>CM069913.1:44079871-44156987 GCA_036172215.1 Camellia granthamiana | reverse complement strand
GAGGTCTTAGGGTTCGTTTGGTTTGATTTTCTGAAAAAATTTAGAAAATTCTCTCTGCAAATAAGTTTTTAAAAGTAATCAAACCAAACAAATTTTCCCAAATTTTTTTTCCAAAACTTGTAAACCAAACAAGTTTTCCAAACAAATCTCTCTCTCACACATATCAAATCAATCACTTTTTCCAAAACTCTCTCTCAAAATCATTTTCCAAAACATCTTTGAAAAAAACCAAACCAAACATGTTTTCGTACTTTTTATCTCTAAAACACATCTCTCAAACACAAACCAAACATACCCTTAGATTCTGCACTTTTCGGGGCTAATTTTTAAAGGGGCAATGGTAGGGGGCTCAAATTTTGTGGCTCAAAGTGGCTCAAATGGCCAAAACGACGTCGTTTTGAGTACAAAACAACACGTTTTGGCCATTTGAGCCACTTTTGAGTCACAAAATTAGGGCCCCCAAACATTTTTCTTTTTAAAGATTTGGTGTAGTGACAATCTTTTACTATTGGTTTGTTTTCAGAGCTAGGATAGAAGAAAGGGGTACTTATCAATTAGTTCTATTAACTAGACTTATTTACCTATAGGTTCTAACTAATAAATTTAACACTATAAAAATAAGAGAGTGATAAATTTATCACTATAAATTTATTCATAAAAACAAAGAGACTGATAAATTTATCACTATAAATTTATTCATAAAAATAAAAGACTGATAAATTTATCTTTATCACTTAATAAATTTACCAATAGGATTTAATGGGTAATAAGTCTCAAAAGTAGGACCTATTGGTAGTTTACCTTAGAAGAAATTTATAATAAGAAAGTTGATAATAAAAGAATTATTATTGAGGAGATTAAGGTTAAGTTTGGTATATTTTAAATAATTTATTTTTTTATTTTTTTTATTACATCATTTTTTTACTTTTTTGCACATTTTTTCTTAAAAAGATAAAAAGTGTACTTATTTAGGTCATTCCAAACAATCCCTAAGTAAAATTGTATTTGTTTTGATAATAGTTGTTAGTATAGAAATTATTAAATTATTTTTATATAAAATAATAAAACAAATAAAAAATACAAAAACATTAATAATTAATGTTAAAAAAATGCCCAACATGTAAAAATTAAAAATTAAAAACATTTCCAAAAATAAATAAATAAAACAAATAAAAAAATAATTTTTACTTAATAAAAAAATACAAAAAATTAAACATTAATGTTCAAAAAAAAAAAAACCCAACATGTAAAAATTAAATAAAAAATTTCTAATCCTTGAGACTATTTTTTCTAAGTACCATATCCACCTCATTCATTCTAATCCTCCTTTCAAGGCTTATCCTAATATCAAGGGATTAGGAGTCTCCTCAGGGGGGCGGGGGGTGTAGCCCAGTGGGTTTTCCCACGGGATTTGAGTCTGGGATGTGTGGGTTAGGCGCACGTCTCAGGTTCGAATCTTACGGGGTGCATCTCTCGCAGCAGTTTGAAAGGGGTACACGGATTCCCCAGTCTACTTACCCCGTAGATTAGTCCTGCTTCCCGAAAAATCAGAGGGTTGGGGATACCTGCGTTATAAAAAAAAAGGGATTATGAGTCTCCTCCCTATCTTTCAAAATAAACACCCCATATAGTGGGTTTCACCTCGCTATCAATCTCAATCCCCTCCTTATAACCCCAAACAAACGGGGCCTTAAATGCTAAGCAATGATTGAGACCTCCACTTTCACAAGACCTTCATAAATCTGGATCACTTATGATATGGATCATACCCATACATAAAGGGCCAAGATCACTTTTGGGTGTAGAAGGTTTCAAACATTTTCCTTAAATGCTAGATGAATATTAGGTGGTTGATTCTAAACATTCCAGATTTGTCACTCGTCTTATTTCAATTAAATTGACTTTAGGTGTAGATTTGAAGAGTTTATTCGTTAACCAAAAAAATTATAAATTATAAATACATATTAAAATTTACTTAAAATACGTTTTGCTCTATGTGATTTTAAAAATTATATTTTTATTGAATTTTTAGTTTTACAATAAATAGTCTCTTTTATTATTAAATCATCAGTTAATTAATAATTTTAATGTGTCAAAATTTTATTTTATTAATAATTCAAATAATTTTTTATTGTATAAATTTCATTTTTTAGAAATTTTATTTTTCTGTTAATTTTATATAATAAAAAAATCTGACAAAATATTATTTATAATTTTTCAAACCATACATAACAATTCATATTTTATGTAAATCTCAGTGTATATTTATAATTTCGTTTGGCATGAGCTATTTTGGCTAAATTAGGGCTGGTTTGGTATGTTTAAAAAAAGTTAAAAATTCAAAAAGTCACTATCTTATTTAAATCACATCATCTTATTTAAGTCACATCACCTCTCTAACACATCACTTCAAACTCAACCCATATTTCATAAAAAGTTAAAAAATACACTTATTTAGATCATCTCAAACAACCCCTTAGTCATAAAGACAAAATATATTAATTTAGTCAATAAGATAAAATATCATATTTAAATCATAATCATTTTATTTTTTTCCTTCACAATTATCAAATCAACTAAAAAAAAGTTAAATTTATCACAAACCTAACATTTTAAACAGACCAAAATAAGCAAAATATCAAAATGATAGACTAAGGGGTTGTTTGGAGTGTCCTAAATAAGTACATTTTTTGTCTTTTTGGACTAAAAAGTTGAAGGAAAAAAGATAGTTATTTGGGATAACTTTTGACTTTTACGAAAAAATGTGTATTAAAAAATTATATAAATTAGGGTATCGGAGGAGATTGGATAGAATAGGTTGTACAATAGGATGAATTGAGGGACAACGTCGGCAGAGTAGGGGCTGGGAAATGATTCTTTGCTTTTTGGGCATTGAATTAAAGGTGTTGTTCGGCCCGTGGGGGCCCACCACAGGTCCCATTTTGCTAATTAAAACCGTTCAATATGTAGAACTCGTCGAGTATCATATTCTTCTAAAAAATCATGTTAATCGGATATCGATAGCTATCTGATCAATTAGTTTGTTTTCAATCGTTAGCTATAACACCATCCATTTTATAAATTTTAACTGATTTGATTATATAGTTACCAATATCTGATCAATATGATTTTTTACAGCCATATAGTACTCAACGAGTTCTACACATTGAATGGTTCAGATTATTAAAAAGGAACCAGTGATGGGCCCTCACGGGCCAAACATCATCGTGTTATTTGCACACCTAAATAAGTGCAATTTTTCCCACAAGTCAGCTCCTCTGCTCTGCCGTCAAAGTTGTTTGAAAAGGAAGATTGTGTAAAATTATTTTTAATATTTTTTTTAGGTGAATAGTAATAACTTTTTAACTTTTTGAGTAATATTTTTGACTTTTTAACTTTTTTTTGAGTACCAAACCAGGCATAAATTATCTCCAATTAGGACTAAAAAAATGAGGACACGATTTTGTTACTATCAACGTTTCTAAAGACATTATTGTCCCTAAAGAGAAACTATCCTGCGTTTCAGAAATTTCAGTTGAATATACTAGTTGGTGATCCATGTGATGCATGGAAATTTATTTTTAAAATGAAAAATTAATTTTAAGTCTTAATATTTTATGTGTAGAAAATTTTAACAATTGTAGGTCAAATGCAAATAAATTTGCTAATAGCTAAAGAAACTTTTTTTTGTCGCTATGTGTGTAATTCTATATAAAAGGCTCATAAAAATAATTTGTTTTAATTTATTTTTTTTTAAAAAAATGCATTTTCAATCTGAAATCAAATTCTCATTTGTGTTAATCAAATTTATCAAAAATCATTAATTCTGCTTGTATCAAAATATTTTTTTCTGAAAAACATAAAAAATAAAAACAACGGAAAGTTCTATAATATACAAATTATGATTTGGTTATAACTCCTGATATATTATTTGGTTATTAATCAAAAAGTTCTTTACTAATTTCTTATGTTTTTTATTATGTCTAAAGTGATACATCAGATCTTTAATTATATTTCAAGTGGTGTTTGATTACAATATATTATAATACTTTTATACGACAATATTTAAGCATTTTATTATACGAAAAAATGCTGGAAGTGGGTTGGCTCAAAGGTAGAATTTTATGCTTATATCAATAAGTTCGTAAGAGTTATTCACATTGATGTATAAAAAATTACAAATTCAAATTATAAACAATGTTCTCAAAGGAATTAGGTACAAAATATTTAAACCTTAATAATTTCAGTTCTTAAATGAGTTTTGATTAATTATGTGACATATCATAATAATCGCAAATTTTTTATCCAACTAAATTATTTTTGCATATCTTTTCTGGTAGAGCTCACAAAGGTGTATTATCAGTAATACTATAAATTCAAAACTTTTATTTAAAAATTATTTAGGAAATATCAATAAGTGCCTTAAATATAGGGATGGCAATTTGAACCTGACCCGATGAGAGCCCGACCCCCTGACCTCGATTTAAGCGGTTTTTTCTCGAAAAATATCCCCAACGGGATGGGGGATGGTATTCAAAAATCAATCCCGATCAGTTTCGGGTCGGGGACGGGGATAAGTGTCCTAGCCCCGTACCCGGCCCGGTCCCGTCCTCCTTCCCGTTTATCCCCGAAATAAAATTACTATTTTACCCCCTATATATATATAAACCAAACCTTCTCTCACTTTCACTTCTCTCTCCCTCGCTCACGTCTCTTATCTCTCTCTCTCTCTCTCACTCATTGACTTAGTTTTTTTTTAGTCTCACCACACCGCTTCTCTCATCTCTCTCTCCCTCCCTCACTCACTCAGATCTCTTTCATCTGTCTCACTTGTATTATCATCAACATCATCTAGATCTACCACCACCATCGATCTGAACAGATCGTGAACCGTGATCCGTCTGTGAAGCCCTTCGTTGCCACCGATCTGAACAGGACTAGGACCAGGACCGTGAAGCCACTGATCTGAACAGATCGTGAAGGCCCCCCTCTATATATATATATATCTGTTGTTGATTAATGAACAAATTTTTTTTTTTTTTTTTCAAGTTGTTATATATATTATATCTATTGTTGTTTGTTGTTGTTGATGAACAATTTTTTTTTTTAAGTTGTTATATATATATATCTGTTGTTGTATATATATATCTGTCTGTTGTTGTTGGATTGTTGTTGATTTGAACAGTAGTTGTGTGTATGTGTTAAACAAATCTGTCATGCATCATTATACATACAGATTATTTTATTTTTTACTTTTTGTTCTTGTGTGTGTGTGTTGAACTGAATAGATTTGTCGAGGATTTTTTTGGGGTCGGGGAAACCCGATCCCCGTTAGGGGACAGGGATGGGAGTGGTGATGGGTTCTCTGCCGGGGATCGGGGGCGGGGACGGGGGTTTTTTTTTACTTTCGGGGATCTGGGACGGGGAGTGCATCTCCGGCCCCGCCCGGGCCCGTTGTCATTCCTACTTAAATATATACAATCATTTTTATGAATCATTATTTTTAAAATAATACTCCACACTATTTATCATTTAATATTTGTCAATTTATCTTCTAAAAGCTTAACAAAAAAAAAAGTATTGAGTTCCCATTATTTTAATCAATTAATATCAAATAGAACACTACATATGTATGTAAATCACTTCTAAAAATATGATGTTTGACATAAAATCACAATGGAATTAACGTTAATTAATGTAATACTATTTTATATCATAATATGTATTACAAAGAATAATATTATTTTAATTTCAAATAAAATTTAATTATTTATTTTAATAATCTTAGCCTTATCGTTGTATAAAAGTGTTATTTAAATACTTATATATAATAAGTTTAGTACATTGTTTGTTGATTTTGATAATTTTATTTCTATTGTACTATAAAAGTATAATTATCATATAATAATTTTATATGATATATATTAAATTATAAGATAATAAAATAAATACTCATTTTGATATTAAAAATAATAGTTAAATTAGAAAGAGAATTAATAATATAAAACTAAAATTGATTCTAATTATTACTTTTAATTTTAATTTTATATTTATTTGCATAATAAAAATATGTAGAAATAGAGCTACATAAAATTTATTTAAAAATATTTTAAATATGATGCGATTGGATTAATAAGAAAATACATAAATTAATTATGTAGAGTATTGATTTTTTTCTTTAATATTCTTTTTCAATTATTCATACATATTGTATATAGGTATATAAAATTTAAATTAAATATAAATGTTTTGTAATAATAATTTCATGTTAAATAAAAAATTGAATATAAATTAATATTAAGATATCAACAAGATAGATAAAAAATATAAAATATAAAAAAATTAATTTGATTTTATGCAATGCACATAGTTAAGCACATTTTATTTATTTATTTATTTGTACATCAAGATAAATTTTTTTTTTCAATATCATAGTAATTAAATTATAATTATATATATGGAAAATAAGTATTTATCAAATAGAATTTATATAAAATTAGTCATTATAATTAAAATGAAGTTTGTGTAAAATTTTATATGTAAATAGAAAAAAATATGTTGATGCGACTTTTTTAGAAAAAAAGATAAAAGCTTGTTGAAAAATGGATTGACTTTTTAACTTTTTGATTATTTAGTTTGGGGCTAAAAAGTCTCGTTTATGATAGACTTTTTTGACTTTTGTGAAAGAAAAGATGTAATGATTATGGGTTGGATGTAATGTTTTGTCTTATTGAGCTAAAAAATTTATTTATTTTTTGTGACTATTTTATCAAAAAAAAACTCAAACTCAACTTCCCAAACGAGCACATAATATGTCACCTAAACCATGGAAAAACAAGAATTTTAATAATATATATATATGAGATAAGAAAAAATAAGAAATAATAGATATATAACTAATAAATTATAAGGGCATATGCAAAATATAAGATGGACCTATTTAATAATTTTTCGTCTTAAGATTTAAGCCTATTTGAAAAGATAAATAAAAATTGATTTTTTTATTTTTTATTTTTAAAAAAAAAAATATATTACAAAAAATATATATATATATAATTTAAAATAAATTAAAATTAACTTTTAACTCTTAACTTTTTGTTTTGTTTTGTTTTGTTTTTTTGTTTTTGTTTTGTTTTGTTTTTTACTCTTCCCAAAAGAATGCTTAACGTTTCTATCTTCATGTTGGGTTGTACGGTTTGATTGGACCCCTGTGAACGGTCTCCCGTGCTAGGATGATAAGATCACTGTCGTTCAAAATTTTTATTCCAAACAAGATCATGCTAAGTGCTGGTTTGGGAAGAGTGGGTTTGGGATTTTTTTGGTTGGGATAATCAAAAAAATAATAATAATAATAATAAAAAAATTAATTTAATAAGATAAAATATTACATTTCAACTCATAATCATTATATTTTTTCTTTCATAAAAGTTAAAAAAATTAAAAAGTTTATCCCAAATAAGACATTTTAGCCTCAAACTAAAATAATCAAAAAGTCACAAAATTAATCCGCTTTCCAAACGAACCCTAAGATTTTCTCACTTTTTGCTCCCACAAGTACATAATTTAGGGACAGTTTTTTATTTTTTATTTTTCTATTTATTTTAAAATAAATTACAAACACACCTCCTAATATTTACTTAAATTACAAATTACTCCCTATAATTTTAGAAATAACAATGATTCAGAGCACTAATTTTGGTGCTCTAATGGAGTACTAATGACATAGCAAAGAGAAAAAAAAAAAAAAAAAAAAAACAAACAAACCAAGACCAAAACATTACATCACACTGAGTGGGACTCGCTACCAACTCATTAGAGCTAGCTTTAGAGCTCTAAAGAAACAGTAATGATTCAAAGCACTAATTTTTAATTTCATAACATATATGTTCTTTTATTAATAAATCATCAAGTTAATTAACAGTTTTTAATAATATTAAAATTTATTTAAATTAATAATTCAGATAATTTTATTATTGTATAGATGAACAGTTAGAAATTTTATTTTTTCAATTCATTATGTTAAATAAAAAATTCTGACAGGGAGGTATTTGTAATTTTTCAAATCACAGGGGACAATTTGTATTTTAAGCAAACCTCAAGAAGTGTATTTATAATTTACTCTTTATTTTAAGTAAATTACACTCGTCTCCCATGATATTTAAAAAAATATAATCAAATTTATACTTTGATATAATTATATTGATCTTCTTTATAGTAAGAATAAAATAATTAAAACTAAAGTAGATAGTATATAGACATTGAAATAAATAAAAATAAATATACATTTTGTTAAAAAATAAATAATATCATTTTTTCATTCATATAACAAATTACTCATAAAAAATGACATAACTATTATGTGAATTAAAATCGTAAAGGATAATAATATAATTATGCCAAAAATATGAAATCAAATATATTTTAGTTAAAATTCAACTGAGATGAGTGTAATATATATATATATATATTTTTTTTAACAATGCTAGAGGGCCACAATTTTTGTGGCCACAATGGTTCAAAACTGCCAAAACGACGTCGTTTTGGCATGTTTTGCACCCAAAACGACGTCGTTTTGACAGTTTTGAGCCATTGTGACCACAAAAATTATGCCCTCAAACATTTTCCATATATTTTTTTTTCAAGGCAGAGTTATGGAAAGACCTCTAGTTCATCATTAACTTGATGGAATAAATATTTGCTAATTTTACAAGTGGTTCAAGTAATTAAGGCCCTATTTAGCATTTCTTATAAAAGTGTATTTTTTTTGTCTTTTTTTTCGTTTTTTGTTTTTTTGTTTTGTTTTTTGTTCACATCATCACTTTACTTTATTACACATATTTTCGTAAAAAATTAAAAAATATACTTATTTAGATTATCTCAAAGACCCTCTAAAATGAAACAATACTCTAGCAATAAAGTGAGATTTTAAGTTCAAGTCAATAGAATGACATCGTTTTATTGTGATAATATAACTTTATAATTTATTAATATTTTATCGTGTGCTAAAAAAAAACTAATATCTGTGTGTACCAGATATCGTACTAGATGAAAGTCGATCAGGACTCCACACTCGGTTGGACTATCCAGGGAATGAGGTCCCTGCAGCAAGAAGCACCGTAAGAGCTGCCCGACCGGGGTTGGCTGGATAACCCTTCTGGTGTGGGAATTAGTGATCGAAGAAAAAGTGTAAAGAATTTAGTTTCTAGTCAGTGGAATTCAGCTTGGATCAGTTACCTTTAATGTAAAGTTGATGTAGTTTATATAGAGCTCATTGCTTGTTTCCTAAGATGGTTTCATGGAGCTTTGGTGCTGTCAAGTTTCCTTTTAGCATGGCGCTCGGTGGGGGACCATCTGGTAGTTGTCAAAAGTGTTTATACTCATTGTAGTCATGCTGATAACAAACCAAATTCCTTTGGTTTAACTGTTTCCGTGATTCTAGGTATAGGGGACTAGCTGAAGTGATAACTTGCACATGTATACTTATAACTTCCACGTTTCTTCAAGAGGTTCCCCCAGCTCGGCACCATTGTGCCCCGGCTCGGCCCTTTGCGAGGCTTCTGTTGGGATGGGCTGGCCCATTAGGATATTTTGTATATGGACTCGGCCCACTTTGGTTCTGATGATGGGTTTGACCCCCTAGTTCGGCCCATAGAATGGGTTCTGCAGTTCGGCCTTAGCCCAGTATCACAGCTAGACTAGCCTTTCACTGCGAGTTGGGCCCAAGTGCTTGAGGACTTGGGTGGACTGTTAATAATGGAACTGGGCTTAGTTGAGTTGCCCACATGCTCATCTGACCCATTTGGATTTGGGCTTGGAGGATTAGACCGGCCCAAGGCTTGGGTCCGACCCATTTCTTATTTAACCCCTTCAATATCTATTGAAGAACAATAGTATTTCGATTGCTGAAGTTCAACTCACTGAAGATTGGGTAATAGTATGATAATTTTGATTGTGGTTTAAGTTTTGTTTAAATTGTTTTAAATAGTTATTTATTTATGTAATTATCATAATATTTTTAATTTATTCTATATCAATTAAAAAAGATTCTAAATATTCAATTCTTTTCAATCATGCAAAACAATGAGAGGGAAGGCATTTTATGAACCAATTTAACATTGATAGTATTTTATTTTGAAGTAATATAAATAAAATTAACTTGGTCGTTTTGTATGAAAATTTTATATTTTTTGTTTGTCTATCTATTACTGTTTCCCTCAAAAAAAAAAAAAAAAAAAAAAAAAAAAAAAAAAAAAAAATTGTACTCAGTGGCGACTCCACATGGACATTGATGGGTCTCATGACCATCATGCTATAGAAATCTTCGGGAAAAAAAATTTATTTTATGTAGTTTAATTGCATTAAAAAAATTAAAGGACTCCATCAAATAATATTTACATTTATTAAAGATCTATGTTGGATAATTTTAAATCACTCTATTTGATTAATTCTTTATAAAAATAATTTTTGAATTTTTCATATATTTTTTTTAATTTTTAGTAAACTTTTTAAAATATTTTAACTAAATAATTTTTACTTTTTAGATGCACTTAATCTAGATACAATTAAAAAATAAAATATTTGTGAAAAGAATATTTTAAAAATTCATTAAATATAGAAAAATGCAAAAATTCAATACAATTTTTGAATTTTTCTTCGATTTTTCCATAACTATTTTATGTTTTAAGCATATCTAAATTAGGTATATCTAAAAAATAAAATAAAAAATTGACGAAAATACTATGAAATTTTTTTCCTAGAGACAATAAAACATCAAGAATAAAAAACTGAATCTTGTAAAGTGATCATGTCTATAAAAATTTCTAGAATCGCCACTAATTGTATTGATTTGCCTTCAAAAGATAGATTATTTGACTTAAACTACAAATATGTTTGAACCGTTTTTATCATTGTTCGAGCTTCATCCACCTCTCATCAAATAATGTTTCCCATTCTTGCTCATTTAAATAATAATGTTAATATATATATATATATAAATTATATTGATTTCCCTTAAAATTTAGCCAATATTACAAAGTTTGACATAATTATATTTCATTTTTTTAAAATATTAATTTATGTAACACTTAATTTCTTTTTCATCATTAATTCATTAGTCATATGTAAGTAAAAATGACATTATCATCAATTTTACTTTGAATTATTTTTTATCTTATATTTTTATGTTTTCACAACTAATATTTGTGGTTATTTGGGATGTCCTAAATAAGTGCACTTTTTGATTTTTTATGAAATATGAGTTGGGTTTGAAGTGATTTGATAGATAGATGATGTGATTTAAATAGGATAGTGACTTTTTAACTTTTTGACTTTTTTTAAAGATGTCAAACCAAGTTTAGTTTTAATTTTTTTAGCGTTCAGTCGCCATGGACCATCTGCACAGAAATTTGTTACTTATTGATAAAAAAAATAAGTCATATAATTATACAAAAATATAAAAATTATATATATTTTTAAATTTCAGGAAAAATAATTGCAATATACCCTAAAACATAATAATAATAATAATAATAATAATAATAATAATAATAGTTGTATCTATATCGATATCTTCCTAGGATCCAACTTACTCTATCCCATTATTATTATTATTATTATTTTAAACGCAATAAATAATCGACCTCGTACCACCAAGTTAACATTATCATGAAGCTTATCTTGTTAACTCTCTCCCAATCATTAGATACACCCAATCTCAACTGTATCTCTACTATTGCTTTATATATATATATACTATTGCTTTATGTATAGTTTATTGTAATCCATGTCATGCTAATAGATTCCTTAGTAGTTCTTTTACTAAATTAATACTTTGCATTATCTATTAAAATTGTGTTTGAATTATAAATTTAGATAGTAAATAGAAAAAAAAAATATAGGTGAAATATGAATAAAATACAATAACATTTTACTTATATTTCACACACAATTATTTTTTATCCTTTTCAAATTCCTATCAAAATTTATGATTCAAACACATTATAAGTGTATGTTTGATTAGTATAATTACAATATAAGATTGTAATAATTAATTTATGGATCACATCTTAATGTTTGGCTGTAATTATTGTTATCCAGATTGAATTCTAATGAATATTATATCAAACAAAATTAATGAAATTTTTAATTTTATAACTAATAATACAAAATAAATATATAATTAAATATATATATATATATATTGCAAAACAAATGTGAATAAGAGGAGATTATTTATTCCACTAATCTAGCTGAATAACTAATCTTATACTATTTTATGAACGGTTAATTCCCTAAATATTACTCCTACTAGTCAAATAGGGCTTGAATGTCTATATACCATATTAGATTCAATATTTCGTTTGTTATAAATGCATTGATTAAATTGGTCTTGCCACTCATATATGCTACAAATATAATAACCACACATTACAAAATAAATAAAATAAAATATAAAACATGGCCGTTATAACATTACTCATCCAATAAACTACATAATGCTATATCAAAAATTCTGGAGACACTAAGGTTGCGTTTGATAGAATTTTGTAAATATGATTTGAGAATATAGTTGTATTTTGAGTTTGTAAGTTTTGAAATTATGATTTGAGTGTGAAAAATTTGTTTGATGAATTAGTTTTGAAACGAGTTTTAAATTGAGTGAGAAATTTTTGATGTGACATAGTATGATATTTGATACAAAAACTTACAACTCATAATCAAACACACAACTCAAAATTCTATTAAAGCTCATAAATTTTTTTTAAAAATTCAAAAAATATTTTTTTTTATTGAATATATAAAAATTAACATGTGTCAATTGTTAAAAAAAAAAAAAAATACACTGTTCTAGTCAAACGGCCGGATGACTGGTGGGTCGACCGGTTAGCGTAAATTTTCCCGCCTTAGACCACGTTTTCAAAAATAAGTATGGAATTAATTTTTGAAAATCGTAAACAAACACCATATTCAAATTAAGTTCTGAAACTATCAAAGCTTCACCAAACATAGCCTAAATATTCTATCAAAAAAATTTATCAAAAACTCACATAAATATATATTTTACGTGAGTGCGGATCTGACACGAATGTGAATGTTGTGTCAAAATTTTGGTAGGATATTTGGTATGCTCGTAGGATATTCCTTTGATTAAAAATGACACACGCAGGTTAGGAAGATTAGGATGTTTGTTTAGCAGCTTTGTTGGTATAAAATAATGGGGGTGACAGAGACACATTTTGGAACCTTATCCACATAATTAATATTTATAGAAATTTGGTTGGACTCTCAATATAGTTTTCTAAGGGTAAAAAGACAACATAATAATTTTTAATATACAAAATTTTTAAAAAATAAACTTTGCATCCAACAATACTTGAATTAGCTCTTACTATATAGATCTTCACTGATATGTATTGATTTAGAGATAGATAGAGATGTTCAAGATGATGCAGACCTTAATGTGATCCTTGTTCTTCACCATGGTCGTTGTTAATGTGATCCTTATCCCTTGATGTTGTTTTTGTTGATCTTCTTGTTGCGATCTTTGGATACCATATAGTATTGCAGCATTTGTTGATTGACATTAAATCTAAGAAATTACTTCAAAAATCTAATTAGATAAAATAGTATCGTTGTTTTTTTTTTTAAAATGAGAGTAAAATGATCTTTAACCATCTAATATCACAATATTGAATTGTAAATCACACCCTAAGCAACCATACTAATTAAAGGATATGAACAAAATGCATATATCCAATATTTTTTTATTCAATCTCCTACATCAGAATTATTAATATTTTTCAGAATTTTATAAAAAAAAAATTACTGCTTAATCCATTCCTTTCAAATAAATTCATCCTAATCCAAATCCAAATGGAGCCCTTGTTTGTTTAGCATAATAACTCCAACTTTTTACAGCCAACTGCCCCCAAACAAATAGTAAACAAATAAATATACAAATAAAGAGTTTTATTGGAAGAAAAGAATGATAATATTAAAAAGAGTAGAAGTGACTCACTTTTTGACAAGTACTAATTCTATCCTTATCTGATTCAATGCAAAACTTAGGTTGAGGAGCTCTAAGCCCAATTTAAGGTTGTTTTAAAAACAGTTTCATGTTTGGAAAGTGAAACTGGCTCAACTGTGGATTAAATTGGGCTAAATTGAGGGAAGATTTTAGGCCTACTATAATCCAATATGTTTATTGTTTTTAATTTTGTGAGTAGATAATTCATAAAAAATTTAAATCAATCAAATAATTGTAATTATATGATTTTATCAATTTGCCTTAAAAAAATAAAGATCTATTTAAATATAGTTGACGCCCGTCACTCTCGAAAATAAATATGAGGATATTATGTGATTGTGATTATATAACTTTTTTTTTTTAAAGTGATCTACACATAAATTCTTAAAATAAACGAATTGGATATGGGTCTACAAGTCAGACAAGCCCAGCCCATTTGTTATTATTGGGCTGGTCCATTTATGGTGTTTATTTTATTTTATTGATAATTGGATATTCAAATTAATTTACATGCGCCATAACTTAACTAATTTCGGAATCTTGAAACTAATGACCAGACAAATCTCTAATAATCCCTTAGAGTAACTAGAAATCAAAATTTTAAATTTTATTTATAAATTTTTACCGTTAGGCCAATTCGTTTCGTTTAGAAAGTGGGTTAGTTTTTTGGCTTTTTGACTTTTTTGGCTATTTTAGCCTGAGCTAAAAAGTTTAGTTTGGGAAGGACTTTTTGGCTTTTTTGACTTTTTTTGTGAGAGAATAATGTAATGATTATGGGTTGGATGTGATATTTTATTTTTTGTGACTAAAATAGCCTATTTTACCTTTTGTAACTAAAATAGCCAAAAAAGTCCCAAATCTATCTTCCCAAACGGAGCTTACTGACTTAAAAAATAAAAAAATGATGATTGACAATTTCTTATCCACATGTATTTTATCATTGTGTAGAGTAAAATAACCAAAAATAATAATAATATTAAGGAAAAATTACCAGTAAATCCTATGTGGTAGAAAGTTAAACCATTTAGTCCTACAAGTTTTCTTATGCACCATTTAGTCCCACTATCTACATCAGCAACATCAACAATATCATTAACATCATCAAAACATTAGCTACATTAACAACATTAACTGCATCAATCGACAATATCAAACATTAACAAAATATCATCAAAAAAAAAAAACATTAACATGAAAATCATCAACATTAACAACATCATGATGTTCAGGACTCCGTCTTCGAAGATCACGGCGGCGGCGCTGGTGAAGCGGTTTCTCGCCGGTAACCCGTCGGCGGTGTCGACACAGGTCGGAGATCATGTCCAATTGGCCTACACACCATAACCAGTCTCCTTTACACCCCAGGTATAACTGATATATATATATATATATATGTATATATATAATAAGTTTTCAAAAAATCTGATCGCTCGTGGTTTGGGAAATTTTCTTTGATGCTTCTAATAGTTGACTGATTATTTCATGAATATTTGTTGAAACTGCAAGTTTTGATCACATGATCTTGGTCGATTTGAAGGTTTTTCCAAAATTGATTAAAACAATTACGTTTGGTTTCCGAGAAAATGGAGGCGTCGGACTTGATTTTGCAATCATATTGATTTTGTTTTTTGTCTGGTTTTATTGCATCGAGGGAGTGCTATTGGTCCACTTTTATCAAGCAATTGCCCTCTTACTGTTATCTACAATTTGGATTGCGATTTTGTTTATTTTTGTTTTATTTTGTTGTTAATGATGTGATGGTTGATGTTATTTGATGATAATGTTGTGATGTTTGGTATTGTTTTGATGATGATTTTGATGTTGTTTTGATGGTGTTGTTGTGATATTTGATGTTGTGATGTTGTGTTGTTGATGATGTGATGACGTTTGATAATGATGATGTTGTGATGTTTGATGTTGTTTTGATGATGATATTTGTGATGTTTGATGTTATTTTGATAATGATGTTTGATGTTGATGATGATGTTGTGATATTTGATGTTGTTTTGGTGATGATGTTTGATGTTGTTTTGATAATGATGTTGTGATGTTTGATGTTGTTTTGGTGATGATAGTGGATGTTGTTTTGATAATGATGTTGTGATGTTTGATATTGTTTTGGTGATGATGATGTTGCTTTGACGATGATGATGTTTGATGTTTAATGGTCATTAACATTGGGATAGGACCTAACGGTTTATAAGAAAATTCATAGGACCAAATGGATTACAAGATACAAATTTAAGATTTAACATTGTGAATATTAACGTAATTATTTGATTCAAATAGGATTTGTCATTGTTAATATTTACATATAATATATTTTTAAATTCATAATGTGAATATATATTTTTAAATTCATAATGTTAACATTCATTTTATGATTATTATATAAAGTTAAATTATTATTGAAATAACTTAAAATATTCGCATCACAAAAAATTAAATCATCAAAACCACAAATTTCATAACTACATATGGGACTAATTGGAATAATCTAATGATTAATGGCAGTAAGCCAATGTTCAACTTCTCCGTAAAATTTGTGCTGTTGAGGAACATGCTGTCTTAGGCATCTATAGCATCGGGCAACTCAAAAGTGTAATAATCAATAAATAATATAGTATTATTTATATGTTTTTAAGATATTTGTAACTTGTATAATAAATGTGGCCAATAATAATAGGGAGATGTTACAATATGCACCCTAAAAACAAAAATGTTTTAGAGCTTGTGGGTTTCACTGTGATAGTGATGTTTGTGTCTTTTGTATGTGTGTGTGTGTTTTTTTTTCCTTTTTGACTTTTCATGTTATTAGAGCTCATCAAAACTCATTGATTTAGAGAGATATATTATTGCTGCCCTAAAAAATGTGCATATGGTATGCATTTCATAACTTTTTTACAAAATTTCATAACTTAAATCTAAAATGTCATAACTTTTTCACTACAAAAGTCATAATTTTTTTTCAATGAAAAATGTCATAACAAAATCTCAAAGTGTCATAACAAAAATCACAAAATATCATAAGATTATCATTTTTAATTTTAGAGTGCATATCATAAATTTGCTATTTATAATTTATTATAAAATGTCATAACACACATCACAAAAAATCATAACATTCATTATAAAAAAAAATATAACTTTTTTACAATGTGCACCATTTGAAATGGTGCATATTGTAAATTTCTCCATAATAATATCATAAAACTAGTTGGTACTCTAGTATGTAGACTAATTAGTGCATGTAGCACCACCAATGAGCAAAATGTTTATTCACAGAAAGTTAATATTCTAAAGAATAATGCTATATGTACCAATTAGTATAGCAATTAGTGTACTAATAAATGATGTAATATAATTTTAGAAGTTTTGAGTATTTATAATTTATATAATAGGTGAGATCAATAATAATATTATAAGACATGTTGATATATTAGTTAATATATCAATTGATACATGCAGTAACATCGTATTATAAATTGGCTACCTATAGGACTAAAATGTAAGAAAACAGATTAGATTGATTGGAATATAAGTAGTAAAATTGAGATTTGTAAAATAAAAAAAAAAAATGTCTCTAATAATAATAGTAAATTTAAATAATAATAAAAAAAATCACAGTATGGAGTCACGTAGAAGATAAAAAGCCTGGGTGTAACATCGCCTAAAAGTCAGCAATGCATTCCTCTCCTTCTATTTTCTCCTTATATTTCTTACTTGCAGGGTCATTGGGCCCATTTTTAGATCTAATTTTAATAATTCGAACCGTTCAAATTTTAAGATTTGTTCAGTATATCATACTTATAAAAAATCAAGTTGATCGGATATCAAAAAGTATGTGTTTGGAAAACTGTTTATTAAATTCTTTAAAAAAATAGTTTTTAGTTCGAGTTTTCTGAACACATGCTTTCTGATATCCGATTATTTTGATTTTTTACAAATATGATATATTGAACAAATCTTAAAATACGAACGATTCGGATTATCAAAATTGAGCCTAAAAGTGGACCCAATAGCTCTACAAGTAAAAAATACAAGAAAAAAATATAAGGAAGGGATCCTGATTCCAAACTAATGGGGTTGTGAAACAGTTGGATATGTGGGTGGCCCGTAACTACTTCCACATGAACATGAGGGTGATGGTTTACAAATAGGATTGGGCTTATCTCAAAATATCAATATCACAAAATTTAAGAGGTTTATAGGGTCTATTAATGATCACATTTTGATAATATGAATTATTTATTTTGTAAGAATTTTAATTTATATTCTCTATGAAAAAATTAGTTCGATTTAATAATCGTAAATTTTTTATTTATCGCATTTATTTTCGAAAAAATGAACAACAAATTTATTTTTAAAATAAACCATCTATTTTTTTAGAGATACATGTGACAAAATGAACAGTTCGAATTATCGAAATAAGACTTGTAATAGTACGGGCCCCTCAAATTTTCTCGTGATGAGATGCCCAATCCTAAAAATAAGGGTGCGTTTGATTGGGGGATAAGGGGAGGACTATTTACTATTTGAATTGTAATCCATTGGAAATGGATAATTCGGCGTTTACTTTTTTTTTTAGTCCGCCGGACATGGAGTCCGGCCGAACTCCTTATCCCCCATATGTGGGATTATACTGTCCCGGGGGAGGGAGGGGTGGGACAATTTTCATGGAATTATTTACTGTTGAGATTAGGTGGTGAAATGACCATTTTGACCCTCCACTATTTAATTATGTATTATATTTAGTAAAATTTAATAAAATTTAAATTAAAAATAAAATAATTTTATTTAACTTTTTGTTGATGTTTTATTTATTTAATTTTTTAAAATAATTTTTTATAGATATTTTATTGATATTTTATTTTAAAATTTTGTTTATATTTTATTTAATTTCATTATTTAAATTTTAATACATGTTTTATTTAATTTCATTATTTTTTAAAATAAATTTATTTAAAATTCTAATTAAAAAATAACATATATTTTTATTGATATTTTATTTCTTTAATTTTTATAAAATAAATTTATTTAATTGTGTAAAAAATAAAATAAAATAAATTTTTATTTAATCTAGTTAAAAATAATTAAAATATTAAAGATATATTTAATATTGCTATTACTTAGTAAAAAATTGAAAAACAGTAAAATAGTCTTTTGTTCATTTATTCTATCTAGTCCGTCCAACCAAATATTAGATTTACTAAAAATAGTTCTTCCCAAACATCTAATCCCATGAGAAAACAACTACTCATTACATAATAATTTTTAACTATTATTTTTATCACAAGATTTTATAAAAATTGAATTTAGAAAATTAAAACCAGACATAGTGAATACCTTCGAAAGAATTAGTAAGAAAAACGTGAAATGCACAATTAGTATTAGGCTTATGAATTATCTCAATTACCATGAAATATATGAAAAATAAATATTTGTCAAATAGAGTCCATATAAAATAGGTAAAGTTAGTATAATTTAAATTAGATTTGAGTTTGTGTAGAACTCTATATGTAATTAAGAAAATACACACTGATGTGACCTTTTTTTTTTATATTTTAAAGTAAGCCTTTAGAATGTGCCACCTAAATGAAGAAAAAACACTACTTTTAATAATAGAGAAAATTTCATTTTTACCCTTATACTTTGCCTCAATTTTTAATTACACCCTTAGACTTTGAATAATTTCAATTTTACTTCTTAAGTTTTTGAAATCGTATCAATTTAGCCCTTACTGTCAAATTTGAAATGGAAAAGTTAACAAAATTATATTTTGGCCCCAAATTTCAAAAGAAAGATGCAAACTCAACCTCTCCTACCCAAACTCACCCTTTCCGGCACACTCTCTGGCAAACTCACACCTTCACAACCACTGCAACCCCCACTCTTCGGCGCCACTCTCTTACCCCCATAGCACCATTTGTTTTCCTTGGGTTTCTTTAAAAATGATGTTGATTCAAGAAATTGATGGAGCTGCTTTAGAGAGAGATTAATTGTAATTTGTGAGTCATGAAATTCTAGACATTTTCTATTATGTTTTTTGTGCTTTTGGAGATGGGTTTTTTGTGAATAAAATCATATTTTGGGAATCTTATGTTGTTTCTGCTTTTGGGATTCTAGGGTTTTAAGCATTAGGTTTTTTTTTTTTTTTTTTTTGAGAGGTGGATTAACATGGAGATGGAGGTTGTTGAAGAATCCAACAAATCAATAGTACCCATTTACGACTTCGCCCAATGCCACCGTGACCTCTCCACATTGATTGTCTCTTCTACAATGCCGTCAATCGCACCAGGCTCCCCCACTGCCTCTCCACTGTCTCTACTAGAATCTACCTCAATGGTTGCTTCTTAACATACGATGCATACAATTTCTTCAATGAAAGTGTCAACCCAGTTCGAGATAAGGTAAATTATAGCAGTTCTTAATTGATTGTTAAAGCGTGGTGGGTTGAATTCAAGAGCAGTATGAGTGAATTGGTTGGGAATTTGATGAGTGTTGCAGTAGAGAATGGTGGGTTTGATGTTGGAGAAGTAAAGGGTGTGTTTGGTTTGGTGTAGTGTTGGAATACTGTGAGTGGAGATGGGTATAGAGAGTGTTTAGAGAAGGCAGTGAACATGGTTGGAGTCTTGGCTCCGATTCTAGAATGCATGCTCTGATGAGATAATCTAGACCACTGATGATATCAATCGCTGGGAAGCTATTGACGGAGCTAAAGTTACAAGAGACATAGATTGCGACAAAGAAGAAGTCAGCCACATTCGGGTCGAGCATTTGAATATCGCTATTCAACAGAACTCTGTGTATAGCTACCTTAGAAGCAAAGAGGTGGTTGCTACACCTCTCATTCGAAAGCCAATCAGTGTTGTATTTCGATAGCAAATCATATATATAGACTTTTAAAACCTTCAGTAAACTCAAAGCTTGATAAGCTTTGAGTTTTTGGACATGGGTTTTGTTGAGGGACTCGAACAGGGCACGAGAGCGTAAGGTGGTTTTAGAGAGAGAAACAATGGTGGTTTAATAGAGAGAAGTGGTAGGGGATTGATGGGTAGTGAAGAAGGAGCTGAGGAAGTAAGAGGAGAGAGAAAACCAGAGAACCCATTTGAGGTATCTGTAGCAATGAGCCTTCTTCTTTGTTTGTCTTCCATGCTTGGTGGTGGTTGTAGACACCCTATTTTTGACCGCCCTTAAGACTTTGGCGTTTCATTCCAAACACCTAATGATGAAAGTTACACTATGCAATCTTTTGAATTCTTAGCGAAGAAATTTCGATTCAAGCTGTAATCCCAAACCTTATACCCCATTTTGACCAAAACTATTTGAAACCTTAAAACACTCTTTTTTTCAAAATATTTTTCCAAATGTTTCTACGATGTTCCGAGGCTCGCATTTCGTTTAAAATATTGTACTTTTCGATAAACCGAGTAAGGACAAAGTGGAGATACATGGAAGGGAGGTGAACTCTTTGAAAAATATTTAAAACCATCTTATTTATAGGTTTGGAGTTGAAGGAAATATGAGAGGATGAAAGAAAACTAGTTTAGGAAAATGTTGGACATTAATCCGTTAAGATAGAAATAAGCAGCCTTCACTAAATTAGGCATATCTCTTTGTACACTTAGGCTTGGTTTGGCATCATCTAAATAAGTCAAAAAGTCAAAAAGTAACTATCTTATTTAAGTCACATCATCCTATTTAAATCACATCACCTCTCTGACACATCACATCAAACCCAACCCAAACCCAACCCAAACCCACCAATAAGTTAAAAAGTGCACTTTTTTAGTACATGTCAAACCAATCCTTAGAATGTGAGGCCACCACCATTGGAAATTAGACTTCCACGACTTCAATTTAGATTCAAGAATCACCTAAAACCGAGTCCGGATAAGGGAGATATACCCGTTTGAAGTCGGGCCTGAAATACAGATTTTTGGAGCTGGCCGGGTCCATTTAGATCTAGTCGTGGCTCATTTAGAGACGGTTGAATTTCAATGAAAAATAGTGAATTTTTGCCTTTTAAAGCCGGCCTTTCATTTTTGGGTCCGGCCGTGTGTTTTGGGGGCCGGCTGGCTCTCAATAGCGCCAAACAAATAACTAGCGGGAATTGGATAGCTGGCTTTGTTTAAAGATATTTTCAACCAAATTGGCTCAAATTCTATAAATAGGACCTCCCACTTCAGATTTTAAGCTTAGAAAAACCTTCCAAAAAGCTTAGACATTGA
This sequence comes from Camellia granthamiana, assembly GCA_036172215.1. Classification (NCBI taxonomy): domain Eukaryota; kingdom Viridiplantae; phylum Streptophyta; class Magnoliopsida; order Ericales; family Theaceae; genus Camellia; species Camellia granthamiana. The sequence continues at coordinate 44,134,730 of CM069913.1, read as the reverse complement.
TAGAACATCCATCTTCCTTCCAAAAGCTTTCTTGACTTCATATCACCTTTTAGCTATACATACACCATTAGAGCTTGTTCTTGGAGCTTTTTGTTGAGATTCAAACTAAATTTCAGAAACTTGAGGGTGTTAGAATCAAGTTTCTTAACTAAGAGCTTACCTCTCTTTTCAAAAGATATAATTTTGGACCTTCTTCTTTAATCTTTTCCTATATTTTTCTTGTCTTTATATACTGATTTTCAGACTTTGAAAAGGCTGAAAAATGTGATTTAAAAGTTCCAAAAGTGGAGGGGTTAGCCACCCCTCCTTAGTCTTGTTTACTAGTTTTGTATCTCTTTATTTTCCCTATCTTTTGTGCTCTTTTAACATGATTTTAGCCACTGTTTTTGGACTTTTTTGGACTTTTTTCAGAGGCTAAAATATGTGATTTGAAGTTGTAAAAAGTGGAGGCGTTAGCCACCCTTCCTTAGGCTTGCTTACTAGCTTTGTTCTCTTTAATCTTTGCTTATTTTTTTCTAGCTTTTCAAACTATTTTCAGGTTATTTTTGGGGTAGTTTTGTCACTGTTTTTTTGTTTTGTTTTAGGGGCTGTTTGACTCATCTAATTAATTTATGCTTTGAATATCATGTTTGTAGTGCAAGGTTGTTTGTCTAGCTTGTCCTCTCCTATTTGTGTTCACTTTCTTCCCCTTTTTGAAGTAGTTTTGTCACTGTTTTCACACTTTTGGGGCTGTTTAGGGCTATCCTAATTTATTAAATTAGTTTATGCTTTGAATATTTGCTTGTTGTATTGTACATCCTCATAGATTCGGTTGTTTAGGCCTTAGACGCCGAGTTGTTTGAGTTGATATCTTTATTTGTTTAATGTCTATGTTTGAGAGTCATTTCAAGCGATTGATTGTTATTCAAGGCATGAGAAAGAGACATATGCTTAATGGCTTAATCTCTACGGAGATTCATCGTCAATGTATAATCTCTCTTTCAAGCTATGGATCACTTCTCGTTTGACATTTCTTCTAATTTAGTGAACTTAAACATCACTTCGGACAAATTGATTAAGTAATGGAAAGGACTAATAAAAATTGACCTAAAATCAATGAAACCAATACAAAGAAGATGAATAAAATTAGTTGGATTCGACCGGACGTTATGCCGAGTCCATTGCTTCGAGAATTGTCACTTATCAATCCATGATATTTTGACGAAACTTGAAGCGTGTCTATCTCCCTCTTTGAGCCTCCATGATGAGAGGGAGGGGTGGTCGTCTTCATTGCATTTATTAATTATTTTGTCCAAATTGTGTTCGAAATCATCAAGCCATCAACTTGTGCCAATTGATGGTTTCGGACTTGAATTCACTATTCTCTTGAGTTTCATGATAGAGGAGAGCAGAAGGGACAAATAGGGCCTAGAAAGGCTTTGTTTGCACTGACATCACCTCAGAGCACAAAACAGGTTTTGGCATGAAAATTAGGGCTAGCCGGCCTTATTGGGGGCTGGCCGAGCCTCACTAGGGGCCGGCCGGCCTCCAATGTGTGGTAAGCAGTGACCTTTTGCAAAAACAGAGGGTAGTGGCTAAAGGTGAGGCAGAGCAGTTTGGGCAGACAGAACAACTTCTGGGCAGTGTGCATGCGATCATCCTCATGGTTGCTTGGATCAATAGTTTTATTAGCCTCCTTATAATTATCATTGTTGTATTATTATTCTTATTGTAATTATTGTCATTGTAAATATTATGGTTGCAATTTCATTTGTATATTATTGTTGTAGTTAGTATTGTTACAATACCCTTGTTGATAGATAGCTAGTTAAATTAGAATTCGTTCGAATAGGTAAATACTAATTAGTTTAGCTTAATTTATTCATTTGGATTTGTAATAACTAGTTTTAATTTGGACACTTGGATATTCAAACCCTCTTACATGAGGGCAAACATGTAATAATGGTGTATGTCTTCCAACCCCCATTTCTTTCTTATTTTTATTTACCCGCTTATGATGGCAGCATAGCGCATCATATTTACTTAGCATTCCCATGTTCGCATACACTTGTTTCATGTACATTTAGGTTCAGCTCATCAGACTAACCAATGTTAATATCAATTTCATTGCTTGAAAATGTGATTTATCACATGTCTTGAATTGGATCATATACCATGCTCATAGCCGAGCTTATAAAAATTGCATAAATATGTGCGTTGCATTAGTCACATTGTATTGTTTAGGAACATGCATATTTTCTAATAATTTTTCTTTATTTGGCTTGCCTTGGAGTACTATGTGAACACTTATTGTTTTAGCATATTGCATAAGTGTGATTGTTGCCACGCCAAGCATAATACCATGAGGTTAGGTGCTTAATTGATATACTTGTTTTAATGCCCGTGGATGAAAACTAATTGCTAAAATTGGGATAAAGTGATTAATGTACATACAAACTCACTATGTTAAGTGACGCGTATTCAAAACACTTTTTCTTTTTCAAACAAATATGAAATCAAATGTTCTAACTTTTGCAAATTAGTCTATACTTGCATGTATCATCTAGTAAAGTTAGCCTAATAAATTGGAACAAGAACATATAATGTAAATAAGAATCATATCATGATTAGTAGAGGCCGATCTTTGATCGAGCGAGTGGGGTGCTCAATTCATGACCTTTCTCTCTCGTACCGAAGTTCCCCAGCCGAGACACTCTGGTGATGACAGATAAGTGGCTTTTGGCACGAGTCCCAAGTTTCCTAAATTCTCTAAAAATATTTAGGTGGTGGCTCTGTAATCTGGCAAAGCAGTCCATTTTTGACATTTTGATTCAAAATCGATTTTTCAAAAGATTTGTCGGATTTAGACTTTTTTATATTTATTTGTTTTACATTGCACTTGTGACATCAAATTCAGAATCACGGGAGTCCAAATTGTAGGGCTATCGTATCTGAAAGGAGCACGAAAAGCAAGCTACAATGGTTTGTAATTGTCTCATTCTTACATAAAATCCTCTATTTTTGGTGCTATGGGGTGAGAATGGGGGTTGTGGTGGTGTGAATTGCTGGAGAGTGTGTCGGAGAGGGTGAGCTTGGGTAGAAGAGGATAAGCTTGCAACTTTCTTTTAAAATTTAAGGCCAAAATGTAATTTTTTAACTTTTTCCGTTTCAAATTTGACGATAGGAGCTAAATTGATACGATTTCAAAAATTTTGAGGATAAAATTTAAATTATTCAAAATCTGAAGGTGTAATTAAAAATAGAGGTAAAGTATAAGAGTAAAAATGAAATTTTCTTGTCAGTTAATATGCATTTCGCTTAATGAACGAGTCTGATTAGTGCAATATGCATTTGCGATTTAGAGGTAAAAATTAATTGAGATACACATAAACTGATTTGGACACCAAACCATTAAAAAAAAAAAAAAAAACCTTTTAACATCTGATTGGTTTAATTGAAGACAAAAAAGACATCTCTTAGGCCTGGTTTGTTTTTAGAGGTAGAATGGAGGAGATTCATAGTGAGGGGATTGATAGTGAGGAGATTAAGTAAAATTGTGTTTGTTTTAATGATAATTGTTAGTGTAGAGATTATTAAATTATTTTGATATAAAATAATAAAAAAATATATAAAAACATTAAACATTAATGTTTAAAAAAAGGATTTTTTATTGATAAATCTATTTTAGAGTTGTTGTAACCCATTAAGTCCACAAAGGATTATTATAACCTGATTAGTCTCATCTACTTTTCTTTTTATTCCATCAGGTCCATTTTACTAATTTTATATTTTCAAATAAACTATTATGCCCTTATATATATATATATATATTGTGTTGATACACAAACGACGTTGCCTTTTTTTTTTTTTTTTTAATTCTGTTTTGGTAGTTTCTATCTTCACGCTTTTGATCATCATTCTAATTTAGATGGATACGTTTTTATTTTTCATGCTCGTTTCAAGGCTTTGATGTGCTAGGGTTTCATTGTTGTTGTTGTAGTATGGTTCGGTGATTTTGGAGTGAAGACGACGGATTGGACGATGTTCGGTTGTGACATTTTCTGGAGTATAACTAGTTTAAATCAGTTGTTTTCGAGTTACAGGACGAGTGTAGGATTGCATGATTAAGGTTAGTATCATTTTGGTTATGAATATATTTTTAATTTATGTTTTGATTTGTATGATGGATGAGATGCTCTGTTTTTGATTGATATGGATCAGATGCTCTGTTTGTTTAATTATATGCATTCTACGTGGGTATGTGGAGGGGAGGTCGTTCAGATTATGCAAAGAATGTGGATGTTCTCATTTTACTTTGATGTTTGCTTAATGAGGCTCTGTGTGGGAGAGATAATTTAGAGTATATGTAACACTATGAATGTTTACATCTTGTTAATATGAGATTATGGAGGGTTACTTGCATATTGTGTAATGTCACCTTATTGTGGTATTGTGATTTTGAACTTGTAAAATGTTTTATGTTGTGCAAGGATGGTGGTGGTAGTTTTCACTATGGATTTAGAAATGGAATTGTACACATAGACATTTAGTTTGCACAATGTGAATGTTCATATAGTATGGATTATTGTATGTATTGTTGTTCGTATGGTTGTTACGTGGTTGTTGACTTTTGTTTTGTTGCGTTTTTATAGGAGATGGATACCTTTATGATGTTGGTGTGCATATATGGTTGCAGTACAATTGTAATAAATGTGGTTCGTGCATTGTGTTATTCGCGTTTGGTAGAGTGGTTGTGTGAAAAAGGGACGAGTTGTTTGCTTGTTCTATTTCATTGTTCTATCGACTACCTGGGATTAATCGGTGTGATTTGGACAGTGACGAAGGATTTCAGAACATGTTATTGCTTGCCAAATCAATGGGGTTACACCGTGTAGAGGTTGTCGTTGATTTGAAACGTGATATTGGTTAGTTGAGTAGCTTTGGGTTGTTGCATGTGGGGGGTGAAGAAGAAATTGATGTACTCTAGAGATTTTGCCACCATAAGGAGAAGGTGTTATTGTCAGCCCCTTGGGCAAATGGTATTACGCATGTGGGACAACGATTTGTTGGAGGTGCACAAGAATTTCGTGATATTTTATGTAAGTATGCAATCCAATGCGGGTTTCAATTTATGTATGTCAAGAACGAGACAACAAGGGTTACTACGGTGTGTGCGATGCATGAGAAGAGAGGTTGCTTGTGGTCTATATATTGTAGAGCACAACAAGCAAATGGTTTTTTCTATATCAAGAGGTTCAGTGATGTGCATAGTTGTGGTACGGATGTCCGAACATCAAAGAATCCGAGAGTTAGTTCTGATTTGGTGTCGAGTACTATTTCTGAAATTGTGAGGGACAAGTTGTTGACTCGGCCATATGAAGTGGTGACTATTTTGAAGAAGGATTATGGGCTAGATATGAGTTACCACGTGGTATGGTTGGGCGTGGAGAAAACAAAGGCTATTATTCATGGAGATCACTCATTATCGTTTGACCAGCTGCGGTGGTATTCGGATGCTATGATGTGTTACAATCCGGGGAGTTATGTCAATATTGATTATGATGTGAGTAGTCAACAGTTTTGTTGTTTCTTTGTATCATTCATTGCGTGTATTTCTGGTTACAATTCTTGTTAGCCTTTGCTATTCCTAGATGGAACATTCCTTAAAGGAAAGTACAAAGGTCAGCTACTTGCGGCAACGGCGAAAGATGGAAACAATGGTTAGTGTTTTTTTTGGCTGTGTATCTATGTAAATATTCACATTGAGTGGCACAGTGTAGATATATGACTGACCATTACACAGCGTGAACATTCACATGACCTGTTTACTTTATAATGTTTCTGTAAACTACTTGTGTTAATATTCACATTGGAATATTGTGATCAGTTGTTTAATGGTGTTGTGTTGTAGATCTATTCCATGTTGCATTTGCGATTTTTAATTCAAAGACCACGGTCAATTGGTCGTGGTTCTTGCATGAACATGGGAAGGGTATTGATGGTAAGTGCCAGATTACTTTTATTTCGGATCGTAATCTTGGTCTGTTAGAAGCTATGCTAAAGGTGTTTCCATCGGCTCACCACGGTTATTGCTTACAACACTTGAAGAACAATTTAAGAGACTGGATGAAAGGAATTGATAATGGATTTAGGGATCACCTAGTTAGTAGTTTGGGTGACTGTGCTTACGAGCTAACTGTGGTAGGGTTCCATGAAAAACTTGAGAAATTAAAAGAGGAGGGTAAGCAACGAACACATAATTTTTTCAAGGACTTGGCACCTGAGCACTGGACAAATTCATACTTCAGGTAATAGTAGTTTCCTAATGTATTCCATTTGTCAAGTTTAGAATGGTAGCGATGTGAATTTTCAGTTATGTTTTATGGCAATGTGAAATTTCATATTCAGTTTCGAAGAAATTAAATTCAGTATTGTACAATGTTTGTGATGTTGTGCAGGGGCATGCGTTATGGGGAGATGACATCCAATGTGGCGGAGTCATTTAATAATTGGATTAAAGAAGCACACAATCTTCCTATCACTCAAATGGTGGACACAATTCGTACTCAGTTGATGCGGTAAATGTCTGCATGACGTGACTAAACAAACAAGTGGAATGAGCTTATTTGTCTTATATTCGAAACAATGCTTCTTGATTCGTTCAACGACAGCAGGTCTTGGCAAGTTAGCAAAGCCAATAAGGATGTGTTTGAAGTTCATTTGATACCGTCTGTTACAGTTGATATTGCAAGGCGTACGCGTTCTTGTTTCAAATGGCAAATCAACGGATTCCCATGTGACCATGCAGTGATTGCTATTTAGAAGAGCCGCTACAATCTCAATGATTGTGTGAAACATTACTTTCATGTAGAGACATATCGTGCAGCCTATTCGGGTGCCATATTCCCTATACCATCGGTGGAAAAGCCGCTTTTTGATCCCACAGACTTCACTATATACCCACCAACTATGAAAAAACCACCCAAAAGGCCGAAAAAGAATAAAATCCCATCAAGGGGTGAGAAACTGAAGCAAATAAGGTGCGGGAGATGTGATAAGTTGGGAAGCCATAATCGAAAATCATGCAATGAGCCGATATAGGGTGTACATTTTTCATTTCAGCATTGTGTTTTACATGGGATTCTTATATTGATTTTTGAAATAAGATTGTGTTGTGTTGGCAAACATAATAATGGTTTGGTAAACTTAGTATTTGATTTGTGTTTTTTCTTTTTTTTTTTGTTGGGTACCAAACTGATATTTTGTTGATGTTTTAATGATGAATACATGATGTGGACATTCACCCTTACGTAAAAGAATCATATTATGTGCATACTCGCACATGGGTTGAACTTTTTTACATTATTGTTGTCAATGTTCACATGAATATAAACTGTGATGTGGACTTTCACATGCATACAGATTGACATGATATGAACATTCACAACTGTTATGAATAAGAACAAATGTGAATATTCACACCTATGTATGTTGTCTGTAATGATGCCATGTAGACAATGTGAACATTCTTGCACAAAATATGCGTATTATAGAACAATCGGGTTTAAACAATCGCATAAGTTAACATAACAACATAGCAGTATATCATAAGTGAATATGAACATTCACATCAGTGGTACAACTGTGAACATTCACATCTGTGGTACAACTGTGAACATTCACATCTGCTGTCATGATTCGAACCCGCCCCTATGGGTTAAGGACATAACCGGCCAGTAGTCAAGGGATTACCTACAGCCTCAAACCATATAAGACATAACTCATCAGAGTAAAGGGGCCAAATAGAAGCAAATTTAAAACTTTGTCCATAGAGTTGTGCTTATATGCACATCATAACATTCTAGATAAGTATTCGTTAATAACTCACATCAAAGGGAAGTTAACATATAAACTGTACATACAGGATCATTCAAGTCTAAGTCAGTCAAACCCAAAGTTTATATACAAAAGTAATCCAATGTTTTCGCCAACATAACAAACTATAACAAAAGAACAAAAGAGGCGAAGACAAGTCTCGTGCGTGAGATGTTGGGCTGACTCTTCAAAACCTTGACTGTTTCTCACATATTTCACCGAGGCTGAGTTTGGACATCCCTTGGCTCACCTACATACACATGAATGAGCGTAAGCGAAAGCCCAGTGAATAATATCAAATAAAGAAAGTACACGAATGAGATTCACATGTATCAAACGACCTTGGACCCATTTAGTATTCTACTTCGTGTATTAATCAGTACATTAGGCGATTCAAGCCCGAACATATCAAACGGCCTCTGGCCCACTTTATTCTTAAACGAACGGCCTCGAGCCCAATTCGTTCATGTGGCCCAATCATTCATGTCCAACGGCCTCCGGCCCACTCATTGGCCCATTCATTCATATCCAACGGCCATTCATATCCAATGGCCTCTGGCCTATTCATTGGCCCATTCATTCATACCCAACGGCCTCTGGCCCATTCATTGGCTCATTCATTCATATCCAACGGCCTCTGGCCCATTCATTTTCCATTCATGTCAAATGGCCTTCGGCCCAATCAATTGTATCCAACGGCCTTTGGCCCAACCATATGGCATAACAAGCATTTGTCCATAATTCAAATTAATAAACTTATAAGACTTATAATAAGCAATTGGACAATTAACATACTTCAAAATATCTTTACTAAAATATTGCTTACAGTGTTCTGCCAGTGGATTTGCCTTAGAGCTCGACCCTATACATTTCATGAACACAATGGGTCACAAACGATTCAATCCGTTCTTAATTCATACATCCCTCTTAGGCTTCTTTCTTATCCTTTGAATTCATTCATGATGCTCAATGCGTGCCTAAGAATGCTTAGAAATGAAAGAGAACGGAAAACGAAACACAGAACACCTTTACAAAATTTCTGAAACAGGGGTCCCCGCTCGAGCGTGGGTTCTGCCGCTCGAGCGGACCCTCATGGTCTGCAAAAGTACTGGCTATCTCATTTTTACGCTCGAGCGTGAATCTCCCTGCTAGAGCAGACATCCATGTCTGCAAAAATTTCTGGGCGCTCGCATTTCACGCTCGAGTGGACATGCCAAATTCTGGGTTTTCTAGAACTGCTCTTCAAGTTCAAACTCGACCTCCAAAGGTCCAAAACTCATAATTTTGGTTCAAAACATGCAAATACATTATACCACATGAGAATATAAGTATACGGGATCGAATTGTTCAAAATCACAATCTAATCCTCAAATAAATCTTCATTTCTTTTGTATGGTCCAAACTTATGCACCCAAGCTTCATACCAATTTCATAACTTCATCAATCATGCATGCATGTCAATTTTTGACTTCATTTCTATTCCAAATGGTGTTCAAAATCATGAAGCTACACAAAATTACTCATGCATGTAAAGTTTGGCGCTCAATTCTTCATATTCAATATGCTTCATGCTTGAACATACAAAATAATAACATTTATGCACATGCATGTTCATACAAGCTCCAAATTCAACAAATTTAGTTCAAGTTATGTTCTTGACCACAATTGAACCTTGAATCTACAAAATTACAAACTCAAACTTATGAATCCACTCACCTAGGAGCTTCAAACACCCAAATTCTAGCTAGTTCTTTGAGTTTAACCTCTAATTCTCAAGTCTTGAGCCAAAATTGCACAATTCTTCCTCTTTTCCTCTCTAGCCGACACTCTCTCTATTTTCTTAGAGTAATCTCAGCCAAATTGAATATAAGGAGAGGTATTGAGTGAAAATGGCCCCTTTTATGGGCTCTCTATCTCAATCATATTTTGTTATTACTAATTAATTGAGCACTATATGATTAATTTAATCTATTTAAGTTGATCTGAATCAATTTTCAATTAAATTTCACCGTAGGCTCTAAAAATTACGCTAATCACAATGGCGTAGTCAATTTCGGTTTTTGTGGCCGATAAGGCCTTCAATTTAAATTCTAAAGTAGATAATCAAACAGATTTTCCTACGGTGAATATATAGAAATTCAAAACCACATATATTCATATAAATGGCACTCAAAATCATATCAAACACATAATCACATTCGTAATTAAAATTAATTAGCATAATACGGAGCAGGGTTATCACAATCTTCCCCCTTTTAGGAAGTTTGGTCCTCCAAACTTATTTTACCTTTGTTGGGAAACAAATGTGGATAGCGCAGTCGCATTTCATCCTCTTTTTCCCACGTGGCATCCGTCCCATAGTTTTCTTTCCATTTCACTTTCACTATTGGGATGGACTTGCTTCGCAATTGTTTCACTTGCCGGTCAATGATTCGTTTCGGCCATTTGGCATACTCCATATTTTCATCAAGAGCTACCCGGTGATAATCAATCACATGAAACGGATCTCGAAGATAACCCCTCAACATTGATACATGAAACACATTATGGATTTGTTCGAATCCTGGTGGCAAAGTGACTCGATAAGCAACTGGACCAAGCCTTTCCAGAATTTGAAACGGCCCAATGTAACGGGGCGACAACTTACCCTTCTTTCCAAACCTAACTTGGCCTTTCATCGGAGTCACACAGATAAACACATGGTCACCAACCTCATACTCGAGAGGTCTTCTCCGAACATCTGCATAATTCTTTTGTCAGTCTTGAGCTGTTTTAAGCCTTTGCTGAATGGTTTTGATTTTCTCAGAAGTGTGTTGCATAATTTCAGGCCCAAGAAGAGCCCTATCCCCGACTTCTGTCCAACAAATTGATGATCTACAATTTCTACCATACAAAGCCTCGTATGGTGCCATACCGATGCTGGAGTGGAAGCTGTTATTGTATGCAAACTCTGCGAGTGGCAAATAATCTTTCCAACTCCCTTGAAAATCCAAGGCACACATCCTTAGCATATTTTCCAAAGTCTGTATTGTCTGTTCTGATTGTCCGTCTGTCTGTGGGTGGAATGCGGTACTAAACCTCAATTCTGTCCCCATAGCCCTTTGCAAACTTTTCCACAATCTAGACACAAATTTCGGATCTCTATCTGAAACAATAGATATCGGAACTCCGTGTAAACGAACAATCTCATCAACATATATAGTAGCCAGTCTATAAGCATCAAATGTAGTTCTAACAGGTAGAAAATGTGCAGATTTAGTCAGTCTATCAACTACAACCCAAATAGAATCCATACCTCGAGGAGTCCGAGGTAGACCAACAACGAAATCCATAGTCACATGCTCCCACTTCCATTCAGGAATAGAAAGAGGTTGAAGTAGACCACCCGGTTTCTGATGTTCAGCTTTAACTTGCTAAAATTGAAGACATTTGGACACATATTCTACAATTTCTTTCTTCATTTTAGACTACCAATAGCTTTGTTTCAAATCCCGATACATTTTATTGTTACCTGGATGCATAGCAAACACTGATTTATAGGCTTCACCTAAACCCTTTTCTTTAGTTCCGGAATATCTGGGATACACATTCGATTTCGAAATCTCAACACTTCGCCTTCAATGCTGAACTCTGCTTTCGGACTTGTTTCAGATTCATCAATCACTTTCTTGAGGAATTCATCCTCTTTTTGTTTCTGTTTAATCTCATCAATGATTGCCGGTTCGGCTGAAATAACGGCTATCAATCCGCCTTGTTCACACAATACCACTTCAATTTCAGACTTCTCAAAATCTTGCAAGATTTCTTTCTGTTCAGTAAGCAAACAAGCCATACTCCCCATCGACTTTTTGCTTAGGACATCAGCAACTGTATTAGCTTTCCCGGGGTGATATTGGATTTCAAGATCATAATCCTTTATTAGTTCAAGCCATCTCCTCTGCTGCATATTTAGCTCTTTCTGCGTAAAGAAGTACTTCAAACTTTTGTGATCTATGTAGACTTCGCATTTTGCTCCATACAAATAGTGTCGCCAGATTTTCAAAGCAAACACAACTGTGGCCAATTCTAAATCATGTGTTGGGTAGTTCTTCTTATGTGGCCTCAACTGCCGAGAGGCGTAGGCAATTACCCTTCCGTTCTGCATTAGTACACAACCCAAACCTTTATAAGATGCATCACTAAAAATTACAAAGTTTTCCGTACCTGTAGGCAATGTCAATACTGGTGCAGTGGTTAGTCTCGTTTTCAGTTCATGAAAGGCAGATTCTCTTTCGTCGTTCCATTCAAATGGTTACCCTTTGTGTGTCAATTGGGTAAGAGGTACAGCTATCCTTGAAATGTCTTTCACAAACCTCCTGTAATACCCTGCTAAGCCCATGAAACTGCGGACCTCTGTTACATTTGTTGGTGTAGGCCAATTCACAATTGCCTCTATTTTCTGTGGGTCCACTGAAATCCCTTCTTTGTTGATAACATACCCTAAGAAAATAACTTCATCCAACCAAAACTCGCACTTCTTTAGTTTAGCAAATAATTTCTTTTCTCTAAGTGTTTGCAGGACAGTTCTCAAATGATATTCATGTTCAGGTCTATTCTTAGAGTATATCAAAATGTCATCAATAAAAACCACAACAAATTCGTCAAGGTAGATTTTAAAAATTCGGTTCATTAAGTCCATAAACGCTGCCGGAGCATTAGTCACTTCGAATGGCATAACAAGAAATTCAAAATGACCATACCTCATTCTGAATGCGGTTTTCTCAACATCTTCTGCCTTTACTTTCAACTAGTGGTACCCGGATCTCAAATCAATTTTGGAAAACACTTGTGATCCCTGCAACTGGTCAAACAGGTCATCAATACGGGATAAGGGATATTTATTCTTTATTGTTACCTTATTCAATTCTCGATAGTCGATACACAAGCGTAAGGTTCCATCTTTCTTTTTCACAAATAACACCGGTACACCCCACAATGAAGTACTAGGTCGGATAAACCCTTTATCAATCAGATCTTGCAACTGTTCTTTCAATTCTTTCATTTTAGTAGCAGCCATTCTGTAGGGAGTTTTAGAAATAGGCTGGGTGCCTGGCATAATCTCAATTGTAAACTTTATCTCCCTGTCTACCAATTCCCCTGGTAATTTATTTGGAAACACATCTGGAAATTCGCTAACAATAGGGATACTGTCCAATTTAATATTCACAGATTGTTCAGACAGCACACAACACAAATAACCTTAGCACCCTTTCCTGATTAATTTACATGCTTTCATTGCAGATATCAAATAAGGTAGAGGCACTACCCCGTTACCCACAATGTGACAACCCTCACTACTGTTTACTGATAACACCACTGATTAGTGCTAATCTATGATTAAGCATGTTAATTGACTAATTGACTGAAATTCTGAACTGACTGATTGAGTGTGTTAGTTTGAATGCAATTCTATCTGTTGACTGTTAAATGATCTGTTTATGTTTTATGTTTCAAACTGCGAATTGAAGGCCTTATCGGCGGCCGAATCCGAAATTGATTAATGTTTTATGCTAATTGGAATTTATGTGATTTTATGATAAATTTAATTGAAATTTGATTTGGTATGATTAAATTAGATTAAATAATGTTATATTGCATTAGTTGGACTTATTTACCAAAATGCCATGTTAGTGGGCCATCTCATAAAACATTTGAGACTTAATTCATATCTCTTCCTCATCCATTCCTTGAGACAAACCGACTAGAAAGAGAGAGAGATAGGAGTTAGTGTGATTCAACAAGATTTTGGCTTGGAATTTGGAAGAAATTGTAGAAGATTTGCAACATTAGACTCCCATACTTTGAATTCAAGGCATAATGTAGGAGAATCATCTTCTTGATTGTTAAATCAAGTCATTTGTTGCATGGTTCATGGTAATTTAGTGAGTTAGTCAAGAATTGGTTTTAAAGTGTTGAATTAAAGCTTGTATCTTGCATGCATGTACGCATTTGTGAGTTTTGAGGTTGTCATCATGAAATTGCTTCATGCATGTCCATCTTTTGATTATAGTTCATGAATTCATCTTGTTTTTGAAAGAATTGGCTCTTTGGAGCATGTATTAGAAGCTTTGAGTTCATTAGAACACTTGCATGTTTCATACACTTTATGTTCTTGAAGTTTATTTGAAAATTGTGTTCAATTGAACTACCTTTGGGCTTTGATTCCTCAAATTGACCTTTGAAACATGTCATACTATGAGTTTACAAGAGTTTTCCAGAAAATTAGCCAAAGAGGATCGAAATTGATGCTTTAAAGTTGAGTTTTGAGCTTGAGGTTCAAATCTGGAAATTCCAGAATTTGGACCCACGCTCGAGTGTAGGACTTTACGCTCGAGCGTACACTCTGGATTCATGCAGTCCGCTCGAGTAGAGAAATGAATGCTCGAGCGTGAAATGCGTGTATCCAGTACTTTGCATGTGTTTACAGTTCGCTCGAGCGAGGGAATGCATGCTCGAGTGAGGACTTGTGTCTCACGCTCGAGCGGGGGTCGAGCGCCCGTCGAGCGTGAATTTTATGCATCTAGTACTTTTGTCATGTTTTACAGTCCGCTCGAGCGAAGAAAGTGACGCTCGAGCGGGGATCCTTTGTCTGCATGTCCGCTCAAGCGTAGAAAGCCACGCTCGAGCGTGACCCCTGTTTTTTGAAAATTTTGTAAAGTGTTTAAAAGTGCATCTTTGCATCCTCTTTCCATCCTAGGCATTCCTAGGGCATGATTAAGGCATCTTAAGAAGAATATTGATGTAGAACCACACCGAGGCAAATTAGGGATTAAATTATTATTTTCCCAACTGTGTGGCTTAGTGTGCGTTCGTTCTGTAACTGTGTAGGGTTGGCATTCGATGACGCTCTAGCTGCTTATAGCCCAGTGCTCTGTGAGTAACAATGTTGTAAAATATGTTCAATCATGAATATTTCTAAATGAACAACTATACTGCTTTTTGAAATGATAATTCTTACTGAATGAATGTTTGTCCTATTTGTGAATTGTATTCGTGGCATCCATAGCAATTTACTGTTACTGTACTATACTGCTACTGTCACAGAGATCTCTGTCGGTTCCCACGTTTGGAACCACTACTGTTTACTGATACGATGGCCATCAACTGACTGTTCGGTCTATTAAGACCTACTGCACTGTTTTGCTATTGGATGTACCATATATGACTATTATAGTTTCTGAATGACTGTTATGGCATGAAATATGAGCCACAAACTGAATGACTGATATACTGATAAATGACTATTTTCAATACTGAAAGGATATTCATTCTTAACCTCTTTACACATATGTTTTTCACTGGGCTTTAGCTCACTGCTCATATATATATGTAGGTGTTCAGGCACCGGACCGTTGCTAGGAGCGTCAGGCTAAGCCTTTGTTTTGTCAAGCCAACCTTCGTGTCTCACTGCGAGATTCCAGATCTGTTCAAGCTAAGGCTGCTTAGGGGTGTTTTAGATTCCCCCTTTCTGTTTCTGTTTTGTATAGACTGTATAGACTTGTACTGTACTGTTATGGCAGGGATTTGGTCCCTAACCTGAATATCTGTAAATGATGTAGGTATATACTGTTTTTGTTCTGAATGTGAACATGCTATGAAAAGTCTTTTTGCATACAGACTGTCACAGTTCATTGGACATCTTTTAATTACTGTTTTGGCTTCCGCCAGCCCCTGTACTCTGTATTACTATTATTATTGTTAAGCAGACCTTCGGTAATCTCGGATTACTAGCCGGTTACGGTGCTAAACCCATAGGGGTGGGTTTGGGTCGTGACACACAAACACAATTTCTTCTTGTTCCGGTGGTTTAAACACAACCCGCTTTGTTACACAGTCAACGGTGGCACAATATTTAGTTAACCAATCCATACCCAGAATTATATCAAAGTGCCTAAAGTTCAAGGGCAACAAATCTACATACAGAATAGCATTCCCAATTCGCATGTCACAAAAACAATATATATATTCACACAATACAGATTCCCCGGATGGAGCAGATACACATAGCAGATATGGTAATAATTCTAGAGGTTTACTCAACCTAGATGCAAATGCACCTGTTACGAAAGAGTGTGTTGATCCGGAGTCAATTAACACAAAAGTATCCTGATTACATATAGAAATAGTACCTGAGACAACTGCGTTAGCATTCTGTGTATCGCCCGGAATAAGTGCGAAAACTCTCCCTTGCCTCACGGTGTCTTCAGTGGTAGTAGATCTCATAGCATTTCCCGGTTTTGGAATTGATGCCGTTGAGCTAGCAGCTAATCTTCCACTATTCTGATTACAATCTCTGGCCATATGCCCTTGTTTACCACATTTAAAACAGGCTCCTGACACACGGTAACAAACCCCACGATGCCTTTTACCACAAATATTACATATTGGGGATGTATCTCGGGAAGAATTAGAAGTACTCGAGGAGCCCGTATTCTGCTTCTTCAAAAATTTCTTCTTCGAAAAGAAGCCTTGTCTCTTACTACCTTTCCAGTCTGTCGTTGGTTTGGTCTGTCTAGCTATGTTAGCCTCTGATATTATGGCCCGATCTAGCACCCCAATATAGGTTTTCAGTTTCAGGACATTTACCCTTTCTAAAATATCACTTCGAAGCCCTCTTTCAAAATACCTTGCTTTCTTGTAGTCAGTATCGATCACATGTGGTGCAAACCTGGCCAACTCAGTGAATTTGGCCTCGTACTCAGCCACTATCATGCTATCTTGTTTAAGTTCCATGAACTCCGATACTTTCCTATCATGGACACATTGAGGGAAGTACTTATCATAGAAAATTTCCAAGAAGTTTGCCCAGTCAATGTCTTTATGATTCTCACGCATTAACATCCACCATCTTCTTGCTTCGTCTTCTAGGGTAAAGGTGGCCAGAAGTACTTTCTGTGTCTCTGAACAAGGAAACACCTCAAACAGCTTTTCAATGCCGAGAACCCATGCTTCGGCCTTTAATGGATCTAATCCCCCATGAAACTATGGCGGTTTCATTTTCTTAAACTCTTTGGTGAGAGCTATTATTCGGTTATCATTCTGTAAGTCTGGCACGGGTAGTGCCGGAGGTGGAGGTTGTGGTTGCTACCACTGCTGTTGTTGCTTCAATGTTTCTGCCATTTCCTGAATCAATCTTTCCATCCTATCCATTCTGGCAGTAGAGGACTCCTCTATCTCATCACCTCTTGTTCTCACCATCGGATTAGACTTGCATTATACTTTATACAAAAGATTCACAAGTATGCATATACTAAGGAGCATATATATTCAAATAATTTGCAATGCAAGCAAATCACAACTTATAACACATAATCATTCACATTAAAACATTTAAGCGTATTCTCGATGCTTTCAGATTCATACTTATTACATGAATGCATCCTAGATCTTTTCTAGACGCTTATTGCTCATTTGGACAAGTGTGTGAGTTATTAACTTGTGCTCTAATACCACTCTGTCATGACCCGAACTCGCCCCTATAGGTTAAGGACATAACCGGCCAGTAATCAAGGGATTACCTATGGCCTCAAACCATATAAGACATAACTCATCAGAGTAAAGGGGCTAAACGGAAGCAAATTTAAAACTTTGTCCATAGAGCTGTGCTTATATGCACATTATAACATTCCAGATAAGTATTCGTTAATAACTCACATCAAAGGGAAGTTAACATATAAACTGTACATACAGGATCATTCAAGTCTAAGTCAGTCAAACCCAAAGTTTATATACAAAAGTAATCCAATGTTTTCGCCAACATAACAAACTATAACAAAAGAACAAAAGAGGCAAAGACAAGTCTCGTGCGTGAGATGTTGGGCTGACTCTTCAAAACCTTGAATGTTCTCACATATTTCACCGAGGCTGGGTTTGGACATCCCTTGGCTCACCTACATACACATGAATGAGCGTGAGCGAAAGCCCAGTGAATAATATCAAATAAAGAAAGTACACGAATGAGATTCATATATATCAAATGGCTTTGGGCCCATTTAGTATTCTACTTCGTGTATTAATCAGTACATTAGGCGATTTAAACCCGAACATATCAAACGGCCTCTGGCCCACTTTATTCTTAAACAAACAGCCTCGAGCCTAATTCGTTCATGTATATCAAACGACCTTTGGCCCAATCATTCATGTTCAACGGCCTCTAGCCCACTCATTGGCCCATTCATTCATATCCAACGGCCTCTGGCCCATTCATTGGCCCATTCATTCATACCCAACGGCCTCTGGCCCATTCATTGGCCCATTCATTCATACCCAACGGCCTCTGACCCATTCATTTATATCTAACGGCCTCTGGCCCATTCATTTCTCCATTCATGTCAAACGGCCTTCGGCCCAATCAATTGTATCCAACGGCCTTTGGCCCAACCATATGGCATAACAAACATTTGTCCACAATTCAAATTAACAAACTTATAAGACTTATAATAAGCAATTGGACAATTAACATACTTCAAAATATCTTTACTAAGATATTACTCACAGTGTTCTGTCGGCGGATTTGTCTTGGAGCTTGACCCTACACATTTCGTGAACACAATGGGTCACAAATGATTTAATTTGTTCTTAATTCATACATCCCTCTTAGACTTCTTTCTTATCCTTTTAATTCATTCATGATGCTCAATGCATGCCTAAGAATGCTTAGAAATGAAAGAGAACGGAAAACGAAACACAAAATACCTTTATAAAATTTCTAAAACAGGGGTCCCCGCTCGAGCGTGGGTTCCGCCGCTCGAGCGGACCCTCATGGTCTGCAAAAGTATTGGCTACCTCATTTTTATGCTCGAGCGTGAATTCGGATGCCCGAGTTGAAGGTCATACTACATGGCTTCCCGTTCGAGCGTGAATCTCCCCGCTCGAGCGGACATCCATGTCTGCAAAAAGTTCTGGGAGCTCGCATTTCACGCTTGAGCGGCGCTTTCCCCGCTCGAGTGGACATGCCAAATTCTGGGTTTTCCAGAATTGCTCTTCAAGTTCAAACTCGACCTCCAAAGGTCCAAAACTCATAATTTTGGTTCAAAACATGCAAATACATTATACCACATGAGAATATAAGTATACAGGATCAAATTGTTCAAAATCATAATCTAATCCTCAAATAAATCTTCATTTCTTTTGTATGGTCCAAACTTATGCACCCAAGCTTCATACCAATTTCATAACTTTAATCATGCATGCATGTCAATTTTTGACTTCATTTCTATTCCAAATGGTGCAAATGGTGTTCAAAATCATGAAGCTACACAAAATTACTCATGCATGTAAAGTTTGGCACTCAATTCTTCATATTCAATATGTTTCATGCTTGAACATACAAAATTATGACATTTATGCACATGCATGTTCATACAAGCTCCAAATTCAACAAATTCAGTTCAAGTTATGTTTTTGACCACAATTGAACCTTGAATCTACAAAATTACAAACTCAAACTTATGAATCCACTCACCTAGGAGCTTCAAACACCCAAATTCTAGCTAGTTCTTTGAGTTTAACCTCTAATTCTCAAGCCTTGAGCCAAAATTGCACAATTCTTCCGCTTTCCCTCTCTAGCCGACCCTCTCTCTCTTTCCTTAAAGTAATTTTAGCCAAATTGAATACAAGGAGAGGTATTGAGTGAAAATGGCCCCTTTTATAGGCTCTCTTTTTCAATCATATTTTATTATTACTAATTAATTGAGCACTATACCATTAATTTAATCTATTTAATTTGATCTGATTTTCAATTAAATTTCACCGTAGGCTCTAAAAATTACGCTAATCACAATGGCGTAGTCAATTTCGATTTCTGTGGCCGATAAGGCCTTCAATTTAAATTCTAAAGCAGATAATCAAATAGATTTTCCTACGGTGAACAGATAGAAATTCGAAACCACATATATTCATATAAATGGCACTCAAAATCATATCAAATACATAATCACATTCGTAATTAAAATTAATTAGCATAATACGGAGCAGGGTTATCACATTTGTAAAATATAAGTGCATATGAACATTCACATTAGTGGTACAGATGCGAATGTTCACATTTGGCAGAAATGAATAATATTCACAACTGTTATGAATAAGAACAAATATGAATATTCACACATGTGTATGTTATCCGTAATGATGTCATATAGATAATGTGAACATTCCTGCACAAAATATGTATATTATAAAACAATCGGGTTCAAACAATCACATAAATTAACATAACAACACCAAAGGTAGATTAAAATTCACAATTGGTTTTTTTTTTTTTCATTAATAGATGTCGTATCACTAATTTACAATCAATTATTGTGTCAAAATGTCAAAGCAATTGATATTAACATTCACATCGAGTGTTGGTTAGTTTGTAGGTGGACACCCCCCACCTATAGGTTTTAATGACGATATGTTTTCTTATGATTCAAAAAACTGTGTACTAATAAGTCTTGTAGTCCACACCATTCAGAACTAGTGAGGCTACCAATAATTTCTTCATGGTATATGTGCGCCCGTATGATATAACATACTACAGGCTTGCAATCCACCCTGTAAATGCAAAATTGTTATGATTAGCACTTGACATGTATGTTTGCATAATGGTTATGGAGGATTTGTAAAAAATGTAGTGAGGCTTACGAGTCGTCACCCTGCCGAGGACAGACATCAACTGATATGATTGGTTGTGATGGATATTGGCCTGCTAACTTAGTCCATAGCGATGATGACTCGCCAATAACGTGCACAACGTTCTCGATGTACTTCCTCTGTGTAGGGAATTTCACATTAGGCACCAACGAACATATGTGTGTGTACATTCATTTTTGGAATTTAACACATGACAACAATTCATATTTATGTACAATAAGAGCCACTTACAACTTCCTATGCTTGGTCGATATGCGGGTCATGTATGCCTATTCTTGGGCGCAACGAGTTATAATGCCTCTACAAATTGTCTTTAGCATCATATACAACTATAATTTGTGGAAGTCATGGTGCAATGAGAATAATAGGTATCTCTCTCCTTGGTAGTTTTTCACATGTGCATCAATGTGTTTACTTTTTTTGCGAGAATGGTACTCTCGTATCACTTTCTGTATATATTGGACAAATAATTAATAGACTGTGAAGTTTCAAATTCACATTAGCAAAAATAGAATGTTTGATTTTACCAAACACATGCTCGTGAAGATGAATGACGCTTCATTTGAAGTTGGGTTGACCACCTCTTGTTGTTCATGTAATAGTTCGGCATATGCATCTATGAGCTGCACAAACATAGGGTCGTATTATATTATTTGTGGTGGGTGAACAATGTGTGTCTGTGGCTGTGGGTGTGTATGTCTGTGTGTATATGCATGAACAATGAATCATCTTCGTAATGGCATACATTGTTGTGTATCGATTCCTCCTTGATAAGATTCACAATGTTATCAAAATACACGTATGTAGGCTTCGAGTCTCCTTTCCACACAAGCAGCCTATGTATTTTAAACAAACCAATATGAATATTAACATTGCACAGTTTTGAACAAATAAAATAAATAAGCACAGTGGTGAATATTCACAATTATGGAATATGAATGTTGACATTAGGTGTTCGTATGGTCACTTACTCATTGCCTCCACTCTTTTGTGGACCTTTTGCTTGTCGTGTTTGGACATCATGCTCCAGACTTTGAACTTGTTGGTCAAGGTCAATAATTTTTTTGAGTGCTTCGCTGGTGGGTGTTTGTCCACATCTTCAACAATGTCGACTGTATGGGGCTGTTTTGGACCTCGATCATGCTCTTTTTTTTGGCTAGGTAAGTTTGGGTGCTGGAAGTCAGGCAAGCGATGCTCTTTTCGATCTTTCTCCTTGACACGCTTCACTCTAGAAGGTGGGCTGAGATTGTGTTGCATTGGGGCGGGGGGTTGCTTCTGTGCCTCGACCTGTGTGACAATGTGGACTGACTGATCATCGTAAAGGTCTTGAAGAATTGTTTTCTCGCATTCTAAGTCGATGACCAGCTGCGTTAAGCGCTTAATTTCTTCATCCTTCTGCTCCATGCACTTTTTTATTTCAGTATTCATGTTGGGTGGGCTTGACTGGTTGAACAATTTATCTTCAAGATCAGCTATGACTCTTGTCCTTAACTCCTATGAGAATTGAAGGTGTTTGTATTTTGCTTCCCACTGCCTTATGTTGCCCCAAGCCTTCCGATTTTCTTTGACAAGCATCTCGATGATGTTGCGTTGGCTTGTGTTTGCTATGACAATAGCTCTCTCATCATGTGAGCTGCTAAAGGGAATGTGAATGTCTTCATCACTGTTATTTAGCTCAACTCCATCCCTAGAAAATTGACAGTTGCTGCCACTGTGTTGTTCTTCCTTGATGTTAGAGAGGTTGGGAGATGTGGTGGCTGGTTCATAAATTTTGGGCTCCACCTTCAATATTGTACGCCTGAACTTTTGTAACTCTGTTGGGGTTGCAAAGAGTTTGCCAACATTAATTTGAAATGAAAAAGTTATGTTACTTAACGTATATATTTGGGTGGTGTCATAATGTGAATGTTTTGATCAACAGTTGAAGGTCATACCTTATTAAAACCAATATCAGCCAAAGAGGTGGATTTCATCTTCTTCTGTAAAGCAGTCAGATCCCACTTGACACAGCGAGGAATGGCATTGGGCTTGTGCGATTGTAGGATGGTTGTGTGCTCACACAACCAATACTTCAACAAAACAACAAAGACATATGTTATTTAGCCTTTGCAGAGTAATGTCAATATATGTGAACATTCACAACAGTGGCACTGTTGTGAACATTCACAGTAGTATATCATGGGTGAATATGAACATTCACATAAGTGGTACAGATGTGAACATTCATATCTGTAAAACATAAGTGCATATGGACATTCACATAAGTGGTACAGATGTGAATGTTCACAGTTGGCATAGATGAACAACACTCAAGGACATGTGAATGTTATTATTTGAGAACATGGGTACTTACCATTAATAACATGACACAGCTGGTGACTTTTGCCGGCTTTTTGTCATTTTGGGAAATGGAGGATGTCAACGTTGTTCTAATTTGCTTGGCCTAATCATATTCTTGCATGCTTTCCAATGGAACCATATGTGCGTAGTAGCCCCATCCTATTGTCTCACCGCTTGTCGAGAAAAAAAGTTTTTGGCAAGCATACATGCAGACTAGTTGGGCGATTTCTTCGTTGTCATCTTTCTTTTTGCCTTTCAATGCCTCGGTCAAAAGGGTGCGTATCTAGCTTGAAGTCAACCAGCTGACATTTTTGCACCTTTTGTTTATAATGCCATTCTTTGGTTTCGCACCGTATGATATGTCCATTGGCTTGGTGCCACAGTCTCCACCAAAAATCAGCTTATGTCGTTGCCGTGTATGTTCATCTTCTTCTCCCTAATGTAGAAGGCATCTTTTGAAGCTTTATATATTTGTAGGACATGTACAACAACATCATCGTACTTCATGCATTTGTCAAGGTCGATCTCACCGTTTCTCAACGCATTTAATAAATGCCAGAAAGGTGTTTGCCACAGGCAGACGAGTTGTGCTTGTGTGAATTTGGTGCTTTTCATTAATTTCACTAGTCCGGTCATGTTAGATCTATAGTTGACACGCCGCATGTCAACATTGCTACTAGTATTTGCTCGTGGGCTTTCTTCCTTGACATGGTACTCATCTCTTTTTCTCTTTGAGGTTTTCTTCTGTGCAATATATGCAAAATAGAGCATTAAAAAAAAATTAAGACAAGACTCATGTGATTAGCATAGTGGAACAGATGTGAACATTCACAACATTGCCATAGATGTAAATGTTCACAGTTGTGTGCATGGGTGTGAATGTCCATATTTTTGTGCATGGATGTGAATATCCACATCTGTACATGGATGTAAATGTTGATTGTGTCAGCACAAACACAATGTGCATAGTGTGTGAGTGTGTAAAAACAATGTATGTTTATACAACCATGAACAACATTAAAGAACATGTGGATGTTAACACAAACATATAAAAGGATGTTGTGAACATTTACAATATTAATTTGTATGGCAGTGCACATTCTTACTACAATCATGCAATGCCAATCTTATAATACAACCTCAAAATTGAAATACAATTTCAAACATAAGATAACAAAAGTGATATATTTCCTCTAAACACAGTGGTTAATGTTCACAAAGTATCTAATTAATTTACACATGTAATGAATGTTCACAACATAATTATGTATCACAACAACATCTGACACAAGAAATTTTAAATGTGAATGTTCACTACGGTTAATAACAACAATTTGATAGAGGGGGGGAAGGATAGTGTCAATATTTGCAGGGACCGTATTTCATGCCATTTTCATGGAAAATAATCAAGAATTGAAGGTCCAAGTTATAGTGGATCACCATTAACAATCAACAATACCAACAAGGCAAACATTTACAAAAGGGGAAAAAATAACTACAATATTACAAAATAATGATTGGCCAAACATTTTCAAGTTATGTGAATGTTCACAGCTTTCAACAATAACAACAATAATATTTGAAATAATTTGATTGTCCAAACATTTTCAATTTATGTGAATGTTCACAGCTTTCAACAACAACAACAACAGAAACAATTTGGTTTGGCTAACATTCTTCCAAACCATTTGAATGTTCACAGTTGTGAACACAACATAATGGTAACTGTAATGTTTTTGAGTGAAAAAATCCATATAATTAGGGATTACGATTGAGAGGTTCAGATTAAAGATTGGGGCATGAGTAATATGGACTCCTATATATTGTATGAATAGAAATAGGGGATATTTGTGAAAGTTCACAATGTTGTTTGTTGAAAAAGAGATTTAGGGTTTACATACAAGAATGATTAGATTATTTACGTTTTTTGCCCATTTCGACGGTTGCGTTGTCACAAATTATCGTCGAAGGTGATTTTGACGAAGATAGACCTTACGGATGTTCAACAATGGTGATTCCACGATTTCGGTGACCGACGGCGTAGGGATGACGAAGAAGATGATGAGACGATGCGACGATGCGATGATGGAACAATGAGAGTCTTCTGGGCGTTGAGACGATTTGGAATACGGCTTTGGATTTTTGGAATGGTGGAGATACTGTACATGATTTCTTGCAAGAAGAGAGGGGAAGAGAGAGACGATTATTTGATTTAAAGAAAGGAAAGGCGCACGTTTGTTTGAGGGTTTTTTTTGGTCTTTTAGTATGAAATGAGACCTAATGGAATATTATAAAACACTATGGTCATGTTTGATTCACAAGACTAATAGTGAGGTATTAATAATTCTATTGACTTAGTGTGGTATTCACTATCCCACCCCTACTCCATTATTAATAATCCTACAAATTTGTTGGATTAATTATCTATTGGATTAATAATCCTAAACCAAAATGTCAAAACAAACATAGGATAATTGGGCCCATGGATTAATAATCTCAATCTCATGTTTTAATCATTCCAATCAAACATGCCCTATGGGTCTTATGGAATAAAACTCTTAGATAATGGATTTACTGAAAATGCACTCTTAAAAAAAATGCCCAACATGTAAAAAATAAATTAAAAAGCAAATAAAACAATGATTTTTACTTAACAAAAAAATACAAAAAATTAAACATTAATGTTCAAAAAAAATGCCCAACATATAAAAAATAAATAAAAAATGAAAATAGTCCGACAGATTATTTTTCTAATACCAAGTCCCAAGCTTCCATCCTAATCTCCTCTCCAAAGCCCATCTTGATCTTAAGGGATTAGGAATTTCCTCTCCATCTCTCAAAACAAACACAATATATAGTGAATTCCACCTCTATCTCAATCCTAATCCCAACTTTAACTCCTAAACGGGGCCATAGGTCAAATCCTATTACAAATCAAGCATGCATTTAAGGAGTGGTTTGAAATGTTTTAAATAAATATACTTTTTGACTTTTTATAAAAAAAAATATATAAAAAAGTAAAGAAAGAGATTGATAGATGTTAATTAATATGACTTAAATAAGTGTATAAATAAATTTTTTTTTTTTTTTTTAATACATGCCAAGTGTCCCACCAAATATGGAACCAGCTACATTAGCTAATCAATTGCACGTGTTAGGCGGTGAAGTTTACACCACAACCCGCCATGCAACTGGTCCGCCTTTCAGATGATTCTCGCCCCTCTATGACAAAAAATAGTGGTGATAATAGACCACTAAAATAGTAATATTAATGTAAGTTGATAGTGAAAAAAAAGGGTCAAATTATTACATCACACATAGAGTTTACATGGTGTCACTTCATTAATGGTGTATTAATAGTGTTGAATTAATAGTCTAAAATATTTTTCAACGACAAAAAATAAAGTCTCCTTTGAAAAGTTACTTATTGTAATTGGTTTTTTAATTATTTTAATTTATTAAAAAATCATATTTGAGATATTAATTGATTTTTTTTTTAAACTAATATAATGGTAATAAGAAAAAAAATTATAATTTAAATATAATATTTTATATTATTAATTATTTTAATCTATTTTACTTTTATTAGCTATTTTAATCAATTACTTCTCAAACACCCCCACTCACTCACGAATCTTTCTCTTATCAAGTTGTCAACCAACAACAATCTTGTAAGCACATCAGGACCGTCAATCTAGCATACCTCTAAAAAATCACCAGCTAGAGCCGATTGCACTCAGTAAGCAGCAGTACCACCCTATAACCTCTTCCAGAGTACGCGTCGGACAACGCTTATCTTCGGTAAAATAAGCCGCATACGCGGCGCAACTTAACCTCTCGTGAACAATGATGCTAACGTGAGCCACTCATCCCTTCTCGCCCCCTTGTTTCCCTCCAATCCCTTCCCTCACCTTCAAGTCTCTCTCTCTCTCTCTCTCTCTCTCTCTCTACTTTTTCTTCTTCGACTCTGCTTAATATTACTTACGATTTATCAGATTGTATATGTTCGACTCTGCTTAATACTACGAACGATTTATCAGATTGTATATGATGATGATGATGATGATGATGATGAAGAGTAAGGGAGACACATTCGAATGTGCTTCATAGCTGAACGATGGCGTTGCGCGCCAATCTTTCTCTCTCCTCTTCTCACCAACGATCCAAGGTACTCTCTTTCTCTCTCTCTCTCTCTCGCTATGTATGTGTATGAAGAGACTTATAAATGTATTGATGTTAGTGACTGTTTGTATTAAATTCCTTTTTTTCGTTAATGAATTGTTTTTGTGTAGAGCACATGGTAAATTTTGGTGCTATTTCCTTAAATTGTAGAGTTTTGGTGAAAATTTCGAGTTTGTTCGTATCCTTGGAAATCGATTTGGTGAATTACAACATTTATTTCATTGATTGTAAGCCCTAAAAAGCTGGAGAGGAGGTTGTGTATGGATATGGTCTTGAAAATCTCCTTTTCAAGTCATGAGCCACATCCAGCTGAAACAAAAATTCCATGAGCAATGTGAGGTTTACTTGTTTAAGTAGTAGTAAATTGTAGATATACTCTTCTTCAGTTAGATGAAAAATATTTAGGGGCTTGTTTAGATTTAATATTTCAGTATTTGAATTTGAATTGGACTGAGGGTTGGTTTGGGATGTGGATTGGTTTTTTGGCTTTATGACGTTTTGGCTATTTTAGCCCGGGACTAAAAAGCCTCATTTAGGACAGGCTTTTTGTGACTTTTGTGAGGGAAAAAATGAAATGATTATGGCTTGGATGTGATGTTTTGTCTTATTGGGTTAAAAAACTTATTTTGTCTTTTTGTGACTAAAATAGCTAAAAAGTCAAAAAAGTTTAGCATGTCAAACGAAGGCTAAATTGTTTATTCCTAAACTACAAGGATGAGTAAACCCCCAAGGGATTGGCTGGTCGGTAAAGATTTGATAATAAGATCCAAAGTTTTGGATGCTGGGGGTTTTTTGGTCATTAACTCGAGGGCCCTGGAGTAGTTAAGGTGCGTGCAAACTGGCTTAAACACCTGGTTAAAAAAAAAAAAGAAAAGAAAAACTACAAAGATGAGTAATTTGAAGGCTTGTGGAGTTGGACCCCTTCAGAGTTTAAAATTTTTCTTTTTTGGGTGACAATTTCGGCTATAATTATTGATCACATAGGTGATTTGATGGATTTTTTCAATACCCCAAAATAACTTGTTCTGGCTCAATAGTAAATACCTTCAGGGACAACTTTGTGGGATTCAATGATTGTAGAAGTTCAAATAATATTTGAGAAATTGCTCCATTTTTTGTTCTAGGTTCTTGGTGGTTCATATAACCTGAAGTCATCTTTGTACAAGACATCAAGGGTTCAGCAGATGGAGTTTGGGACCTGCTACTTTCTTCCATGCCTTTTCTCAATTATATATATTTTTTGAACATTCAATCTCTCTCTCTCTCACACACACACACACGGGAGTCACTGGCTTAAATCAAAGCCTATTGGTGACTGTACCCGGAGTTCTGATCTCCCTAACTTCTCCCAAATTCCTTGTCATAAGACCACAGTTATTTTGGTGTGCGGTTGATGCAGGAAACCCTAGTTTTTTGTATTCTAAGGCTGTATTATTAAGGAAAAGTGGTGGGTTTAGAGAGGGAAACAAGGGGAATAAGGTTGGGGTTTACAAACCAATGAGTGCTAGTACTTTTATTCTGATTTTGAGTGTTGAAGTGCTGCAAATAAACTTAAAAGATAGAAATTTAGCTCCAAAATGGTTGTTTGAGATCCACACTGAAACTATTCTTAAATACATATTTAACCAGGAAAAAGTTTCACTCAACCATAAATTTGTGTTGCAGCAAGGGGGCCCTTTATATAGATACCAATAAACCCTAAAGAAGCATGAAAACTTCTTGCAAATTGCCTCACTCTATAGAAATCATGTAGCAAAACAAAGGCTGTGTTTGGAAAGGAGTTGTAATCATGATTCCACACTCAAATTTGAGTATGATGTTTGGTTACAACTTTCAAAAATTAATTCCACACCACTTTTGAAAACTCGTTTCAAGCGGGATTTGAATTTTGAAATTTGACCTACTTGGTCGTCCGGCCGGTTGACCGGAACAATGTAATTTTTTTTTGGAGGTAATTGGCACCTGTTATTTTTTCTGTATTAAATAAAAAATATTTTTCGAATTTTTAAATTTTTTTTGAGTTTTGAATAGAATTTTAGGTTGTGTGTTTGGTTATGAGTTGTAAGTTTTTTAATCAAATATAATATGTCACATCAATTATACCAAACTCAATTCAAAACTCATAATCAAACAAATTTTTCACACTCAAATCATAATTTCAAAACTCACAAATTCAAAATATAACTCTATTATCAAATCATAATTTTAAAACTCTACTAAACGCAACCAACCATAAGAATACTTCAGATCAAAGTTTTTAAAAGTGAATGCAAGACACCAGCCATTTTACCACTGTGGCACTTTTTAGAAAGGGTTTGGTTAACGGGTACCCTAAGGGCATTGGTTAACAATGTTTAAATTGATTGTACATTACAATATTACACACACTCTCATACATTATGTACAAGCATTTTAAGCTTCTTGTTAAGTGCCGTAAGGGCACTCATTAACAAAACCTTTTTAGAAATTAAAACAATGCTGTGTGTTGATGTCAAGCTTGATTTGTTTCCACCGCCTTGCCTTGTTAGGAGGAAAATATTGAAGAACTATTTGTAGATCTCTGAGTTATCTTTAATTTCATGTCCTTAATTTTTTATCCGTTTTTCTGGTGATTAGACTCTTTATTGCCCCTGGATAAGTCCCTTTTTGGCCTTCATAATAGTTCACAAAAATATCCCAATATTGATCAAAAGAATAGTGAGAAAATAATAAGTAAATGCTCATGCATTTAGCTTGATTTTTTTTTTCTTTTGTTGTTGATTATGATCATTTAAATGGTTGAAATTTTTTCTGCAGTTTTGCTCTCTCCGGCTTAATGTGGAGCAGAAGAGGTTAGCACTCGTTATAGTCCCCAAAAGAAAGAGTCATCCCTCGTGGATTATTAAATCTGTGTTGGACAACAAACAGTCTAGTGTCAATGATAATGGGGCAACCGAACCTGCAAGGATTCTTTTGGAGAAGTTGTTTGCCCAGACACAGAAACTAGAAGAAATGGGTAATGATTCTCGTCTCCCTCAGGATGATCAGTTAGGGTTTGATCTTGGAATCCTGGAGAATCTTCAAGCTGCTCTGTTTGCCTTGAATAAGAAGGAAGAACAACTACAAGATGCAGAAAAGGAGGTTTTATTGGAGCAGATAGAACTAAATCGTGCCAAGGATGAGTTGGTGCATCGAGAGGAAGCAATGGCAGCCGCTTGTTCTAAGCATGAAAAACTAAAAGAGGAGCTGAAGCTGGCTAATCTTAAATTAGCTTCTCAAAGCATGCAAATTGAAGATCTAAAGCTTCAAATCAAAGAGCGGGTTGATGAAATTTCTGCTGCACAATCTGCGCTAGCTTTGAAAGAAGATGAAATGAATAAAATGAAAAATGAATTGATGATGAAGAGTGATGAAGCTGTCGCTACTGAATTTGAACTAAAATCCAAGGCTTGTCTTCTGGATGAAACCAATGAAATTGTGAGGAAACAAGAAGTTGAACTTCAACAACTTCGAGAAGCAATTCAAGAGAAAGAAGAAGAACTAGAAGTTTCTGTGACATTGAGGGAACTTGAAGAGGAGAAGCTAAGAGTTGCCGAGGCCAGTTTGGAAAAGCAGACAATGGAGTGGCTTTTAACACAGACCGAGCTAAAGAAACTGGCAGAGGAAGCATCTAAGAGGAATGGAGAAGCTACTGAAACTTTGGAAGACTTTAGAAGAGTGAAGAAGCTTCTTGCTGATGTGAGGTCTGAATTAATTTCATCTCAGAAAGCTTTGGCTTCCTCTAGACAGAAAATGGAATACCAGGAACAGCTGTTACAGGCCCAACTCATAGAACTTGAAGAACAAAAGATAAGCATCACGTCTTACATGAAAAGTTTGACAGATGCCCAAATAGACATAGAGAGTGAGAGAGTGAAGCTTCGGGTTGCAGAGGCTCGAAACAAGGAGCTTGAGCGGGATCTATCCATGGAAAAGGAGCTTATTGAACAGTTGCAGGAGGAACTAGATAAAGAGAGATCTTCTCTGAAACAGGCCATTCAAGAGAAGTCGTTTCTCCAGGAGGAGCTAGACCGAGAAACTACCAAATTTGGAGAAACACAAAATCTTCTTCAGGTTAAAGAGTCAGAATTGGTAGAAGCCAGACTAGAGATACAGCGCTTGAAGTCTGAGCGGGCTTCTCTCGAGCTTGTTTTGGAGGAGAAAGATTCAGAACTCTTTAATGTGAGGAAGAGCTTAGAGGAAGTAAATGAGGAGATAATTGAGTTCAGGACCCTTGTGAACAGCAGAGAAGACCAGCTCTTGCAAGCAACAAACATGCTAAAGCAGAAAGAGGAACATGTCAAGACAATGCGACACGAGCTAAACGATACAAAGCTAAAATTCTCCGTAGCTGAAACTGTGGTTGAACAGATTGTCGAGCTCACTAACAAACTGGTTATTTCTGTAAACGACGAAGATCATGAAGGATTGAACGAATATGATGAAATGGAGAACAAGTTGTCGAGTCCATTGTCAAAGAAACCAACCGACAATTTTAAGTGGCAAAAGAAACAGGTTGAATCTGAGCTTGAGTTTACTAGAGAGAGCCTGAGAACGAAGGAAATGGAAGTTCTTGCTGCACAGAGAGCCCTCACAATCAAAGATGAAGAGCTAAAAATGGTCCTTGAAAGATTAGAAGCAAGAGAGAGTGAACTAAA
This sequence comes from Camellia granthamiana, assembly GCA_036172215.1. Lineage (NCBI taxonomy): Eukaryota > Viridiplantae > Streptophyta > Magnoliopsida > Ericales > Theaceae > Camellia > Camellia granthamiana. Next base: position 44,103,003 of record CM069913.1, on the reverse strand, counting down.
GAAGATGAAAGAAGAGATGATTCAAGATTCTAGTGATCTAAGGCAGCTTTACACTTTGGCACAAGAAAGAATTGGTGAGAGAAGTATCGGTGAACTGGGTATTGAGAAGCTCCAATTGGAGGCAGCTCAATTGGAAGTTGAAGCTGCAACTAGTGCTCTCCATAAACTCGCTGCGATGAGTCAAGAGCTTCTGCATAAAGCTAGCTTGAGTGTCGAGGCTGATTCTGATACTGACTTGCGGTTAAGTGTGGTTAACGATGAGTGTTTTAGCGAATTCAAAACAGAAGTTGCTCGGCTTTCGGATTTGACTGAGCGGCTGGTGAAAGAAGCTGGAATTATTGGTGATGTGAACCTAGTTGAGGTAATCTGAAGATATTGACTACATTTTTGTACAGATATCTCTGACTGACTTTTTTTTACTATAGTTGCAGATTTTTTAGGTGATGTTTGTTTGTGTTGTTGTAGTGCTAGAATGTATCAACATGTTTGCCATAAAATGTCTAGGTGTGGAACCTGTGTTTGTTAGTGTATCATTTGTGTTGTGCAATTTTATTTCTATGTTTTTAACCTTTTCACATTTTAGGGTAATCAACAAGCTCTCTCTCTCTCTCTCTCTCTCTCTCTCTCTCTCTCTCTCTCTCTCTCTCTCTCTCTCTCATGTTGCCATAAATTGTCCAAGGGGACAGACAATCCTTGGGATTAAAACTGGCCAAAAATGCCATGTAACCTGAACTCACCACCACCAAGGCATTGTAATTTACAGTATAAGAAGCTAAATTTGTATAAATCAATCACAAAAACTAAAAAAATCAGAAAGCTAAATACCAAGTTAGGCTTGTTTAGTAACATTTATGTTTATGGTTTCCTTAAATGTTCATAAAAATTTTGCAAAATGGTAACAAAAATTTGTTTAATATCTATTTTTGTTTCCAGAAAATGGAAATAGTTTTCAAAGTGTACTAAATTATGTGGGGAAAAAATGTTTTTCATTGTTTTTTAAATATTTTTTCATTCTTTCCTTGACCACTCCCTAATCCCCTTTGGTGAGTCTCCAATACTTTCGACTGTTGACAAATCACCTGGCTAGTGAACCCCCCTCCAGCCACCCCACTTGTATTCACAAACACATTTTTAAAAGTATGTGTGTAGTACCAAATATGATTTTTATAAATAAAAAATTGTAAACGTTATCAAACATCTAAAACAATTTTTGTTTTGAAAAGTTTTAAATTGTTGAATTATTTTAAGTGATTGATTTGTTGTCCGACGCATAATCAATTTAGACCAAGCTTATTGGCTTGGGAAGTGCGTTGATTTTTTGACTTTTTTGACTATTTTAGCCTGGGCTAAAAAGCTTGGTTTGAGAAGGACTTTTTAGCTTTTTGACTTTTTTGACTTTTTTTGTGAGAGAAGAGTGTAATGATTATGGGTTGGATGTGATGTTTTGTTTGTTGTGACTAAAATAACCTATTTTGTTTTTTGTGACTATTTTAGCCAAAAAAGCCCAACAAGCCTCTTCCCAAACAGAGGCAAAAGCGTATTGTCAAATAAATTCATTTAATAATTATAGTTTGTATCACTTTAAATTTTAACCATTTTTTAAAATAGGTAAAAAAATTTAAGTCACAATCTGTTTTGTTTGGAGTTTTCAAAAACAGCTTTTGGAGTTTTCAATTCCTATTTTTGTATTTTTAGTAATTTTTTAATAAGTATTTTAATCATTTGTTTTAAAAACTTTTTAGATTCACCTAATCTTAATATTCTTAAAAAGTATAAAATTTATACAAAAAATTTAAAAAATCTCATTGAATACAACAAAATACAAAAATGTACTGAATTTTTGTTTGTTTGTATGTTTGTTTTTTTTGTTTTTGTTTTTGTTTTTGTATTTGTATTTGATGAATTTTTTATAAAAAAAAAAATCACAAATATTATACCTTTTATGTTTATCTAGATTAGGTATATCTAAAAAATAAAAAAAAGTAAAATATTAAAAAAATTCATGAAAAATAAAAAAAATTCGAAAAACAAAAAACCCAATTAAAAAAAAAAAAAAAAAAGAGATAACCAAACATGGTGATTAATTTTGAATGTTAAAATTTTAATTTGTTATGACTATGTATGCCATTATTAAAGTATGTCACAATCACCCCCATCAATGCCATTATCATTATCACCATCACTTTGTAACATCACCAACACCACTACCCCTTCACCTCTATCACCACTGTTATCACAACTATCTCACCATGTCACCACCAATGCAACAATCATTATTGCCACCATCACTACTATCACATCATCACAACCACAACCATCATCGCTATTCTCACCACCATTATCACACCACCACAATTACTATAGTGGTGTTTGGGAAGTTTGAGACTTGGGTTTTTTTTTTTATTTTTTTCACAAAAAGAAATTTTTTTTGCAAAATCAAAAAAAAACACATCTAAACAAAATATCATATCCAACTCCATAATCATTTCACTTTTTCTCTCACAAACATCACATTCAACTACAAAAAAACCTAACTATCTTCCCAAACACAAAAAAAAATTTCTCCAATAATATCCTACAACTAAAAAAACCTACATAAAAACCCACTTTCCAAACACCCACTATTATAACTTCATTACTCTGATCATGTTGCCTGGTTACCACCACCACCAACAGCATCATGGAAGATAGAGAATGAGAAAGGGAAAGTGAGAGAAAATGGGAGGGGAGAGGCATTTTTGTATAAAAAAATTCAAATTTCATATATATATATATATATATATTTGTAATTATTTTGATCTTCCCACTCGTATTTTATTTTATATTTTGAAAACTTTAACGTAATTTGTTTCCCCAAGAACCATCACTTATTTGTAATTTTTCCTCCTAAAAGAATAAAAAAATAAAAAAATCTCGAATGCATCCAAATAACGAAATCAAAATTTAAACTAAAATTCCCATTGAATCACTTTGGTATTTCCATTCATGTATAGTCTTATGAATTGCTACACTTCACTTCTTTCTATATGATATGATAATGTGCACCTTGGTTGCTGCGCTCTCTGCGGGTAATAGTAAGAGAGTAAAGTACGAATGATCCTCCAAATAAAAAGAGTGATGGAGTCACACCTTTTTGTCACCCAATCCTTTTGTTTTTTTTTTGAACATCTTGCTTTTTTACAAAGTATGATTGACTAATTTTTAAACTCTGTATGATTGACTAATTTTTAAACTCAAGAAAAGGCAATAAGAACAAAAGTGTATTCACTGTTCCAATATCAATAGTTCCCATAACATTTTTGAGCAACTAACTAAACATGGAAACCGTCCTCCATGATCCCATTTCAATTATAGCTAACCTCCATCATATCTACTTCTTTGTGATTATTGGAAATTTTATACATATTTGGAGCTATTGCATATGCATGTAGATAGTATATCACTAGACCTCTTCCAAAGGATCTCTTGGAGAATATTGTTTGTTACTCCTACAAAGCCGAACAATACTTCTAAAACTCCTCAAGAAACCACCTGCGAATTTTGAAGACAAAATGTTATTGCTCTTAGATCTCCTTCCTGAACTACTACTTCCCAGTCTCCGGTATGAGAAGAATCCTCCAAGCAACTGAGCCAATTTAAGTTCACAGCGTCTCTTGATATTCTCATCCCTATCATCATAATGCTGCTCGTACTGCTGCTGTGAATTCTCTTGGTCATCATCGGAGCTGTCATCCAATCTGCATTTGGAACATGAAGTTAGTCCCAATACATAATCTATGGTTACCAAATTCTGTACCTATTAAAATCAAACACATAACCCAGCAGACCTTTAAAGCCCTAAAGACAAACCTTTTTTTTCCCTGCTCACAACTATTCAATGAAAGATTTTCCTCTTACTGATCCCATTTCCTCTGGCATTAAAAATGTGAAAAATAAATGCAAAGAATTCAAACATTGATATGATGGTATTTTGGGGAGATAACTAAGGGGACCTTCTATTTTTACAGACCACTTTCTCTCAATTCACACACTACTTTGTTCTGAAATCACTTCCAAACAAAACTACATATGGTTCAAAAATCAACTTCTGAACAAAAACCTATAGTTCAGAAAACTTTCATTTATTTTAGTCAAGGTGACAGGTGTTGTGCTTCCAGGTATCAGGTCAAGATCGCATAGCCCAATTAACAGACTGAAAGACTGTCCCCAGAAAACATAAGGAATGAAAGATCCTAAGGCTTGGCTCCTAAAAAATCAGTCAAATAGACAGTCCAAGGGTCACTGTTATCTGGGTAGATAATAACCAATAATTGCATTCTCATGCAAACTTAGAAGCACATACAATCTATAATGACAAACACAAAGGCTATATAGGTAACCTACAAGTCTGAATTTTTATGTAAACTATAGCAAAAGAAATGATGAATAACAACAAAAAGAAGGGCTAAATAGGGAACCTTACATCCTGGGTTGTTGTGAAGCAAACAATTTATATTTCGATCGCGTCCTGGTTAGATTGTAGTTAATCGAGACATGGCGAACAAAACGAAGCTGCATGTGTCGTAAAGGACTATTAGCAAACAAAAAGAAATGGGCAACAGACAACAAATGTTGTGTGTAAAGAGGGAGGGAGTGAGATCCATGAATCCAGAAGTGCAAAATTATTGGACTAGGAAGAATAAATTGTAAACTCTACTTCCACAATGAGCATCAAGCCAAACTAAATTACTTGAATCCCTGTAATTTCATTCATGAGAATATGAGATGTTTTTGGTGAATAATATGCCTCCACCAAGTGGAAGATATGCTTCTTGATATTAATTTTGGTGAAGTCTTGGCATTGGAGAAAATAACTAAAGATGTCAAGGAATTGGGGATCAATGATTACATGGTTGGAATAATGGGGCTTCACAGGTTATATCATGTGGTAATAATTGATTTTTGTCCACTCAACGACATCATGCCAGTAACGCATGGGTTAATAGTGTTTGAACTAACTTGAGGTCAATATCTCAGATTCTTATGAAATGATTAATTAGGTGTTATAATGGAGAATGTTCTTTTGGAAGTCTAGTCTTTAAAATTCATGTTTGAAAAAATTAATCTTAAATATTAACTGGATGCAGATAAGTGCATGTGTTTAATTTCATTTCAAGCAATAAAAACTAGAAGACAAATTTTCTCAAGCTGAGAACGATGATGCAAACGTGTTTATTTTCATTATTTGAGAATTAATATTTGACTATCAATCTAGTACAGAATAGCCTAAAATTATTAGGTTTCTTACTTTGTTGGTACTTCTTTCTACAGGAATTATTATAGATGGTTGCCAGCCTAGTGGTTATTTGGTGCATTTTTATAAAAATTTGAGAAAGAACAGAGTTTTCTCTTATTCTTTTTTCTATGCTTCCTTGCATCAGATATAACAAGATAGGATTTCTACATAACGCAGAAGTGCATATAAGCCAATAGGCTGCTTCAACATGAAATAGTTCATCCTTCGACAAAACAACTCGGGAAAAGATAATGCTACCTGATCTCCATCGTCGATCCCATAATCGCTGATAGGTTCACTATCTGCAAGTAGCTTCCAACCATCATAGCATAAGCAAAATCGCCCCCACACATGTGACCTTCATGAACAATTAAAATAAAAAATTCAAGTTAGTCTTACATGTACAAGAGAGTATTGAAACAAGCAATTTAGTAGATTATATCAATTGCCTTGGAAACAAACCAACTTTAAAAAATAAATCCTACAAGTACTTAGTGATGAATACATATCAGTTTTGCATTTAAAAAATCAATTTGAATAAGACAATTTATGACTATCCCTTATTATCAACTTAACTAGCAAATTACAACAAATCAAGTCAACAAAATGATTTGTTTCCGGTACACTAAAAGGGTAGAATAAGACTATTAGTCATCCCATGTTTGGGGTGTCCAATAAGGTCTAGACTAACTGGGATTAGGGTTAAAATAACAATGTGCCCTTCTCCTTGAGGGTATTTTTAACAATCCAATGTAGTCAAGACTGGTTTTGAGTTATTAGAATGGAGAAGGGGCATATTGTCCGTTTGGTATGTAATCCTTATATTCCTATGTCCTGTCCCTGAACCAAACCAGGCATAGAACTGAATACCTTATCCACTCTCCCTAGTACTGCATCCAAACAACATTATTGTCCAAGGATTAATAATAGCACCTCATCCTCCATTGCAGTTTCATACCATTTACAATACCTTGAATTAGAGATGGTAATGCAAATGAATCTATTTAATCCCCCTGTTTCACATGTTCATAGTTCATTGTGATAATTTCACAAACAGAAAGCGATGTAACTACCCAATTTTCAATCAAACAACCAATCACGCTCTAGCTTGTTCCTAATTCAAAAATAAAAAGATAAAAAAATACCATGAAATCTTGCCAGGTCCTTTACTTGGTAAATGACTGAAGGCAGCCTCCACCGCCTGCTTCAGCTCCGCCACTGTTGCCGTCTTGGCAACCTCAACATCTGCACAGTCAAACATATATCAATCAATTCAAAACATATACATACATAATTCCTATATCTATACTATTATATAAGTGCAGATTTGTCAAACATTTTGCTTTTCCTTAAATTCCCACAAGAAATTGAAAACTACCCGGTTGATAAAATCGATTCAAATACTCAAAATTTCAAACTATTATTCATGTTCTTCATAAATTTGCAGAATCATCATGTGTGCATTAGAGAGAGAGAGAGAGAGAGAGAGAGAGAGAGAGAGAGAGAATACCGAAGGAGGAGCCATCGAGTTTGTGAATGGTGAGTTTGAAGGGGAACTGGGGAAGCTGGTCATAAGAAGAAATCTCTTTGGAGAGGCCATCAAAGCGGAAAATGGGAGAGATAGGGAAACCACAACACGAAGAAGCGCGGCGATTTTGACGACGACGACGACGACGACGTTGTTGTTGATGATTCTGAGAATCGACCGAGACCGAAACCCTAGGGAGAAAACTGTCGTCGTACGAAAGGACTTGCATAATAATATATATGATCGAATTCAGCCCATTGCTCTATGATCAATCAATGGAGGGTCTATATATATATATATATTTGTTTTTTTATAGAGGGTTTTTCATGAAGATTCTTGATTGGAAGACAACACGCAATTCTTTTCCAGCAATGGAGATTTTGGAATTAGAGTTTGGCTTTTTGTTTTTGTTTTTGTTTGTGGGAAACTATTTTGAAGCTTGTGTTGGTGGGGAAATTTGTAGAAAGAGAAAGAAGAGAGGGAAATGTGTTCTCTCTTCTTTCTTTGTTTCTTTGTTTGTATCTCTGTCTGTCTGTGTTTGCTGTGTGTGTTTTTTGGGGGAGAGATGAGATGACAGTTGGTTTCGGAAGGGAGGGGCTAACGGTCTCGTTTAACATTCGGTTATATCTCTGCCGTTATCAGGTGGGACCCAACTGCACATTCATGGCTGTCTGTCTCCAATTTATTATTATTATTATTATTATTAGGATGAATTACATTTACCTCTCCTTAGATTTCTAACAAATACAGAGACCTCACCTATGGTTTGAATAATTACAGTAATCTCTTCTACTTTATCTGATAATATCAAGATTACCTCTACTGTCAAAAATCACCAAACGGTGTTACTTTTTCGTAGGAAATTACCTTATTGCCCTTCCTTTTAAAATATTAAAAAATATTTTTGGATTAGAGGATAGGTTTGGAAGAAACAAACAGTGTTTGGAACAGTATTTTTGGATTTATTTTTTTTAAATATTAAAAAATGTTTAAAAAAATTATTTATTTATTTTAAATATATAATTTGTATTTAAATATTTTATTTTATTTTGTAAATATTTAATTTTTTAATTTTAATATTTTAAACTCAAAACACAATTTCACAGTCAAATCGTAACCATACACATAATTCAAAACTCAATTCAAAAATTATTTTCAAACCTTATAACTAAACAAATAACTCGACACTTCACATTACTTTCAAAACTCTACACTCAAATCGTAACCAAATGCATAACAAAAAAAATTAAAATATTTAAAAATATATTTATAAAATAAAATAAAATATTTAAAATAAAAATAAAAATTTTAAAATTTTTTAATATTTAAAAAATATATTTAAAGTATTAAAAAAAATACAACATATAGATGTATGAAATATAATGCACATTAAAATAAATAAATAAATATTTAAAATATAAAATATTTACCCTAAAAAAATAAATTCAAAAAATTTCAAAATTTATAAGCAAACAAATTTTTTCTTTTCAAAACTCATAACTCAAAATATGACTCCACACTCAAATCATGATTCTAAAAATAATTTTAGAAAATAAAATAAAATAAATTTTTTTTGAAAAAAAATTTCTTTTAAAATAGAGTTTTTGAAAAAGTTTGGTTTTGAGTTTTAAAAAGAGTTTTGAATTGGGTTTTAAGTTTGTGTTTGGTTATGAGTTTTGAAAATAATTTTTGAATTTAGTTTTGAGTAAAAACATGTTCCGAAAAAGATTTTTTTAGAAACATGTTTGGTTCTCTTTTAGAATCACAGTTCCAATTAGAAATTTTTAAAAATCTTTTCAAAACTTATAGAGTTTTTACCAAATACACAACTCAAAATTCAATTTAAAAATTATTTTCAAAACTCATAACCAAACACAAACTTAAAAAAATACAAACTTATGTTAAATATATTTTTTAAATATTAAAAAATTTTAAAAATTTTATTTTTTTATTTTAAATATATAGTTTTTATTTTAAATATTTTATTTTATTTTATAAATATATTTTTAAATATTTTAATTTTTTTTTTATGCGTTTAGTTACGATTTGAGTGTAGAGTTTTGAAAGTAGTGTGGAGTGTCGAGTTATATGTTTGGTTACGAGGTTTGAAAATAATTTTTAAATTGAGTTTTGAGTTATGTGTTTAGTTACGATTTGAGTGTGAAATTGTGTTTTGAGTTTAAAATATTAAAATTAAAAAATTAAAATATTTACAAAATAAAATAAAATATTTAAATACAAATTATATATTTAAAATAAAAAAAATTTAAAAACATTTTTTAATATTTTAAAAAAATAAATCCAAAAATATTGTTCCAAGCACTGTTTGTTTCTTTCAAACCTGTCCTCCAATCTAAAAACATTTTTTAATATTTTAAAAGGAAGGGCAATAATGTAATTTCTTATGGAAAAAGTAACACCGTTTGGTGATTTTTGACAGTAGGGGGGAATCTTAATATTGTCAAGTAAAGCAGGGGAGGTTACTGTAATTATTCAAACCATAGGGGACGTCCCTGTATTTGTCAGAAACCTCAAGGGAGGTAAATGTAATTTGCCCTTATTATTATTATTATTATTATTTGAATTGCTTATATGATAAGATAAATTATTTATGTAAAAAATTAAATTAATTGAATATTTGTAACTCTATCATAAAAGTACATTTTTTGTAAAAAAATAATACACGATTAATATGATTTTAATAATTTTTTAAAAATAATTAGACTTGATTATGGAGTTATGTATGTCCAATTAATTAATTTATTTTTTATATAAATGATATATTCGACAAATTATATAATTTAAACAGTTCGAATTATCAAAGGGTTGTTTTGAAAAGTAGGTTAAAAGTTGATTTTTTATTTTTTTTTAAATATATATAAAAAAATAAATGAAATAATATAACATAAAATAAATTAAAAACCAAAAAAGGCCAAAATAAGCCCCAGAAAAATCCCCAATACACCTCACATCAGTAATTCGTAGTCCCTATGGCCATGTTTGTTTACCGACGTGGGAGGGATTGGAGTTCTATGACTGTGGGTCCTATTGATAATTTGTTTGGTAGTGTTTTGGGAGAGGAGTAACAGTCCGATGGACTTAGTAATTTCCTCAGTAGGGATTAGCTTAGCTAGATTTTAAATGGAATTAGAAAAATAGTGAACGGATTGAATCTGTTTTATATAAAAATTTTATTTTTATTTTTATTTTTATTATCAAGTGCATCTGTTTGTTTTAGTTTTTTTTTAATATAGAAATAATTTTATTTATTTATTTTATATAAAAATAATTTAACAATCTCATCACTAATCATCTCTCACACTATCATCATAATAAATACACTTTTACTTAATCCTCTCACTAACAATCCTCACATTAACAGTTTCTTCACTAATTATCCTTTCACTAACAATCCTATCCAACCTAATCCGCCAAACAAACATGGCTTGAGTGTTTTAAACGATTTGTTATTTTTTATCAAATTATTGATCAATCGAGAGGACAATTGAATCGATGTCCAGCTAACCAATTGATTTTGTATAAATTGACCAAAACCTAAACGACAATTTTGTAAGAAAGAGGTTGTCTAAGAGAACAATCGGCCGATTGTCCAGTGTACCATTGAAGGCATTCTCAATTTGATAAAAAACTCAAAACATTCTCTATTTAATATAGCTTCGTTTGGGATGTGGGTTGGCTTTTTGGCTTTTGTGATTATTTTAGTTTGGGACTAAAACGTATCATTTGGGATATATTTTTTTGAATTTTATGAGAGAAAAAATGAAATAATTATGATTTGGATGTGACATTTTTTAGTCTGGGAATAAAAAACTTATTTTGTCTTTTTATAACTATTTTAGCCCCAGTCCAATTTCCCAACCTAGTGCTATAATTTTGATGTCATGATTAGAATAGAAAATGTTAATTTATTTCATCAAATTTAAATTTAATAAAAAGAAATAATGCGTTTGGAGATGGTCTCAAAAAGATAAAATAGTTTTACTAAACCTATTTTGTTTAATTTGTTGTTAGTACATCACCACTTATTTTAATAATTTTTTTATTATTTAGTAGTTGCAAAAAGTTTCCTTACACATATAATCATTAAAATTTATAGATGAATTACACAAACAGTTCCTATAATTTGAGACTTGTGTCACTTTAATCCCTAACTTTTCAATTGTGACACATTTGATTCTGAACTTTGAATCTTGTTCGGAATAAGGACAATAGAAAATACCATTGCTTAATTTCAAGGAAAAAATCATAAATTTGATAAAATATAAACTAATTTGACAAAAATAAATGTCAAAAAAATATTTTTGAATTTTGAAAAATTAATTCTACCCGCAAAAGATAAAATTATGTAAACAATAAAAAAGATTGGGTCTTGGACTATTAGTATAATATAAAATTAATAAATTTGGGGCTTTATTTTAGGCCAAAATTTGGGGGTCCTAGGCATAAGCATTGGTGGCCTTAGCCCTAGGTCGGCCTTGATTATAAGTCATTTTAATGGTCTAATAGTTTAAACTGATAAAATTAATACTTGTCACATCATTTTGTAATGATTTTATATATGGATATATATTTTTGGAGAAATTTTAATTCAAGTTAAATTCTAAAAATTAATAGAGATAAATAGTAAATTTTATAAATATTAATTAAGGCAAAATCTATTTTATCTCCTTGTGTTATTGTCTTGGAGAACTTCAACCCCCTCACATTTAAAAATAGCCAAGAACCTCCCTTATGATTTTAGCCATTTTGCACCTTGACACCCCGCAGTCTTAAATTCCATTTAATTTAACAGAGAGTAGGTCTCATCTCTCTCATTTGAGAGTTGGCTTGAAAAAAAATTCAAAGTAAAGTCAAAATATATAATGTGAAATAACAAATGTGCCCTTATCATCATCTTCTTTCCCAAACTAATATGAAAACTCTAATCCTAACCCTTTTTCCTTTCATCCCTTCCGGATACCTATGTTGCTCAACAAACAACAAAAATATTCACTATTTTAAGTGGTAATTTTTGCAAAAAAAAAAAGAAAAGAAAAAAAATTGTGAACTACTCTCTATTTTCTATTTGTTTTTATCTAAACTAGTAACATTTTGTGAGGCAATAAAGCAATCACCTTTATGCATCTAAACATCCCAGTGATTTGCTTGGAAGCAAAACCTTGTACTGGTTTGTTAAAATAACAAAATATATATGTAAATATATATATACATATATGTATATATGTTAAGTTAGAAATCTACATTATATATATAAATATAAAGTTATATATGTATCAATTTTTAAAATGTAATATTTTAAGATCTTTGTGCAAATTTAAAGGGCAGGTAAAGGACAATCGTCAATCATTATCGATTTCATTTTCATTCCTACTGTTTCTATTGTTAATTGGTTAAACTGCTTCTACTACCCTTGAGCCTTCATTTCTATATACCTTCTCATTTTTGATTCTTTCCACTTGATACATGTATGTCTATGTATATATATATATGTATATATGCGTATATATAACCACATATGTATACAAAGTAGAGAGAATGAAAATGAAGAAGGTAAATGGCATTAACGTCATTTTACATTTATTATTAATGACGTTAGTATTACACTTTAGTCTAAAACGTAAGAGAGGTTTTTAGCTATTTTTAAATGTAAGGGAGGTTAAATACTACAATAAGGTAAAATAGATTTTACCCTATTAATTATTAAAATTGTAATCTTTAACATGAAATTGTAATCATTTTTTAAAAGTATCACCGGGTGATAATTTTGTTTATATATATATATATATTTTGTTTGTATGGTATTACTCAAACTAATAGCTTTCCATTTGTCTATATAAAAAATTTTCTTCATAACATCACTTAAGTTGGAATTTTATTTTTTTATTTTTTTCAATCAATTAGAGATTAAATATTAATATTGATAGAATATTATACAATACTGAATAATCAACAATATATATCCGTAATAATCTTAACACCAACAGCTACTATCTATCTTAAAGTGTGTGGATATTATCTGTGTAAATCCTAATTCTCTCTGTACTCCTAGAGTAAGGTCACATGGTGTTTTAGAATATTATGATGGGTTGAGAAGGTGAGACTTATGACTTTGTGTTAAGTGATTAAGGAACATGAGGGGGCATGGTGAATGATGATAAGTGAAGGAGTATAAACACGTAATATTCCGAGAATACCCAATAAATTTCCTTCATAATTATAATGAAAGATTTTTATTACATATGACAACAAATTAAACATGTAAGAATCTATCATTATTTTAAATTAATAAAAAAATCATTACATTGATTAAGGTGATATTTTCACAATCTTTGACATATAATTGTAATAAATGTGTGAGCAAATCATAATTACATAATGAAGAAGTGAAGGAATAAATGTGAAGAAATGGAGGAGTAAATTCAACTTATCATAAATTGTTCAACATTAATCTGCCCATGATTTTTCGAAACATAACTTAAACAAACATAATATCTAGTAAATAAACATATTGTTCAACATGTAACAAGTATAAAATTCCCATCAAATAAATATTTTGTTATGGTAACAACAATTACAAAACTAAAATTATGCTAAATAATTTTAAAAAATAAAATAACAAGAATATCAGCAAGATTAGTGGCAGATCATCATATATAAGAGCATAGGATTGTATGCATCGTGGGGTATGATATGTATATGGTTTAAGTTACATACGGCTCGATTCAATTCTAACCAGGCATGTGGAATTGCTGTGTGTTGTGGCACCTGCATGCTTCAAAATCGTGCATTATAATACAAAAAAAGAAAAAAAAAGAAAAAAAAAAAGAAAAAGAAAAAAAAAGGAGCTAGTTTCTTTAGACCATTATAAATAGGAGTGGACCATTCATTCTTACATTGCTCATTCTTACATTCTCTCCCTCTCTCTAACCTCCATTTTCTCTCTATCCTCCACCTATCCCTTCTTTGTATTACAGACATAGAAAATGTTTTCCAAAGCCTTTCCTATGTTTTTCATAGTGCATCACTTCACTTGGGAGGTTTTCAAGGAAGTGAACTCCAAAGTATTTAACCTATTTTTCAAAGTGTGTCACTTCATCTGCAAAGTTTTTGAGAAAATGAAGTCCACAGTGTTTCACATGGTTTTCATAGTGTTATGCTTCACCAACAAAGGTTTTAGGAAATTGAAGTTCAAAGTGTTTATGTTTTTTTAAGGAACAACAATTAGATTTTTACTGTGTTGCCTTCAATGTCTTGCTCCAATTTGAAAGTGCCACAATTTTGATGACCGGTGCATAATTCACCTTGTTCCTCTTTAAGTTATGTCGGGTACGTGTTGTTGAAAACTCCTCCTTAAAGTTTTCGCATTTTATTTAGTTTGATCCTAAGTACTTCACTTATTTTGGAGGGTGTGAGGTTGAGTTTGGAGTGTTGGGAGTGGAGCTGGTAATTTTTCGGGCTGGAGGGCCAGAGCCACATGTGCGGGGGCTTGGGCCGCACGTACGGAAAAGGGCTGCACGTATGGAAAACGAGGGAGTGACCTGGGTGCAAACTGAAATAAAAGCACGTGAAGCAGCAAGTGCGGGAGAGGGAGGGCCGCACGTGCGGGGATAAAGACCGCACGTATGGGAGGCACACTTCGCACGTGCGGGCATGGGTGCCGCACGTGCGATGGTAGGTGAGTCCGAAATTCCTGTTTTTTCTTCTCTTTGGGCTGGTTTTATCTCACTTTTATTGTATCTCTCTCTCTTTAAAAACTCTTTCCTCTCCCTTCTCTCTGCATTTCCTACACCAAAACAAGATCAAATCCTTGATCTCCTTACATCCATTAGAAATTTGCCCATAGTTTCTTCATCAAAGTTGGATAACTTCTAAAGGGCTTCGTTGTGTGCGGTGAAGATCACGTTTCAACACTATCAAATTTGGGGGTTTCTCATCTCTCTCTCTCCACAACTTTAGGTAGGGATTATTCTTGGAGTTATATATATATATATATTTGCTAGATTTTGTGAATTTTTGAAATTTTTCATTGTAAATATTGAAACTTGATTTTGGCTCAAGAATGTGGGTGGTTTGAGAATAGTTTTCCTCCTAGTTTCTTTTAAAAAAAATAATCTCTTGAAAATTTTGAACCACATTGATTGAGAAAAAGAAACTTTTTGAAGAAAACCTCTTTCAAGAGATTTGAATGTGCTTGGTTGTGGTGAGGAAATCTAGGGATTTGGGGGTTTGAAAGGTTGTTGAGAACTCATAGACAACATTGTCATTATATTATCCCTTTTGTGCCAAAATGCTTAATGATTGGAAAATTTCTCATATAAATATATATGTGTGTGTGTATATATAAATTGATATACAAATGATGGATTTCATGAAATGCGAGAAGTGGTAATTTTGGAAATTTTTGTGCTGAGATATTGATATGGTTTTGAAAGGACTAAATTGTTGGGAAAAGTTTGGAATATGGGAGCGTTGCTATCTAGTGATAGAATTAAATGCATATGTGGCTATTGTGTGTAATAACATCGAAGGGTGAGATGAAATTTTTGTTTTCTTATGGAATTATTGTTGAAATACTTGAAAATGGAGAAATGTTATGAGGCATTGATAATTATTGTATTACATACTCATTCAATTGATTATTATGTATATGAATTGAGTTTGGAAACGTTTATGTTGAGAAAAGAAATATTTTGAAAAGAGAAATATTGAAATATTTTGGGGTGAAAGACGTGTAAATAAAATTGATTAAGTCCGGATAAGAGGTGTAAATGAAATTGATTAAGTTGACCTGAGTATCCGAGGTGAAAGACCGAAAACACGCGCGGAGAAAGTACTACTTCCCTTCTAGTTAGCAACCGGTAAAGTGGGGTTTTGGTAGTGCTAGTTAAACCTACTTGCAGACACCAACCTAAGGATTTCCTGAGTCGTATTTACTGCCCCTTTGAATTAAATTGTAAATTTCTAAATTGTTGAGATTTCAAACTATCATTGGGTAGGGTGGCTTCTCTTTTTAAAGATGTAAATGAAATCCTCTTTTAATTAACATTGCATGGCATGTGCATTTCATATTGGGAATCTTGCATAAATTTATATACTTTATTAAGAATTCTCTACCAGGCTTTATGCCCACCCCTATGGGATTTTGGTGCAGGAAAGGATGTGGTGAACTCGCCAATCTAGAGTGTGGATATATGTATATAGAGCACAAGGCTCTATTTCGTTGTGATTGTATTTTGTAAGCCTAGGGCTATACCTGTTTGAGTCTGAGAGACTATCTTTCTGTAACCAGGCTTAAGCCTTGGAATTTGTATGCCCTTGAGGGCGTGTTAGTTACTTTTGAATTTGACGTTCTACATGCTGTAGATTCATGTTTGTAATATCAATGAATGTATAATTCGCATGTGGGACTGTTTTGTACAAACTTTTATGATCAATGTTATGATGATTGGGGAATTGCTATTATTCTTTAATGAATGTCGGTTGATGTATCAAGATTATGTGGGTAAATTTTGGGGCGTTACAACTTGGTATCAGAGCTACCGGGTTTGAATACTTAGAGCTCGTGGGAAGTGGTTGTTATATCACAGTGGGTTCATTTCGCATGATTAGGAGATGCTTTGTATTTTGTGATTATGTGATAACATGTTTACATGACTAGATGGGTATGGGATTGGACTTTTGGGATGTTGTTTGCGCCTATTAAATTCCTTGAAGTCTTATTAGAAGGGTACTTGATCAATACTCATTCAACTAAGAATTCTTGGTTTTTCGTAGGACAAATTTCATCACAAAAGGATAATCCGTATGTGCTTACGTGACTAAATGCTTATGTGGGGTGAAATCAAATTGTTTGTATGATAGGAAATATATAGAATTGTTGTGTTCAAACGTGTGAGGGAAGTTGCGAGCACATTTGGGATTATGTGCTAAACCGTTTATCTTGTGCCTTAATTAGGATGTCAGGAAGGGGTCAAACCTGTGGTGGTAGAGATGGAAGGCATGGTAGGGCTCGCCAGGGTGTGCATGAAGTACCGGTCCATGAGGTTCCGGTGCAAACAGAGGGGTTGGGCCAAGCCAATGTGGCCGAGCAAGTAGCGCAAGCAGAAATTTTAGGGTAAGCTGGTCAAACCGCAATGGGGACCCTAACTCAAGAAATGGCAAGGGCTTTGAGGGAGTCAATGAACATGTTGAGGGCGGAGAACCAAGCTTGAGAGAACGTCGTTGAGACAAGGGCGAGTTTCCTTACGAGAGAGTTTTTGCGGGCCAAGTGGGATGAATTCCATGGTGGCCCCGAGCCCAAGAAAGAGAATGAGTGGCTCGAGCAAATGGTGAAAACATTTGAGATGCTTCACATAGAAGACAATGAGCTAAAAGTGACTCTTGCGAGTTACTACCTCAAAGGAGATGCGGGCCAATGGTGGAAGTACGCTGAAGGTTGAATAGAGCTAATATGGGAAGCATTTGTGGTGGCTTTCCAAGATAAGTACCTACCTCCCATTGCTAGGGAGAGATTGAGGCAAGAGTTTCAGGACCTTAAATAACTTAACCTATCCGTGGCCAAGTTCGAGGCAGCCTTTACTAGTTTGTCCCGGTTTGCACCAGAGTTGGTGGCAACGGAGGAACGCC
This sequence comes from Camellia granthamiana, assembly GCA_036172215.1. NCBI lineage: Eukaryota > Viridiplantae > Streptophyta > Magnoliopsida > Ericales > Theaceae > Camellia > Camellia granthamiana. Next base: position 44,085,553 of record CM069913.1, on the reverse strand, counting down.
GTTGCATAGAATTTGAAAAGAGGTTGAGAACCAAGATCTTATTCAAGGTTGCTAGGAATATGATCCGGAACTATGACCATCTTGTGGAGACGACAGCACATGTTAAGATTACCGTGGAGGCCGAGGAGGAGATAATTCGGGGTTCAAGGTCTAGTGGTCAAAGGTCACAGGGGGACTATAGACCCAACAAGAAAAGCAGGAGCACTTTTTCACCCCAGTCCCAACCACAATAGTATAGATCCACCTTTCCCTTGGCTAGTACGGGCCCGGGGAAGATTGCATCGAGTGGTTTCTCCTGTTTCAAGTGTGGCCAACCGGGTCACAAGGCCTTTTCATGTCCACAGAAGTGGGGAGGACAGCAGATGTTACCACCACTACCAAACCGATCCCAAAATCAGTCTCAGAGTAGAGGGGTAGGACTTACTTGCTATCAGTGTGGTCCGCCGAGGCACATGAGGAGAGCTTGCCCGTAGTTGGGAGGCGTATCTGGCGCATCAGGGTCGAGGCAGACTCAGAGCCACCAGTAGGCTCACTCAGCCCAGACTTCACGAGTGAATCAAGGGGCTGCTTTAGCTCAGTCAGTGCAGCAGGCCTATGCTCTGAGAGACGAGTAGGTTGATCAGAGGCCACAAGGGCGCGTGTATGCTGTTACCACGCCAGAGCTATTACCAGGATCCTCAGTTGTGAGAGGTATTTTTTGTTGTGTGTAATTCCTTGGTTAATGTGTTAATAGATATGGGTGCGTCTCATTTATTCATATCTATTGCATTTGCGTCTGCATTGGGGTTAGAGGTGGCATGATTAGTGTTTTCACTTAGAGTAGAGTCACTAGTTGGGGGTACAATTAACTTAGATCGGGGATGTCGCGGTTGTGAGATAGGAGTTGTCGGGCGTCAACTCCCGTTTGCTTTTGTGTTGTTAGACATGTCGAGTTTTGATGTCATCTTAAGCATGGATTAGTTATTTTCGTACCGAGTTGTGATTGATTGTTACCATCAGAGAGTTACGGTGTACACCTTGAGTGGCGACTGTTTTTATTTTCTGGGAGACCGGGTTGATAGGGTCTTGTCGCCAGTTTTTGACCCTCGTAGTAGAAACAAGCTTAGTGGCCTCCTTGCTACTCTCTTGGATAGTGAGAGTGATGGGACCCGTATTGAGTTGCCAAGGGTAGTTTGTGAATACCCGGATGTCTTTCCTGAAGATCTTACTAGTTTGCCACCCCTCCAGGAGATCGAGTTCACCATTGACTTAGTGCACCCACCGAATTGCACGAGTTGAAGATTCAACTCCAAGAACTTTTAGATAAGGGTTTCATTTGCCCTAGCACATCGCCTTGGGGAGCGCCGACTCTCTTTGCGAAGAAGAAGGATGGGTCGTTGCGGTTGTGTATTGATTACCGCAAGTTGAATCGGGTTACCGTCAAGAACAAGTATCTTCTACCCAGAATAGATGACTTGTTTGACCAACTTAGACGGTCTTGTTGCTTTTCGAAGATAGATTTAAGGTCAGGGTACCATCAGTCGAGAGTCCGGGAGGAGGATATCCAGAAAACGGCCTTTCGTACGTGTTATGGCCACTATGAATTTATTGTAATGCCCTTTGGGTTGACTAATGCATCGGCATCCTTTATGGATTTGATGAACTGAATTTTTAGAGAGTACTTGGATCGTTTTGTGGTCGTCTTTGTGGACTACATCTTAATTTACTCAACCTTCGAGGAGAAACATGAGGCTCACTTGCGGGTAGTGCTTGATTTATTTAGGGAGCACCAGTTGTATGCTAAATTTGAGAAGTGCGAGTTTTGGCTCGCCGAGGTGAAGTTTTTGGGTCATGTAGTGTCAAGAAAGGGAGTAACTGTAGACTCTTCAAAGATAGACACTGTGCAGGATTGAGGGCAACCCAAAATGTTTTTGAGATCTAGAGTTTCTTTGGATTGGCGGGGTATTATCGACGTTTTGTAAGGGACTTCTCTAGACTAGCCGTGCCTTTGACTAGATTGACTAGAAAGGGGGTTAAGTTTGTGTGGAGTGAGGCTTGTGAAAAGTCATTCCAAGAACTTAAGACTAGACTGACTACAGCACCAATGTTGATAATTCTGGAAAGAGGTTTGAGTTACACTGTTTATTGTGATACGTCTCAAGATGGGCTTGGTTGTGTCTTGATAGAAGGGGGAAAGGTTATAGCTTATGGTTCCCGGCAATTGAAAACTCATAAGAAGAATTGCCCCACCCATGATTTGGAATTAGCGGCAGTGATTTTTGCCTTGAAAATTTGGAGGCATTATTTATATGGTAAGAAGTTTGAGGTTTTCTCCGATCATAAGAGCCTGAAGTACCTGTTTTCCCAAAAAGACTTAAATTTACGCCAATGGAGATGGATGGAATTTATGGAGGATTACGACTTTGAATTACACTATCATCCGAGAAAGGCCAATGTAGTGGCCGATGCTTTGAGTTGGACGTCTGTAAGTAGTCTGGCAAGTGTGGCCAATCGGGAATGGGTTATGCTAGGTGATATCTGCGAGTTTGATTTGCACTTGGGTGAGTCCGGTGAGAGTGCAACCTTGTTTATCATGAGTGCCCAACCTACCTTGATTAGTAAAGTCATAGAGGCATAACAAGGAGACTGTGAAGTAGAGGCAATTTGTGATAGAATCTCCAACGGGAAGGAAGAGAAGGGTTTGAACATCCACTCGGATCTGAGTGTACGTTATCTAGACTGTTTATTTGTACCAGAATCTTGTATAGAGGACGTACTTCGAGAGTTCCATCACTCACGCCTTGCGGTACATTCGGGAGGCACCAAAATGTACCATGATCTTAGTCGTCAGCTTTGGTGAAGGGGCATGAAGTGAGATGTCCCCTTATTTGTATCGAAGTGCCTTACTTGTCAACAAGTGAAGATCGAACATCAAAGACCAACGGGTTTGTTACAACCCTTTGCCGATAGCCGAATGGAAATGGGAGCATGTTACTATGGATTTTGTAGTTGGGCTTCCTAAAACACAGTGGGGCGATGATGCCGTTTGGGTGATTGTTGATAGGTTGACTAAGTCTACACATTTCTTTCCGATGCGCACCGGCGACTCAGTTGAGCGCTTGGCAGAGTTGTACATTAGAGAGATAGTTCGACTTCATGGAGTTCATGTAACCATTGTATTGGATAGGGACCCTCGTTTTACCGCCCAGTTGTGGCAAAGCCTTCAAGAGACGTTGCGAACTAAGTTGACCTTTAGTACCGCTTATCATCCTCAAACCGATGGGCAGTCGGAGCGTACCATTCAGATTTTGAAGGACATGTTTAGAGCTTGCGTCCTTGATTTTAAGGGGTCTTCGGAGAGACACATACCATTGATCGAGTTCACCTATAACAATAATTACCAAGCTAGCATCGAGATGACACCATTTGAGGCCTTGTATGGCCGACCTTGTAGATCACCAGTTTGTTGGGCCGAGGTGGGTGATACACCATTGTTGGGTCTAGACATTGTTAAGGAAACAACCAAGAAAGTTGCTCTCATTCGAAAGAGGTTAGTTACGGCCCAAAGCCAACAAAAGAGCTATGCTAATAAGAGGAGACGACCCTTGTCTTTTCAAGTGGGTAACCATGTATTCCTTAAGATCTCACCTAGGCAGGGTTTGATGAGATTTGGTAAGAGTGGTAAATTGTCTCCGAGGTTTATTGGGCCTTTCAAGATATTGGAGAGAATTGGGGAGGTGGCATACTGGTTAGCCTTACCGCCATAACTTTCGGGGGTCCACAATGTGTTTCATGTGTCTATGCTTAGGAAGTATGAGGCCGACCCTTCTCATGTGCTAGATTGGGTTGATTTGGAGGTAGATGAGGATGTCTCTTACGAAGAGCGACCGGTCCAAATACTAGATACCCGGGAGCAAGTGCTACTAGATAAAACTATACCGTTGGTAAAGGTGTTGTGGAGGCACCATGGGGTTGAAGAAGCAACATGGAAGAAGTCCGCTCCAAGTATCTGGAATTGTTTGAAAATGTTTGAGTTATTTCATTGGCATTATTTCCCTAGTGTTAGAGGGAAACGTATTAAAATTTTTAATTTCGTGTTGTCATGTACATTATTGTTTTAAGCATAAGATTGTTGTGAGTTGCTACTACTTTATTAAAACTCCATGTGTATGCTTGTTTTGAACGGTTATTGTTAGAGAAATAACCATGATGGCAATGGTGAATTATGGTTAAGAACCTATTTTGCGATTTGAAATTGTATTAGCATGGTTGTGGTTACTAGAAATTCTTTTGTTTGAGTAGTTGGTTTAATTTCAGGGATGAAATTCTCTATGGTGGGGAGGTTGTGATGACCAGTGCGTAATTCACCTCGTTCCTCTTTAAGTTATGCCGAGTACGTGTTATTGAAAACTCCTCCTTAAAGTTTTCGCATTTTATTTAGTTTGATCCCGAGTACTTCACTTATTTCGGAGGGTGCGAGGTCGAGTTTGGAGTGTCGGGAGTGGAGCTGAAAATTTTCTAGACTGGAGGGCCAGAGCCGTACGTGCGGGGGCTTGGGCCGCACGTGCGGGAAGTGAGGCCGCACGTGCAGAAAACAAGGCAGTGACCTGGTTGCAAACTGAAATAAAAGCATGTGAAGCAGCAGGTGCGGAAGAGAGAGGGCCACACATGCGGGAGGCACGCTTCGCACGTGCGGGCATGGGTGCCGCACTTGCGGTGGTAGGTGAGTCTGAAATTCCTATTTTTTCTTCTCTTTGGGCTGGTTTTATCTCACTTTTGTTGTATCTCTCTCTCTAAAAACTCTTTTCTCTCCCTTCTCTCTACATTTCCTACACCAAAACAAGATCAAATCCTTGATCTCCTTACATCCATTAGAAATTTGCCCATGGTTTCTTCATCAAAGTTGGATAACTTCTAGAGGGCTTTGTTGTGTGCGATGGAGATCACGTTTCAACACTGTCAAATTTGGGGGTTTCTCATCTCTCTCTCTCTCTCCACAACTTGAGGTAGGGATTATTCTTGGAGTTATATATATATTTTTGCTAGATTTTGTGAATTTTTGAAATTTTTCATTGTAAATATTGAAACTTGATTTTGGCTCAAGAATGTGGGTGGTTTGAGAATAGTTTTCCTCCTAGTTTCTTTAAAAAGAAAAAATCTCTTGAAAATTTTGAACCACATTGATTGAGAAAAAGAAACTTTTTGAAGAAAACCTCTTTCAAGAGATTTGAATGTGCTTGGTTGTGGTGAGGAAATCTAGGGATTTGGGGGTTTGAAAGGTTGTTGAGAACTCATAGACAACATTGTCATTATATTATCCCTTTTGTGCCAAAAATGCTTAATGATTGGAAAATATATATGTGTCTGTGTATATAAATTGATATACAAATGATGGATTTCATGAAATACGAGAAGTGGTAATTTTGGAAATTTTTGTACTAAGATATTGATATGGTTTTGAAAGGACTAAATTGTTGGGAAGAGTTTGGAATATGGGAGCGTTACTATCTACTGATAGAATTAAATGCATATGTGGCTATTGTGTGTAGTAGCATCGAAAGGTGATATGAAATTTTTGTTTTCTTATGGAATTATTGTTGAAATACTTGAAAATGGAGAAATGTTATGAGGCATTGATAATTATTGCATTACATACTCATTCAATTGATTATTATGCACATGAATTGAGTTTGGAAACGTTTA
>CM069913.1:43828294-44079671 GCA_036172215.1 Camellia granthamiana | reverse complement strand
AGAGGATGAGGCCTCAAGACAATAATTGATGAGTTTGAAGCAAAACCAAAATCAGAATTCAACATTGATGGTGAAGTGTTGAGATTTCAAAACTGAATGTGTCCCAAACATTCCTGAACTAAAGAAGAGAATCCTAGATGAAGCTCACAAGTCGATGTTTGCTATGCATTCGGGTAACAACAAAATGTATCGGGACTTGAAGCAGAGCTATTGGTGGCCCAAAATGAAGAAGGAAATCGCAGAGTATGTTTCCAAATGCCCTCAATGTCAGCAAGTTAAAGCTGAACATCAAAAACCATGTGGTCCACTTTAATCTCTCCCTATTCTGGAATGGAAGTGGGAGCATGTGACCATGAACTTCATTGTTGGTCTACCTCGAACTCCTAGGGGTATGGATTCTGTTTGGGTTGTAATTGATAGATTGACTAAATCTGTGCATTTTCTGCTTGTGAAAACTACTTTTGATGCTTATCGATTAGTTACTATATATGTTGATGAGATTGTTCGTTTACATGGAGTTCCAGTATCTATTGTCTCAGATAGAGATCCAAAATTTGTATCTAGATTTTGGAAAAGTTTGCAAAGAGCTAGGGGAACAGAACTGAGGTTTAGTATCTTGTTCCATCCACAAACAGATGGACAATCAGAACGGACCATACAAACTTTGGAGGACATGCTCACGATGTGTGCCTTAGATTTTCAAGGGAGTTGGGAAGATTATTTGCCACTAGCAAAATTTGCATACAATAATAGTTTCCACTCCAGCATCCGTATGGCACCATACGAAGCCTTGTATGGTAGAAAGTGTAGATCACCAATTTGTTGGACAAAAGTCGGGGATAGGGCTTTACTTAGGCCCAAAATTGTGCAAGACACTTCTGAAAAGATTAAGATCATCCAACAAAGGCTCAAGACAGCACAGAGCTGGAAAAAGAATTATGCAGATGTGCGAAGAAGGCCTCTTGAGTATGAAGTTGGAGACCATGTATTCATTCGTGTGATTTTGATGAAGGGCCAGTCAAGATTTGGTAAGAAAGGTAAATTGTCACTCTACTACATTGGGCCGTTTCAAATTCTGAAAAGGCTTGGTCCAGTTGCTCATAGAGTTGCTTTGCCACCGAGATTCGAACAAATGCACAATGTGTTCCACGCATCGATGTTGAGGGGTTATCTTCGAGATTCGTTTCATGTGATTGATTACCACTGGATAGCTCTTAATGAAAATATGAAATACGAAGAATGGCCAGAATGAATCATTGACCGGCAAGTGAAACAGATGAGAAATAAATCTATCCCAATAGTGAAGGTAGAATGGAAAGAACACTATGGGAAGGACACTACATGGGAAAAGGAGGATGAGATGCGGTTACACTATCCATATTTATTTCCAGTGTTTGTACCATTATGACTAGCATAATTTTTAGAGACAATGTGAGATTTAATTAAAAATTGATTTCGATCAAAATAATTAGATTAAATTGATTAAATTAAGGCACAATTACTTAGCCTTAATCAATTTGATTAGGCAAGCTTATATATACGAGCCTATTTACACTTAAGCTCACCTTTTTGAGCTCAAAATCTGAAATACACTCTAGAGAGAGAGAGAAGGACAGTTCTAGAAAGAGAGTAGAGGCAAAGAATGGAAATTGAGTAGGAAGCATGGACATTGAGAAGATTCACTCAAGAATTTGGAAGATTGGAGATTCTAGGTGAGTAATTGCACTAAAAACCATGTGTAAATCTATAGTTGAGTGAATTCCAGGACAATATAAAGAATTTGAGGTCCATATGTTCATGCATGTATAGAATTTCCATGAATTTCCATGAATTTGCATGATCTAGCATAAGGCATGTTAAACATGAAGAATTGTGCACCAAAGTTTACATGCATGCATAATTTTGATGAGCTTCATGATTTTGAGCATCATTTGTGCCATTTGAAGTGGAATTGGAGTCAATAATTAACATACATGCATGATTCATGAAGGTATGAAGCTTGAATGCATAAGTTTTGAAATTGACAAGGAGAATTTGGAATGATTTGGAACATGGACCATAATTTTAGCCAATTAATTTCAAATTAATAGTGTTCACTTATTAGACAATGTTTCTCCATATTTTGGTGTCACTTTGTAAGCTTTGGACCTTTGAGAGTGTGTTTTGAACTTCAAACAGAATTCTGGAAATTCCAGAATTTGACCTGTCTGCTTGAGCAAAGAAGATCTCACTCGAGTGTAAAAATTTAGCTCCCAGAAGTTTTGTAGCGATTTGAACAATGGCTCGAGCGGCAGACCTTACACTCGAGCGAACCTTGTTTTACAAGACTCCTCGCTCGAGCATCAGAAATCTCGTTCGAGCGTAAGATTCATGCAACCAATACTTTTACAGAGTTTTGCAGGCTGCTCGAGCGACCAAAGCTACGCTCGTGCGAAGAGCCCTATTTTAGAAATTTTGAAAAGTTATTTTATGTTTCGTTTTCCGTTCCCTTTCATTTCTAAGCACTCTTAGGCATGCATTGAACATTGTAAATGAACTAAAAGGATAAGAAAGAGGCCTAAGAGAAATAAACAAATTAAGAACGTATTGAATTGCTTGTGACCCAATATGTTATGAAATGTGTAGGGTCAAGTGCAAGGGCAAATCCATCGACAGAACACTGTGAATAATATCTTAGTAAAGATATTGTCAAGTATGCTACTCTCCAAATGCTTATTTTTGTGTAAGTTTCACAGTTTTGTTAATTTGAATTGCAAATGAGGATTCGTTATGCCTAATGATTGTATAAGGCCGATCAAATATGAATATGATTATGGATACAAGTATGAAGTAAGCATAAATATGAATGTAAAAATAGTGGGCCGGAGGCTGTTTGATACGATGATTGAGCCCAAGGCCGTTGATACGAATGGATTGGGTCTGAGGCCGTTTGACACGAATGGATTGGGCTCGAGGCCGTTTGACACAAATGGATTGGTCCGAAGGCCATTTGATAAGAATGAATTGGGTCCGAGGCCATTTAACATGAATGAATTAGGCCTAAGGCTGTTTGATAAGAATAAATTGGGCCGGAGGCCATTTGATAAGAATAAATCGGGCTCGAGGCCGTTTGATAAAAATAAATCGGGCGTGAGGCCGTTTGATATGTTTGGGCCTGAGGTTGTTTGTTATATTTGATGGAGATATGAATGGCCTAATGCCGTTTGATGTGTTTGACAAGGGTATTATCTGTTAGCGATTTCATTCATGTAACCTCTTTACTTTGGTATTATTCACTGGACTTCCGCTCACTCTTATTTATATGTATGTAGGTAAGCAAAAAGATGTCCAAACCCAGCCTCAGTGAAGGATGTGTGAGAAATCCAAATTTTTGTGAAGTAAGCTCGAATGTCTCACGCACGAGACTTTGTTTTGTTCTTTTGTTTTGCTCCATTTTGCTATTCTGGTGAACTCGTTAAATCACCTTTGTATGTAAACTTTTGTTTAGCTAACTATATGTTTGGATAATCCTGGATGTACAAGATGTTAACTCTGTCTATATGTGTGAGCTATTATGAATGCTTGTGAATTGATTTTGCCAAGCCATGTAAGCACAGCTCTTTGGACAAAAATTTTAAGTCCGCTTCCATTTTGGCCCCTTTTACTATCATTATGTATGTTTGATATTTTTTGAGGTAGTAGGTAATCTTATGATTACTGGCCGGTTATGACCTTAACCTATAGGGGCGGGTTCAGGTCATGACAAAACGATTGGCTGATTGTTTTCTTAGACAACCTCTTTCTTACAAAATTGTCGTTTAGGTTCTGGTCAATTTATACAAAATCATTGATCAGCTGGACATCGATTTAGTCATCCTCCCAATTGATCAATAATTTGATAAAAAATAAAAAATTTCTGTGAAAACACTCAAGCCATGTTTGTTTGGCGGATTAAGTTGGATGGGATTGTTAATGAGAGGATGGTTAGTGAAGAGATTGTTAATGTGGAGATTGTTAGTGAAAGGATTAAGTAAAAGTGTGTTTATTATGATAATAGTGTGAGAAATGATTAGTGATGAGATTGTTAAATTATTTTTATATAAAATAAATAAAAAAAAATTATTTCTATATTAAAAAAAAAAACTAAAACAAACAAGTGCACTTGATAAAAAAATAAAAATAAAAATAAAAATTTTATATAAAATAGACTTAATTCGCTCACTATTTTTCTAATTCCATTCAAAATCTAACTAATCTAATCCCTACTTAGGAAATTACTAAACCTGTCGGGCTATTACTTCTCTCCCAAGACACTACCAAACAAATTATAAATAGAACCCACAGTCATAGGACTCCAATCCTCCCTTCCACGTTGGTAAACAAACATGGCCTATGTGTGCTCGTCATTGCATTATAGATTTGGAAAGAAATACACATAAAAAATTGAAACATAAATAAAATATAAATTATACATTTATATTTTGTTTAATAGCGTTTATATTTATAGAATTTTTAAAAACTATAAATAAAAACTCCTTTGATTTTTGTTTTCATTTTCAAAAAATTATAAATAATTTTCAAAAAAAATTAAATTTTGTAAACACACACGCAAAAAAAAAAAAAAAAAAAAAAAATGGTTCAACTTTTTTATTTAATTTTTTTTTCTTTTCATTTCTTCTAATTTCTCTCACCATTTTTGACCACTACTCATTCCTCACCACTGTTGATTACCATTACCAATGACCTCTACCAATCACCTCCCATCAGTGGTAACCACCTTCGACCACCACTTTTTGTTGAAAATTACACTCAACTACCACCATAGGCGAGTAACCGGCCACCATTTCTAACCACTTTGCAATCACTTTCTACCACCATTTCTTGTGGCCGTCAACTACCTATGGCTACTACCAACCACCTCTTGTTGGTGGCAACCGCATTTTGTCATTACCTCCCGTGGCTAACAACTGTTTCCAATCACCATCTCTAACTCTCGACAACCACCTCTCGAAATCAACAATTTTCACTTGTTTTCAAAATAAAATTTTAAAATACTTTTGTCCCAATTAAGTTTTTTGTTTTCATTTTTACCTAAAATAAATATAACATGCCTTGTTTGGCAACATTATTTTTTAGCCTAAAAATCAAAAAGTCACTAAAAAAACTAAAAAGCCAACAATATATATTAAAAAGTCAAAGATTTTATTTTTTCTCTACTTTTTACATATCTTTTTGTAAAAAGCTAAAAAGTTATCAGAAACATACTAGTCTTTTTTTTACATCATATTTTAGCTAAAAAGTCAAAAAGTTACTAAAAAAGCCTGTTCCCAAATGAGAACTAAAAAAATAAATTGTGAATGTTGCCAAGTGGTACCTTATTATATATTTTTTCAAATCTTGAAGGACTTTAGTATAATTTATTCTTTGTAAATCATGAATTTGGCTAAAGATTTGGCAGTGAATTGGAAAATGAAGAAAAAATCTAGAGAAATTGCAAATCAATGGGATAGTAAAAGAATATTTGCATTTTTATGGTGGTGTAAATTTTCCTATGGTGTAAAAGTTTCCATCTACAGTGTGCCATTACTTTTTCACTGTTATATTGATTTGTAATTTTTTTTTTAAAAATTAATTTATATTTCATTTACATTTCTCTTATTATTTTATTTTATGTTTTAAATTCTTATCTAAATTCATATTCCGAACACAATATTAAGGTTTTAATTTATTTAGTACTTAGTCCATTTTCATCTATAATTCGTCAGCCAAATGGATTAAAAAAAAAATGATGCTATCTCCTTTATACTAAAATGTATAATTTTTTTCTTATACATTTTTGTGTCTTCATACCATTCGTATTGATTTCAGTTTATTTGATTATACTAAAAAATAAATTAATATAATTATGTTAAAATTGTAGGTCTTATTTTTTTTTATTTTTTTCTAAATTTTAAGAGAGTTAGTGTAAATTATGTAACAAGTTTGGTACGTTAAGAAGTGAATAATTTCTTTAAAAAAATAATGGCCATGTTGATTTGGTTTTTAAAAATTTTATTTTTAAAAAATTAAAAATAAATTTGATGAAAGAAATAAAAAATAAAAAAATATTTATTATTTTTATCTTTTGGGAGGTTAGAAATAATGTTTACAAATTAAAAATTATTGTTTTGATATTTATTTTTATCAAATTAATTTCTAATTTTTCAAAAAAAATTGAATTTTTTTTAATTGTAAAATACAAACCATACATGGCCAATATTTTATAATTTTTAGGTAAACAATATACGTATATTTATATATACAAATATAAATAATTTAAAAATATGTTGCTATAACGCCCCAAGAAAATACACAATAAAAGTACACTAACCACCGCTGCTTACAGTAAACCGAAATAAATCCCCAATACTTGCATACATAAACATATGAGATTTACAAAATAGTTCCACATGCGAATATACATTCAACGACTTTAGTACATGAATCTATAGCATGTAAAACATCCAATCCAACATAAATAAATGCTTTCAAGGGCTACAAAGTCCAAGGCTTAAGTCCGGTTACACAAAATGGTTACTCGAACTCATACAAATATAGCCCTTGGCTTGCAAAAATATAGTCACAACAAAACAAGAGTCTTGTGCTCTCAACACGTACATCCATGCTCTTAGTTAGGTGGAATCACCACATTTTTTTTTGTACAAAATCCCATAGAGTGAGGATAAAGCCCAGTAGGAATTTCTTAACAAAGCATATACATTTTATACAATTCTCATAAGATCAAATGCATATGCCATGCCATGTTTTTGAAAAAAGATTGCACCTTCATCTTTTTGAAAACTATCATGCACAATGAAATCTTGGAAATTCAACAACTCAATAATTGGAGCAGTAAATACGACTCAGGTAATCCCTAGATTGGTGTCTGCAAGTAGGCATAACTAGCACTACCAAAACGCCACTTTATCGGTAGCTAATTAGAAGGCACGTGGTACCTCCTCTGCACGTGTTTTCGGTCTTTCACCCTGGACACTCAAGCCAACTTAATCAATTTCATCTACACCCCCTATCTAGACTTACCAACGTATTTACCCTAAAATAGTTCAATGAAAACTTGTTTCACAAACATTTCCTTTTTCAATGCAAATTTTCAATTCTCAATTCAAAACTCGTAGTAACCAAATGAATTGAAATGTCAATGCAGCATATATTAATGCATCATAATATTCTTTCACACAAATTTTCTATTGTGATCACAACTCTCATCTCTATTTCCAATGCAATTTCACAAGATAAACACATACTCTTCAACCTTTATCGAGGAGCAACAACATTTCCACATTGCATGCATTTTCATCAACTTTCTCATTTCATGACTATATTAACATTTTGAACAACACATCTCAATACTAACCATTTCACGCATTCCATGGAATTTTTCATTTATATACAACAATAAGAATTTCCCAATCATCCATTCATTTTAACACTTTATAGAGCAAAAATTTATAAGTTTTCAATTTCTATAAAAAATTCCCAAATTTCTAGGTTTTCACCAAACTAGACATTTCCTCATCTTTTTGAAAGAATCTCTCCAAAGCATCTTTGCTCACAATGTAGTTCAAGCTCTCAAGAAAGTTTTTTATTTTTATTTTTAAAACAAGGTGTAAACCCACTTTTAAAATCATCAACACACATGAGCCAAAATCAAATTTTCTATACTACCCAAAAGAGTTCCAAACCAACACAATCTTGCAAATATATATATATATATATATATAACTCTAAGAAAATCCCTACTTCAAATTTTGAAGAAGAAGTGAGATGAAACCCCCAAAATCAACAGTGTTGAAACTTGATCTCCATCGCACAAAATGTAGCCCTCGAGAAGTTCTCCAACTTTGATGAGGGGACTAGGATCAAAACTCTAATGGATTCGAAGAAATCAAAGATTTAATCTAGTTTGGTGTAGGAAATGTAGAGAGAAGGAAGAGAAAAGTGTTTTTAGAGAGAGAGAGAGAGATGTGTAAAAGTGAGATACACTCAGCCCAAGGAGAAGAAAAGAAAAAATTCAGAGTCAGTGCTTTCCTGCACGTGCGCCACTTTTCCTACACATGCGACACTCACCCCTGCACATGTGGCACTCTCTCCCGTACCTCCTTCCGCACGTGCAATTTAAGAAGCCTCTACTCATCACCAGCCTCACGTCACTACACGTGCGGCCTCATTTCTCGCATGTGCAGCCCCATTCCTGCACATGCAATTTTGTCTTTTCGCCCGTAAAACTATGCTAGTGAGTCTCGGACACCCTAGATCAAATTTCATGCCCTCTAAGACAAGTAAAACTCAACCCCGAGAAAAATAGGACCAAGAAAAGAGAATTCGAGGAAGGTTTTCAAAAATGATGAACCGAAACGGTTGACGAGACCCTAGGTTAATTCCTGACACTCCCACTACAAGCAAGATAAACATAATTCAAGGAGAAAGAGATGAGTTAAATACCTGGGCATCACAACCTCCCCACCATAGGAATTTTCGTCCTCGAAATTAAATCGAACTACTCAAACAAAAGGGGCTTCAAGCGATCAAAACCACGCTATCATAATTTCAAATCACAATATCAATTCTCAACCAAAATTCACCATTATCATCATGGTTTCCAAGTGCCTTAATCACAATGTTAACAACAACGGTCCGTGATACCACATAAGCATGAAACTTTCCAACAACAATAATGGCAATTCATAGTAACCTCATGCTTAAAATAACAATACACATAACAACACGTGGTTAACAATTTAACACACTTCACTCAATGTAAGGAAACATTACAAGTTAAGACAACTAAGCATTTTCAAACAAATCCGGATACTTAGAGCGGATCTCCGCCTCCCGTTCCCAAGTCGCTTCCTCAACCCCATGGTGTCTCCATAACACCTTTACCAACGGTATAGTTTTTCCTCTCAACACTTGTTCTCGGGTGTCTAAAATTTGAACCGGTCGCTCTTCGTATGAGGCATCCTCGTCCACCTCCAAATCAACCCAATCAAGTACATGAGAAGGGTCGAGTTCATACTTCCTAAGCATGGATACATGAAACACGTTGTGAACCCCTGAAAGCTGTGGCGGTAAAGCCTACCAATATGCCACTTACCCAATTCGCTCCAATATCTCTAAAGGCCCAATGAACCTTAGAAACAACTTATCACTCTTACCAAATCTCATCAAACCCCGCCTTGGAGAGATTCTAAGGAACACATGGTCACCAACCCTGAAAGCTAAGGGTCGTCTCCTCCTATCGGCATAACTCTTCTATTGGCTTTGAGCCATAAACCTCTTCCGAATGAGAGCAACTTTCTCGATTGTCTCTCTAACAATCTCCAAACCCAACAATGGTGCAAAACCCACCTCGGCCCAACAAACCGGCGATCTACAAGGTCGGCCATACAAGGCCTCAAATGGTGCCATCTCAATACTAGCTTGATAGCTATTATTATAGGCAAACTCAATCAATGGTAAGTGTCTCTCCCAAGACCCTTTGAAATCAAGGACGTAAGCTCTAAATATGTCCTCTAAAATTTGAATGGTACGCTCTGACTGCCCATCGGTTTGAGGGTGGCAAGTGGTGTTAAAGGTCAATTTAGTTCCTAACGCCTCTTGAAGGCTTTGCCACAACTGGGCGGTAAAACGAGGATCTCTATCCGATACAATGGTCACAGGGACCCCATGAAGTTAAACTATCTCTCTAATGTACAACTCTGCCAAAGCTCAACTGAGTCACCAGTGTGCATTAGAATGAAATGTGCAAACTTAGTCAACCTATCAACAATCATCCAAATGGCATCATTGCCCCGCTGAAGCCCCACTACAAAATCCATGGTAACATGCTCTCATTTCCACTTGGCTATCCATAAGGGTTGTAGCAAACTCGCTGGCTTTTGGTGTTCGACCTTCACTTGTTGACAAGTAAGGCATTTCAATACAAATAAGGCGACATCCCGCTTCATACCCCTCTGCTAAAATTGACGATGAAGATCATGATCCATTTTGGTGCCTTCCAGATGTACCGCAAGGCATGAGTGATGAAACTCTCGAAGTACCTCATCTTTACAAGATTTAGGTACAAACAAATGGTCTAGATAACGTACACTCATATCCGAGTGAATGTTCAAACTTTTCTCCTCCTTCCCATTGGAGATCTTATCACGGATCGACTTTACCTCACAGTCACCCTATTGTGCCTCTATGACCGTACTAGTTAAGGTAGGTTGAGCAATTAAAGTAAACAAGGTAGCACCCTCGCTGGACTCACTCAAATGCAAATCAAACATACCAATATTGCCTAGCATATCCCATTCCCATATAGCCATACTTGCCAAATTACTCACAGACTTCTGACTCAAGGCATCGACCACCATATTAGCCTTCCTTGAATGATAGTGTAACTCAAAGTCATAATCCTTCATAAATTTCATCCACATCCGTTGGCGTAAATTCAAGTCTTTTTGGGAAAACAAATATTTTAGGCTCTTATGATCAGAGAAGACCTCAAACTTCTCACTATAAAAATAATGCCTCCAAATCTTCAAGGCAAACATTACCACCGCTAATTCTAAATCATGGGTGGGGTAGTTTTTCTCATGAGTTTTTAATTGTCATGAACCATAGGCCACAACCTTCCCCTCTTGCATCAAGACACAACCAAGCCCATCCCAGGATGCATCACAATAGACGGTATAACCCAAACCTCTTTCCGGAATTATCAAAACCGGTACGGTGGTCAATCTAGTCGTAAGTTCTTGGAATGACTTTTCACAACTTCGCTCCATAGAAATTTGACAACCTTCTGTAACACGCCCGAGTGGGGCCTCGATGCTACAGTTCAGACTCTCTTTTTTTGTGTTGTGTTGCGGTTCTAAATCTGAACCAAAGAGTCCAACTCTGGCAAATCGTTTTGAGAAAAAAAACAGATTTTTGAAAAGTAGTGCCAAACATGGACTGCTTTTCCAGATTATAGAGTCGCCACCTAAATATTTAAAATGGGAAATTTAGAAAACCCTGACTCGGTGCCGAAGGCCACATGTCCGTCATCACCAAAGTGGTCTTGGCTCGGGAGCTTGGGTATGATCGGGGAAGGTCAGCTATGAGCACCCCCTTTCGCCCGGTCTGAAGACCGGCCTCTACTAACCGTGATATCCGTTTTTGAAAACATTACATGCTCTTATTCCAGTTATTAGCCTAGAATTACTATGTTATGCGCGCAGCGAATAAGTATAGACTAGATTGCCTAATTTGGGAATAAACATTGCATATCCGTTGGTTTTGAAAAATGCATTGGAATTTGCTACTCGCAAGTAGGCTAAAACACGGATTTCAACGAGCTTTCCCAACTCAGGCAATCTAACCTCCACCCACAGGCATTCAAGCAGTTTATCTCATATAAGCACTTAGCCGCATGGTAAGCATACTGTCATGTTAGCATTCACACGCATGCGGTATGCTAAAGCAAAAATACTTACATCGTACTCTGTGCCAAAACAATAAACTAGTTAGCAAACATGCATGCCCTAGTTCATGTTAGAGTGTCTAATGCATCGCATACAACATGTAATTAGGATAGGCTCGGCTAACCCTAAAAATGGCATGTGAAATGCACTTTATTCGATGCACGTATTCAATTTGGAATTGAGAATACAATGCGGTTAGCGTGATGTGCCAAGCCCGATGTATGTGAACAAACGCATGAATGCACGCATGCATAGCATAAGGTATGCTAAAATAAATATGCCTTAATCTACCATCAAAAGCCGGTAAATAAAAGGGAAGAAAGAAGTGGGGGTTGGAAGACATACACCCACACACCCACACTTATTACAGATTTGCCCTCGCTCGGAGGGGCCGAATAAATATTACAAATTAATTAACTACACAAGCTAATTAAATATTACAAATTCACTAAATTAATTAACAAATTAACTAAGTTAATTAAAGCAGTAAATGCCTCAGGAAGAGGGCAAGATGCACCACGCGCCCGGGACTCGCTCGGAATCGCACTGCCATGCATGATTGCCTCTGTTTTCCCTGATTTCCTCCTCAGAAGACTTCCAAAACTTCAGGAATACTCCCTTGGGCACTAGAGATCACCACCGGCTGGGGTAGAATACCACTGGCTGAAGGATGTGGCCACCGGCACTGAATTCATCCATCGGCTGCCAGTATATTGCCGGTCGGCACTAAACAGTGCCGGTCGGCACAAAATACCTGCAGAACCTGCAACTCACAGCAGCAGAGGACACAACTTGCATGGCAATGTAATTCAAAGCATGTATGCGCCAAACACACTCCTTATCATGTTTTTGACTCAAAGGAAGATGTGCCTCGGTTCTCGGACCACCAATCACGCATTTCGATGCATGATGGCCCAAAGAACCAAGGGTGCAATTTTGATTTCAAATACATGCAATGCAAACAAACAAACAAGGGTGCTAAACCTCTATCACACTCACTTCAAGAGGCTTAGCATGCATGCCAATATGGTGCAATCCTAGACATGTCAACTAGTATGCAAAATGGGCAATGCAAGCAAGCAAAACATGCTAGGTGCACAACCTAAGCAAGGAAGCATACGAACTAAGCGAGGGGGTGAACTCAAACATGGATTAGGCAGCTCCAAATAGGCCTAAAACTATTGGCCAAGATGCTAAATCATGAGGGCCAAACACACATGCACACATGCACAAGTTAAGGCACCAACACTTAAGCATAATAAGCAACATTCAAGCACACTTGAAATGAGTTAAACATGGACTACTAGCATGCATATAAAGCTCTGAAAATCATGCAAAACATGATGCCAAATCATGCAACAAAGTAGGCTAAACATGCAACAAATGGCCCAAGTACTTGAGGTTCACCAATGAGGCTTTGAACTACACATAGTACAACCACACATGGCAATACTTAACCAACTAAAAACAGAGTTTTAACACATAAAACTAAAGCCAAAAGACTACTTAGATGGCATCTAAAAGGCTTGAAATCAAAGGCATGCAACATGACCAAAACATGGAGCATTCAACACATGCTTTTAAAGCATTAAAGAGGCATGCAAGGCAATCAAACAAGCATGCTAAATGGACTGAAATGACATGCCAAATGGTTCCAAACCATCAAAATGAGGTAAGCAACACATGCTACACATGCATACTCGAAGGCTAGCAAGCCTAAAATGCAAAGGAGCTACAAGATACATGCTAAGATTGACCAAAATGACTTAGGACAGACCTAAAACATGACAAAATAAGCATATACACTTCATGGATCTAGGCCTAAAACATGCTCAAACTAGGGCCAACAACCTAGGCATGTTAAGGGACTATTAAGGCATTACAAAGCAACTATGCAAAGCATGCAAGGAGTGCTAAAACCAACACTTAGCAATGTCATATTAGGGCATAATAAACATAAAATGCAGCCAAGACATGCTCAACAAACAATCAAAACTATGCTCCCTTAAGAGGCCAAATCTTACCCTTTTCAAGGACATCAAGGAGAGGGGGTGGCCCTCTCCTTCTTGGGACCTCAAGGCACCATCTTCACCACTGAAATCCCTCAAGATTTTAGTGGTGAAGAGGCCCAAGCACCAAGGTCTCGGATCTCTCGCAAAATAGCACCAAAAGTGGCCTTTTCAAGGCCTAAGGGTGGTCAAACCTACCCAAACCACTAAGCACTCTTAATAAACAATAAAGAGGCTTAAAAAACAGAACTTTTATGTGTTATAGACTAAGCACAAAAACTGTTTTAAACTAGGCAAAAATGGAATGCAAGAATGGGGGAAAAGGGGGTAGTTTCTTACCCTTGATGATCAACTCCAACAATGGTAACCTTGATGCCTCTTTAAGCTTCAAACCAGCCAAGAACACCAAGAACAAGCCCTTAGCACCTCAGTTCCAAGAGGAAGGTGAAACACTAGGTGTTGGTGAGCAATAGTAAGTCACAAACACCTAGTGTACAAAACAAGAGAGAAAGAGAGAGATAGGATAGATACACAAAACCTAACCTAAAACCAGAGCTTCTCCCTCTCCTAAAATGTCTAATTCTCCAATCTTCTAACCCTTGAGCCAAGAGGAGGAAGCCTTCTCTTATAGGCACCAAAACTTACAAGTTAAGGCATCCAAGGGCTCATCCCTCCATACACGTGTATGGAGGGGAAACAAGTGCAAGAAAGCTGTCTGAAAATATCTCCAAAAACAGCTGTAAAGGAGTCGGCATGGCAAAATGGTCATTTTGCCAAAAATAGTGCCGACCGGCAACAAATAGTGCCGACCGGCACAACAAAGTGCCGATGGCAACTACAGCCAGCCGGTGGCCTCTAGCCACAGCCGGTGGTGTATGGGGATGTCTCAAAAAGCATTCCCTGCCCCTCTAGGGCAAAACACAGGTGTTTGGTGCAAAACCAGACACAAAACGGTCGAGTTCGGAGGTCCTGAGGCAAGGCGCGCGTAGCCGAGAACTTCGGGAACTCCAAGCGAACACAAACATGGATAATCACCGAGTGTTCCAACGGTGACGTCCAAGTCTTGAGGACGGTCAAAAATGGGGTGTCTACAGTTGCCCCTCTTTGACAGAACTCGGAAGTCATAACAATGACGGGAGTGAATGTCAAAACCCAGAGACGACCCATTTTTGACAAGGCCGAAGACTTGGACAAACATGCAAGACAAACAAGGTATGCGCCCGAAGATAGGGGCAAAATGCAAGACGATACAAGAAGCCGAGCATAACTTATGATCATGCAAAGAAAGTTGTAATGAAGCACACATGCGACAGTTATAAGCTGGCATACGCCGATCTACACTACAATGCAGAAAGGATGTAAGAGAATTATGCAATTCTCAGTACGTCTCACTCGGAGGATACAATACCTGTGCGGCTCGTCCGGTTGCGCCGGCCTCAAATAAGTCGTACATACAATATCGTGCCTGCAAAGAAAGCAAGCTTAACAGGTACAATATTTTGTTAGCAATATGCATGACAAGGCAATCGAATGCAAGATGATATGCAATATATACAAAATGATGTATAACAATGCAAATGATAATGCAATGCAATTGAAACTATGCAAACTACATGCAAAGCAATTGAATCATGATTCAATCATGAGCGGTTCGAAACCTCACAAATGTCAAATAGGTTGATGGAAGTAACAAGTCCGTCTACCATAGAAAAGGGTGCCGCAACCTCAAACCAACATACCAGCGTGGAGTAGGCACGATACACATGCAGAACTATGAGTGATGCAGACGGACACAAGAACAAGTATTGGGTGAAATGACATAAGTGGGGTGACGACCCGCTGAGGAAAGAACAATGATCCT
This sequence comes from Camellia granthamiana, assembly GCA_036172215.1. Taxonomy (NCBI): domain Eukaryota; kingdom Viridiplantae; phylum Streptophyta; class Magnoliopsida; order Ericales; family Theaceae; genus Camellia; species Camellia granthamiana. The sequence goes on along the minus strand of CM069913.1, from coordinate 44,064,315 downwards.
AATGCCGGATGCAACAATTACACTACAATGCGATATGCGATTATGGCGCGCGGGCCAAACCGTATCTCGCTTAGGAAAGGCATGCACACATACAAGCCATGTCTAACACAGAAAAGGTGCCGCAACCTCAAACCAAGTTCATCAAGGAGTAGGCGCGATGCACATGAACCATGCTTTGACCTGAAAAGTAAGGGCACATACCAGACCAAGCTCAACAAGGAAAGGCGCAAGCCATAGATGGAAGATGATGCAGTGAATGCATGCAACTACGATGCAATAGAAATGGATATTTACAAAAAATGCATGACATATGCACTATACTACAATGATGATGCATGACGTATGCATGTTTTTTGTATTTTTGAATTTTTGAAATGCATGACATATGTGATAGTATTAATGATGCATGTCAATGCAGTATGATGCAATGGCTGCGATTGCGGCTTTCCCTATCTTACCAACAGGGCGATATACTAGGTTGGTTCGGTATCCAGAATTGAGGCGTAAACATGCCGCCTCAACCTATGGGGCTTCCATACAGATTTCAAGCCGAGGGTACACCCCCTGGGTATTTAAACCAGACTTTAGTCTCGGAAATCTCGAACCTTTGTGTTCTAGGCATAAGCCATTCGAACTCTAGTTTTCACCGTCCCCATTGGTCTCCTAGGAACTCACCGCAAACACAGACAGGTGGCTTTACCAGACCACCGAAAGTCGTTCGGGCACGACAAACACCGAAGGAATTGCACCTTCAGAGGATTTAAGGTCTCCTAGACCGGGATGCGAAATGCATGCATGACAATGCATGTTTTCTGAAATGCGCGGCAACGCGCGGTTTTACGAATGCATGACAATGCATGAATTGAGATGTGGTGCACAAGACAGTGCGATGTGATGAATTGCGCGATGCGATGCATGCCAAATGGAATGAGGTGTGCACCTTAATGCACCGAAAGTCTTGCACCTCCCAAGGATTTAAGGTCTCCTAGACCGTGCGTGTTTAAGGTCTCGCCAGACCCGGGGGGGACAACTGATGAGGTGCGCGAAACAATGCGATGGAATGCATGCCAAATGCAATGAGGTGCACACCTTAATGCACCGAAGGTCTTGCACCTCCCGAGGATTTAAGGTCTCCTAGACCGTGCGCATATGGTGAAGGTTTCGTACCCTCCAAGGATTTAAGGTCTCCTAGACCGTACGTGTTTAAGGTCTTGTCAGACCACTGAACAACAATGAGGTTACGCACATGGGATGCGTATGCCAATACAAATGAGAAATGGAATGCAAAACGAGGCAAACGTACCTCGAGATGCAATGAAATGCAAAATGAGGCACGCATCCCTCATTGAATGGAAAATGAAATGCAAAACGAGGCACACGTACCCCGAGATGCAATGAAATGCAAAATGAGGCACACATACCTCATTTGAATGGAAAATGGAATGCAAAACAAGGCACACGTACCTCGAGATGCAATGAAATGCAAAATGAGGCACACATACCTCATTTGATGGAAAAAGATGCAAGTGTGACGCGCATGCCACACGAAAAAAGCAAGACAGTGCAAGTCACAAGGGACGTGCAAGACGGCACGACGCGACGCACTAGACAAAAAGATGGATGCGTAGAACGCACACGGGGCAACTTTTGAATCTTATAAAAGACAAAAGGATACAAAAGGATACAATCTTTGCTTGAATTTGAGTGTTACGCACAGTAGACACGGTTCGAAGTCAAAACGGAGGCCGGTTGAGCATCGGGGGTGCATTTTCTTGCACTTTCTTGTGCTATGAAGACCAACAACTACTCATTTTGCCTAAACAAGGCCTTGGGAACACCACCGGCTGGATTAGAAGGCCACCGGCTGGCCACCGGCTGCAGAAAATGTTCACCGGCACAATATTGTGCCGACCGGCACAAAATAGTGCCGACCGGCCAAAAGTTGCTGATCGGGGGCAGTTCTGCCATTTTGCTCCGGGTCTTATAAAATAGGGTTCCCAAACCCTATTTTTTCATTCCTCTACCGCCGAAATCCAACCCTCTCTCTCTCTAGAGCATTTTTCCTTCATTCTTTCGCCGTTTTCTTCGCGTTCTAAGCCCGTTTCGTCGTCGGATTCGCGTAGTTCATCGCGTTTCGGACACTTTCAACCGAACAAAATCTCATTTCGGTGCATCCTTTGCCATTTCCTCCTTTTCGGGACTTGTTCCCCTCGATTTCATCTTCCTTTCCGTGCCTTTTCACCTTCCGACTTTTCCGGCCATTTCCAGCCCTCTCGGGGTTGACCTTCTCGGTTGACTTTTCATATTCCGGCTTTTCTGGCCATTTTCTCACCACCGTTGCCATGGCTGACGACATTCCACATGTCGGGACTCCTCCGGACCATGAGATGGACCCCGGGGTCGAGCTCCTCCCTCTGAGTGAGCGTCCTTTCGACCCGGCGACCTACCGCCCGGCGATTCACGTGTTACCACCCGATGGACTTCGCCAGTTCAGGAGTTTCGACAGGGCACTAGACCCGGAGCTTCTGCTACGCGAGCCTGCCTCTCACCTCTCATTCGGCGCTTCCGAGGTAACCCTTTTCTCTGTTTTACTTTCTGCAATGTAGAACTGTAAACTGTCAACTGCCACAGCTGATTACAACCTTTAATTGCTTAGCTCTGATATACTATACTGTAGTTGATCGTAGACAAACTCACAACTGTATCTATTTTAGGACTGACACGTGCACACACACCGCACTAGCCTCAATCACCCATATACACGGCACACCGTATTTCACTGCAAACTCACCGACACCCGGTACTTATTTGAATCTGAAAACATGCACACATGCTAGATTTATACTGAATCACTCAGACACACTGACGCATCAGACGTTGTAGTTCACTGTAGGCACACCGGCACCTGATATCTGTTAGAATCTGAAAATCTGCACACATGCTAGATTTGTACCAATCTTAACTGTTTCTTAAAAACTGTACATTTTATATTGCTTCGCAATTATTTGTTTGAAAACAGGTAGATTCCCATACCATCCGCGGGTATGGGAATGTTGCTGCGCGAGATTGGTACGCGGAGCTTCCCGAGGCGGTTTGCCGGATCGTGGACCGGGCCGGCTTCGGCGCTTTCTGCAGGGGGCTGTCCCGACTTACTGCCTGCAGACCTCTTCTTGCTGCTCTGGCAGAGAGGTGGTGGGACACCACCGATTCATTTCATCTGTCGGCGACCGGGGACATGACGATGACCCCTTACGACTTCTCGATGCTCACCGGCATCGGGGTGGGGGGTGATCCGATCCCCTTCGACACCGATATGGATGAGTGGACCGCCGCTCAGATTTATCTGCTTGGCGAGGCGCCACCTCTTGCTCGTCCGGGATTTGTTCGCTACTCCTGGTTCGAGGTGCAGTTCAGGGTCCAGCCTACCCTCGTCGGTGCAGCTCCGATGACCCAGGAGGCCGTGGAGCGGTACGCACGCGGCTTCTTGATGTTTTTGCTAGGGACCACCCTATTCGCCGACCGGGCGAACACCGTGCCTCTCTGCCTCCTCAGCGCACTGGTGGACGTCCGACGGATTGTGCAGTATGACTGGGGTGGCGCGGCTCTGGCCACCCTTTATGGCTACATGAGCTCCGTCTCCCGTGGCAGCGGGCAGTTGCTCGGGGGCTACTGGCGAGCTTGGGAGGTATGTCTTCTTCTCTTCTTTATATTTCTGCTTTACATTTTCTGTACTCTGTACTGCACACACTGTAGTCTGTTTCGAGCTGACTGTATACTGTACACACGGCACACACATACTCTGCTTTACACTGACTGTATACTCTACACACGGCACACACACACTCTGCTCAATACACTGCACAAAACACGGCTCTGCTATTTCTGCTTTATTCTTCATTTTTGCTTTATCTGATGATCATACTGACATCTGTTTTGCAGTTGTGGGTCTATGCTTACTTTCCCAGGCCAGAGCCAGTACCGGAGACGGAGACTCCTCTGGTCATCCCCTTCTCACGCCGTTATGACGGGAGGTGCACACGGCGGCCTCGTGATACCTTCAGCTTCTTCCGTCGATTCTTCGACACCATCACCTCTGCCGAGGTATGTTTTACTTACAGTTCATTCAAACTTTGCTTTGCATTTGTGTATTTTGATAACCAGCAAATAACCAACTGTTTCAATTCAGGTCACCTGGCGGCCGTGGGCTGCGGTGCCGGCAGATATTCAGGATCGGTTTGCCGGTGCGGAGGAGACCTCTCGCTACCGGATTTTGCTGGAGGGCCCGGTCTGTCGGGCTTGGTACCTGGGTGAGCGTTTCCTACGCCAGACCCTAGGGTTGCCAGAGCAGATAGTCCCGGTTCACCCTCCTGAGCACATGAGGGACACCGAGAGGTTTTCTCTGCAGCAGATGGAGGACTACACCCTTGGCTGGGACGAGGACGGCTATAGGGGCGAGGGCGACTACTCAGAGTACGTCCGGACCTTCCATATGCGGCCTTTGAGCGGGGGCTCCCGAGCTGAGCCAGAGAGACCTGCGGCGCCGGCGGCTAGGGCAGAGGTGGGAGCAGGAGCGGGATCGTCACAGAGAGCTCGAGCTCGCGGCAGGAGGGGAGTGCAGAGGGGACGAGGGATGGGCTGGCCCGCTCTGCCTACCATGCTGACATACAGGGGGCAGAGTGGGGAGACCTACCAGATCCCTTTTGCTCCTCCCCCCGGCTGGTCATGAGTTGGCTGGCATTCCTGACTTGCCTCCGGTATGTACCACTTTATTTCTGTATCTTGCATTGTCATTTCAGTTTAGTTCATCTGATACTCCACAGAATATTGATGCATCTAATACTTTTGCAGGCTTCCTCCGAGTACACACGGCAGTCGGTGGAGTTGTGTGCCTCCCTGATGGGGATGCTGCAGCGGACCCTTGATGTCTTGGCTGTCTACAGTCTTCCGGTATGTTCTTCTGACCACAGCCTGACACCACACATTGTTTCATACAACCTGATGCATTACACAACATCTGATAAACTGCTCACGGCATTCACACACTGTACTCATACACTGCATTCTGCACTGATTCACTGCTCACGGCATTCACACACTGTACTCATACATTGTATTCTGTACTGATTCACTGCTCACGGCATTCACACACTGTACTCATACACTGCATTCTGTACTGATTCACTGCTCACGGCATTCACACGCTGTACTCATACACTGCATTCTATACTGATTCACTGCTCACGGCATTCACACACTGTACTCATACATTGATAAACTGCTTCATGTATACTGATGCATTTATCTTTTTGCACTTTTCAGCCTCCCTTCCCGATTCCTCCCGTGGGTGGTGGCGCTCCATCTGGACCTCCCATTTCTACTCGGGATGGCAGGATATTCCCCCGCACCAGAGGGGGGCTTGGCCATGTGGGGAGCAGCTCGCAGGCTCCAGTTGCAGGGGATGGCGAGTCGGAGGCGGAGGCCTCTGAGGAGGAGGCCGGGGGCAGCTCGGGCTCGGGCTCCGACAGCGACAGTTCTGACGATGCTTCTATGCTTCTGCCCAGGAAGAGGGCGAGGATGGATCCCCCGGCGCGAGGCCATTGATGATGATTACAGACTTCTGCTGTTTTTTCTCTTTTATTTTCTTTTATTGTACTTTTCTCTTTTTGGTAGATAGAGTACTATGTACTGCCGCAGGCAGATTTTGCTTTCCTTAAAACTTATGTACTTGAAAAGATTATGAAACGGAACAAACTTTTTATCTAAAAAAGAGTGTTACATTTGTATGTATACGCATATTTCATACCTTGCACTGCATTGCATCATATTACACCTCAAATGTAAATGAAAATGATCTGTTGTTTGAAAACTGAGCACTCACACTGTACTAATCAGATAACCAACCGACTAAACAGCAAAATAGTTCATACAAATCCCTGCTCAATCCGAACACACAGCCCATACTCTACTGGGGACTAATCTGCTGGGGATTGATCTGCATATAGCCCATAACACAGCATTTGGTTCATTCTGCACACAACAAACTTTGAACAAACAGCCCCATTCCGACAAGATGGACCACAGCAAAAATTTTCCTTTTTCTTTTCTTGCCTCGCATGGATGTAGAGAACGGCACAGCACCCTGAGCACAAACGATTTGAGAAAAAGAAAGGGTTTTCAACCTGGGTATCGAGCCTACAACTGAACACAGCGGGAAGACTCGGCAAAGGAAACAAAAGGCGCACGACCTAAACACGACGAGACACACTCGGGAAAGACTCAAAACAACAGTTGAGACTGGCAATCAAAAGACACGACACACGGACGTGTTTAGAGAAAACAAAAGACTACAGATTCCGAGGAGCCAATTCCTCCGGGCATATTATTCCCACCCTTTCTGATTTGTGATACTCACATCGCTCGGCCCTCAAGCTCGTTTTTTTTTTTTCACAGAAACCCTTTTCTTACTTTTCTCTCAATTCACACCTCTCTATTCTTTATTCTCTCATTTTTCATCCCTCCCCGGGGTGATTGACGGATGAATAGGAAGTCGCGGGTTCACGCCCAACACTGTTAGCTCATAGCTATTCCTTCTGGCGGATGGAGTGCCTTTCCGGCGAGTGCGTTGGCGACGAGGGGAGGGGAAGACGGAACATCCGACTCAACTGTGCCCCTAGTTCGTCATTTTGACCATTTTTCGTTGTTTTTCTAAAACAGTTTTGATCAAAAACGAGAGTTGGATGAGCACACTTATTCGATTTTTGATTTGAAAATCATGCGAATCAGGCTATGAGTACTGAAAATTCTCCTTTTTGGGTCTAAACATGGTCCAATTTTGAAAATGAAACAGTTTTCGAGAAAATAAGTCAACCTTAGTGAAAATTTTCAAAAACTATTTTTGCAAACAATCGCTGCTAGACAAGCACAGAACTTACCCTCGAGACGCGCAATCTCGGATCGGGGACGATGGAAAATTGCCCCTGGCTTAAAAGGGGGATAAGGCAACCGAAAGTTGCCCCTGGTTCGGACGGTAACTCGGGGCAACTTATGGCAATGGATGGCAACGGAAAGTTGCCCCTTGTTTGGATGGTGCCTCGGCACGTCGTAAGCCAGTCTTTGTTGACGACGATCGGACCCTCGGGCGCGGAGGAGGCGAAGACGGTTTGAATCAATATATGGACACAGTCACCTGGAAGGTGCTGGTGATTTGGACTTCAAGAGGAAGTTAATCACGTAATTCCGGGTTGCTGCAATCGGGACATTGGATTTGAAGGAGACAAAAGCGATCAAAACCAATGACATGGACTGAGACGCTATGAAAGCGTTGGGGGCTGGACTTCAGGATGAAGTTGCCTACGTATCCCAATCATGGGAATCAAGCCTCACGTAGTTCCGGTTAAGGTACACTCGGGTATTAACCTCTCCTTTTTATGCTCTAACTTTTGCCAAGGCGCCTGTTGCAGGTTTTCAACCTTGCGAGCTTTGTTTTTCTTTTCTTTTCATTCTTTTCTTTTTTTTTTTGATATTCTTTTCTTTTCTTCTTTTTTTTGCATTTTTTCTTTTCTTTTCTTTCCTCTTTCTTCTCTTTTTTTTCTTTTCTTTTTTTCATATTTTTCTTTGCTCTAACTTTTGCCTGGGTCGCCCTTCTAGGTTTTCGACCCAGCGAGCCTCTCAAAGGGTAAAAGTGTAGCTTGGTCCATGCCAAAAGGTTGTAGGGTTTCGAAGCCATCCGTATCCAGGAGAGTGGCTGTTGATTTGCAAGAGGACTCATCTTCAGCTTTTCAAGCAAGTCTGATATCTTTGCCCCTAGTTCGAAGGGTACTTCTGTTTTAGCTTCTGATCTTCTTGATCCGACTTTCCTGGCCTCGTGTTCGAGGGCTGCTTCAAATCTGGCCACACAGGCCTCACATCGTAGTTGACCGTTGAACCTTCTGAATTCAAGCTCAAGGTTTGAAAGCAAGGGCTCAAGTCTCGAGGCTGAGAGCGATCCTAAGCTGCACAATCTCAAGAGCGATTCCACACAAGTCTTCGCAGGACTGTGCAAAATATTTTTTTGAATTTTTGAAAGTTTTTAAGAAGGCGACGAATCACTCACGCTGAAGATGGTGTGGAACCAATCTGGATCAAAGCTAGGGTCCTTCTCAGTACTCACACTAACAAGCATGATTTCATTCATTAAGGGCTTAGCACACCTCTCTTTCTCTCAAATTGATCAAAGTTTTGCAAATCCCGAGGAATTCCTTCCTCTTTGTTTTCACCACAGTGTTCAAAAAGTTTTGAAAAAAAAAAAAAAACTCAGGTCAATGCAATGAATTCAAGGCACAAAAAAGACACAGCTTTTAGTCAAATACTGCCATCTCATTCAGAACTTCCGGCATAACTGGCACAAGGTAGAAGCAAACATGAGGGCGTGAAAATTACCGCTGTTTCGTTCAAGATCTGTTGGCACAACTGGTTCCCTGGTAGAAACAGACTCAAAAGAAAGCAAAAAAACAAACACAAAACAAGATAGTGATGTCCGAGGTAACATTCCCGGAATCACCTGACTTCAACTAAACAGGACTGACTCGATACAACAAGACAGACCTGAAATAAAAAGACTGACTCAAAATAAAGAGACAGACTCAAAGCAATACAACAAAACTGACCCAATACCCAAGTCAGAATTTACAAAACTGGCATTGGCAGATGCTCAAAAATGCGTGCCAAACGCCACATCCAAAATATGTCAAGCACTGCCCGCAGGCGGTTCACTTCCCGATTATATACTCTCAGTATCGGTATCCTCAAAATCCAAGAACTCTGTAGTGACTGACTTGGCTGAGGTAGGCGGAAGGATGACCTTATTATCAATCAGATCTTGCACTTCATGGCGAAGGCGGAAACAACTGTCGGTACTGTGACCGGTCTGCTGATGGTACGCATAGTACTGAGTGGCATCATGGCCTGCTGGAAGGGGTCTGGGGAGCGGCCTAGGATCGAGGGGTGTAAGATGCCCCTTTTTGGCCAAGATCAGGAGTGCCCTAGACAAAGGCATGTAGAGGGGATGGAAGACTCGGCGCCCTCGAGGCAGGTACTTCGAAGCCTGAGCACTTTTGCTAGATGCACTAGCGAACGGATCGGCGGGTGCGGCTTTGGATTTCTGATCCTTCCCGGATGCAAGGCTGGGAGCGGGAAGAACTATTTTGGCTTGACGGGGCCTATCCCGGTTCTCTGACTGACTGAAACTGCCCTCAGGCGGGGCGGGGAAAGCGTCTTCCACAGCTTTTGCCACAACTGCAGATATCTGTTGCTTGTTCATCCCCCCGGCTTTCAAAGCCTCGACTGCCCACAGCAGCTGTTCGATAGGGTCGGCATCTGCCTTCATCTTATCTTTGCTTCTGGCCTCGGCCTGGTTGAGGGTTTGGGTGGATATTGGTGCATCATTGCCCTGGCTGGAGGCCATCTCCGGTTGACTCAGTTCAATCACGATTCGCCCCAACAGCGGGGGCTCCTGAGGCATAAAGCCTCCGGCATATGGTACGGTTGGTGGCGAGACCGACATCCCGTAGGCGAGATCCGTCACGGATCTTTGAAGATCACCTATCATTCCCATTAGTTCAAAAGTAGTAGGCTCGCGAACCTGACACAGTTGAGGGGTCCAGACCGGATGCGCAACCGGCGATCTGGGTGGATGCGGCATATCAACCGTAGTTTCGCTATGTAGGGTGATTTCCTGATCCAACGCGGCCGCCATGACCACAATCTCTTCTGAATTCTGCGTCATGCTGAGACACTAGCTATCCTGGATCAACTCTCTGATTTTCTGAACTGAAACGGGAAACAAGCAGCATTTCAGCCCCAAATAGACCAAACACGGGTGTAGCCGAGCAACTGCACTCTACTACTGATCACTGTTCCCCAGAATCACTGTTCAAAACTGAACTGACACCCGCAGGCACAACTGATTCTCAACCATACTGATACTAGTGCCCTCAGGCCTGATGCTCAAACTTTGCAAACTGATATATGCGTTCCCCTGCAGAGATACACTCTAAAAAGCACATAGCAGATAAATGAGAGCCAAAACACCCCTATGTTGGGGTAGGGTTTCCCTGTCCTATTTTGTCAGGAGCTAGGGTTTCACTACGCACGCAGCGGTTTCAAACAACCTAACATCGGGTAAGCAACCTGTCCTAGTTTGAAATGGTCACTACGAATTTCGATATGCACTAGGTCGAATGGTCGAAAAGGGTGCCCCGGTAAAACCGGGGTTTGTGTTCCCATACTGGCAGAGCTCGCAACCGGTCAGCCTTACGGACATGCCTTGACAAGACAAGCCTCCGGCAAACCGCTCAGGAATAGCAGATGGCCAACACGGTGTCCTAGGCGCACCAATGCACATGCAATGCAAAGAAACACATATGTGTAGTCAAAACAGGATATCACGAGTTCGAGTCAAGCTCTCTAAACTCCCCAGCAGAGTCGCCAGAAACTGTAACACGCCCGCGTGGGGCCTCGATGCTACAGTTCAGACTCTCTTTTTTTGTGTTGTGTTGCGGTTCTAAATCTGAACCAAAGAGTCCAACTCTGGCAAATTGTTTTGAGAAAAAAAAACAGATTTTTGAAAAGTAGTGCCAAACATGGACTGCTTTGCCAGATTACAGAGTCGCCACCTAAATATTTAAAATGGGAAATTTAGGAAACCCTGACTCGGTGCCGAAGGCCACATGTCCGTCATCACCAAAGTGGTCTTGGCTCGGGAGCTTGGGTACGATCGGGGAAGGTCAGCTATGAGCACCCCCTTTCGCCCGGTCTGAAGACCGGCCTCTACTAACCGTGAGATCCGTTTTTGAAAACATTACATGCTCTTATTCCAGTTATTAGCCTAGAATTACTATGTTATGCGCGCAGCGAACAAGTATAGACTAGATTGCCTAATTTGGGAATAAATATTGCATATTCGTTGGTTTTGAAAAATGCATTGGAATTTGCTACTCGCAAGTAGGCTAAAACACGGATTTCAACGAGCTTTCCCAACTCAGGCAATCTAACCTCCACCCACAGGCATTCAAGCAGTTTATCTCATATAAGCACTTAGCCGCATGGTAAGCATACTGTCATGTTAGCATTCACACGCATGCGGTATGCTAAAGCAAAAATACTTACATCGTACTCCGTGCCAAAACAATAAACTAGTTAGCAAACATGCATGCTCTAGTTCATGTTAGAGTGTCTAATGCATCGCATACAACATGTAATTAGGATAGGCTCGGCTAACCCTAAAAATGGCATGTGAAATGCACTTTATTCGATGCACGTATTCAATTTGGAATTGAGAATACAATGCGGTTAGCGTGATGTGCCGAGCCCGATATATGTGAACAAACGCATGAATGCACGCATGCATAGCATAAGGTATGCTAAAATAAATATGCCCTAATCTACCATCAAAAGCCGGTAAATAAAAGGGAAGAAAGAAGTGGGGGTTGGAAGACATACACCCACACACCCACACTTATTACAGATTTGCCCTCGCTCGGAGGGGCCGAATAAATATTACAAATTAATTAACTACACAAGCTAATTAAATATTACAAATTCACTAAATTAATTAACAAATTAACTAAGTTAATTAAAGCAGTAAATGCCTCAGGAAGAGGGCAAGATGCACCACGCGCCCGGGACTCGCTCGGAATCGCACTGCCATGCATGATTGCCTCTGTTTTCCCTGCTTTCCTCCTCGGAAGACTTCCAAAACTTCAGGAATACTCCCTTGGGCACTAGAGATCACCACCGGCTGGGGTAGAATACCACCGGCTGAAGGATGTGGCCACCGGCACTGAATTCATCCATCGGCTGCCAGTATATTGCCGGTCGACACTAAACAGTGCCGGTCGGCACAAAATGCCTGCAAAACCTGCAACTCACAGCAGCAGAGGACACAACTTGCATGGCAATGTAATTCAAAGCATGTATGCGCCAAACACACTCCTTATCATGTTTTTGACTCAAAGGAAGATGTGCCTCGGTTCTCGGACCACCAATCACGCATTTCGATGCATGATGGCCCAAAGAACCAAGGGTGCAATTTTGATTTCAAATACATGCAATGCAAACAAACAAACAAGGGTGCTAAACCTCTATCACACTCACTTCAAGAGGCTTAGCATGCATGCCAATATGGTGCAATCCTAGACATGTCAACTAGTATGCAAAATGGGCAATGCAAGCAAGCAAAACATGCTAGGTGCACAACCTAAGCAAGGAAGCATACGAACTAAGCGAGGGGGTGAACTCAAACATGGATTAGGCAGCTCCAAATAGGCCTAAAACTATTGGCCAAGATGCTAAATCATGAGGGCCAAACACACATGCACACATGCACAAGTTAAGGCACCAACACTTAAGCATAATAAGCAACATTCAAGCACACTTGAAATGAGTTAAACATGGACTACTAGCATGCATATAAAGCTCTGAAAATCATGCAAAACATGATGCCAAATCATGCAACAAAGTAGGCTAAACATGCAACAAATGGCCCAAGTACTTGAGGTTCACCAATGAGGCTTTGAACTACACATAGTACAACCACACATGGCAATACTTAACCAACTAAAAACAGAGTTTTAACACATAAAACTAAAGCCAAAAGGCTACTTAGATGGCATCTAAGAGGCTTGAAATCAAAGGCATGCAACATGACCAAAACATGGAGCATTCAACACATGCTTTTAAAGCATTAAAGAGGCATGCAAGGCAATCAAACAAGCATACTAAATGAACTGAAATGACATGCCAAATGGTTCCAAACCATCAAAATGAGGTAAGCAACACATGCTACACATGCATACTCGAAGGCTAGCAAGCCTAAAATGCAAAGGAGCTACAAGATACATGCTAAGATTGACCAAAATGACTTAGGACAGACCTAAAACATGACAAAATAAGCATATACACTTCATGGATCTAGGCCTAAAACATGCTCAAACTAGGGCCAACAACCTAGGCATGTTAAGGGACTATTAAGGCATTACAAAGCAACTATGCAAAGCATGCAAGGAGTGCTAAAACCAACACTTAGCAATGTCATATTAGGGCATAATAAACATAAAATGCAGCCAAGACATGCTCAACAAACAATCAAAACTATGCTCCCTTAAGAGGCCAAATCTTACCCTTTTCAAGGACATCAAGGAGAGGGGGTGGCCCTCTCCTTCTTGGGACCTCAAGGCACCATCTTCACCACTGAAATCCCTCAAGATTTCAGTGGTGAAGAGGCCCAAGCACCAAGGTCTCGGATCTCTCGCAAAATAGCACCAAAAGTGGCCTTTTCAAGGCCTAAGGGTGGTCAAACCTACCCAAACCACTAAGCACTCTTAATAAACAATAAAGAGGCTTAAAAAACAGAACTTTTATGTGTTATAGACTAAGCACAAAAACTGTTTTAAACTAGGCAAAAATGGAATGCAAGAATGGGGGAAAAAGGGGTAGTTTCTTACCCTTGATGATCAACTCCAACAATGGTAACCTTGATGCCTCTTTAAGCTTCAAACCAGCCAAGAACACCAAGAACAAGCCCTTAGCACCTCAGTTCCAAGAGGAAGGTGAAACACTAGGTGTTGGTGAGCAATAGTAAGTCACAAACACCTAGTGTACAAAACAAGAGAGAAAGAGAGAGATAGGATAGATACACAAAACCTAACCTAAAACCAGAGCTTCTCCCTCTCCTAAAATGTCTAATTCTCCAATCTTCTAACCCTTGAGCCAAGAGGAGGAAGCCTTCTCTTATAGGCACCAAAACTTACAAGTTAAGGCATCCAAGGGCTCATCCCTCCATACACGTGTATGGAGGGGAAACAAGTGCAAGAAAGCTGTCTGAAAATATCTCCAAAAACAGCTGTAAAGGAGTCGGCAAGGCAAAATGGTCATTTTGCCAAAAATAGTGCCGATCGGCAACAAATAGTGCCGACCGGCACAACAAAGTGCCGATGGCAACTACAGCCAGCCGGTGGCCTCTAGCCACAGCCGGTGGTGTGTGGGGATGTCTCAAAAAGCATTCCCTGCCCCTCTAGGGCAAAACACAGGTGTTTGGTGCAAAACCAAACACAAAACGGTCGAGTTCGGAGGTCCTGAGGCAAGTCCCCGCGTAGCCGAGAACTCCGGGAACTCCAGGCGAACACAAACATGGATAATCACCGAGTGTTCCAACGGTGACGTCCAAGTCTTGAGGACGGTCAAAAATGGGGTGTCTACACCTTCCTTGTCAACCTAGTCAAAGGTGCGGCTAGTCCAGAGAAGTCCCTTACAAAACGGCGATAATACCTTGCTAATCCCAAGAAACTCCGAATCTCAAAAAAAAATTTAGATTGTTCCCAATCCTGCACGGTATCTATCTCAGAAGAGTCTACAGTTACTCCTTCTCTCGACACTGCATGCCCCAAAAACTTCACCTCGGTCAACCAAAACTCGCATTTCTCAAATTTGGCATACAATTGGTGCTCCTTCAGCAATTCAAGCACTAACCGTAAGTGGTTCTCATGTTCCCTTTCAGAGGCCAAATAAATCAAGATGTCGTCCACAATTATCACCACGAAGTGGTCTAAGAATTCTTGAAAAACTCGGTTCATCAAATCCATAAAGGAAGCAGGTGCATTGGTCAAACCAAAAAGCATTACAAGGAATTCATAATGGCCATAACGCGTGTGAAAGACCGTTTTCTGGATGTCCTCCTCCTAGACTCTCAACTGATGGTACCCTGACCTCAAGTCTATCTTCGAGAAGCAACGAGACCCTCTAAGTTGGTCAAATAGGTCATCTATTCTAGGTAGAGGATATTTGTTCTTAATAATAACTCGATTCAACTTGCGGTAATCAATATATAACTGCAACGACCCATCTTTCTTCTTCGCAAAGAGAGTCGGCGCTCCCTAAGGTGATGTACTAGGACGGATGAAGCCCTTACTGAAAAGTTTTTGGAGTTGAATCTTCAACTCATGTAATTCGACTGGTACAAATCTATACGGTGCCATGGAAATCGGTGCCGGGCCAGGCACTAAGTCAATGGAGAACTCGATCTCCCGATGGGGTGGCAAACTAGTAAGATCCTTAGGAAAGACAACCAGGTATTCACAAACTACCCATGGCAATTCAACACAGGCCCCATCACTCTCACCATCCAAGAGAGCCGCAAGAAGACCACTAAGCTCGCTCCTACCACGAGGGTCAAAAATTGGTGACAAGACCTTATCAACTTGGTCTCCCAAAAAATAAAAATAGTCACCACTCGAGGTGCACACTATAACTCTCTGATGGCAACAATCAATCACAGCACGTTACGAAGATAACCAGTCCATACCTAAAATGATATTAAAACCCAACATGCCTAGCAACACAAAAGCAAACAGAAGTCGACGCCCGGCAACCTCTATCTCACAACCGTGACATCCTCGGTCTAAGTCAACCATACCTCCAACTGGTGACTCTACCTTGAGTAGAGACGCTAACCGTGCCACCTCTAACCCCAATGTAGAAGCAAATGCAGTAGATATAAATGAATGTGATGCACCCGTATCAATCAACACATTAGCCAAAGAATTATATGCAATGAAAATACCTATCACAACTGAGGATACTAGTAACTATTTTGGCATGGTAATAGCATACAAGCGCCCCTGTGGCCTCTGATCAACATGCTTATCTCTCAGAGCATAGGCTTGCTGCACTGACTGAGCCGAAGTGGCTCCCTAATTAGCTCGTGAAGTCTGAACTAAATGAGCTTGCTGGTGGCTCTGAGTTTGTCTCGACCCTGATACGCCAAATGCACCTCCCAACTGTGGGAAATCTCTCCTCATATGCCCCGACTAACCATACTGAAAATAAGTAAGTCCTTGCCCTCTGTTTTGAGACTAACTCTGAGATCGGTTTGGTGGTGGTGATGGTAACATCTGCTGCCCTCCCCCCTTCTGTGGGCAGGAAAAGGCCTTGTGACCTGGTTGGCCACACTTGAAACACGAGAAATTACCCGGTACATTCTTTCCCGGGCTTGCACTAGGCAAGGGAAAAGTAGATCTAGACCATTGTGGTTGGGATTGGGATGAAAAAGTGCCCCTGTTTTTCTTGCTAGGTCTATAATCCCCCTGTGACTCCTGGCCCCTAGACCTCGAGTCCGAAAGTCTCTTCTCCTTGGCCTGCACAGTAATCTCTACATGTGCTGCCACCTCCTCCATAAGATGGTCATAGTTCTGAATCATATTTCTGGCAACCTTGAACAAAATCTTAGTTTTCAACCTCTTCTCAAAGTCTATGCAACGGCACTCTTCCGTTGCCACAAACTTTGGAGCAAATCGGAAGAAACTAGTGAAGGTCGTTTCAAACTCCGCCACGGATAGGTTAAGTTGTTTGAGGTCTTAAAACTCTTCCTCAATCTCTCCCTAGTAGTGGAAGGTAGATACTTATCTTGGAAAGCAACCACAAAGGCTTCCCATGTCGGCTCCACCCTACCCTTGGCATACTTCTACCATTGGCCAGCATCCCTCTTGAGGTAGTAACTCGCCAGAGTCACTCTTAGCTCACTATCTTCAATGTGAAGCATCTCAAATGTTTTCACCGTTTGCTCGAGCCACTCATCCACTTTCTTGGGATCGAGGCCACCATGGAACTCACCCGATTTGGCTCGCAAAAACTCTCTCGTGAGAAAACTCGCCCTTGCCTCTACGGCATTCTCTCGGGCTTGTGTAGCTTGGGCTTTTCGTGCTCCCTTTCGGAGGTTTGAAAGAAAGCCTTACAGTTCAGACTCCCGCAGTTCTGAATCTAATCTCACAAGTGTAATGTAAAATTGATAAACACCTAAGAGTCTAAATCCGACAAATTTTTTGAAAAATCAATTTTGAATCAAATTGCCAAAAATAGTCTGCTTTGCTAGATACAGAAAGTAAGCACTTAGACTCATGACAAGCATGCTAGACATGGCAATCACTCACACTCATGCAAGTATGCTAAAGCGTTAAAAAAAACTCACCTAGTACTCCAAGTCAAAAAAGGAACTAGTTAGAAAAATGCATGATTCTAACTATACAATTATGACTAATGCAACACATGCGATATGCAATTACTAGGCTCGGCTACTAATGTGGCATATGAATTAATTCAAGACATGCGGTCTAAGCACATATTCAACGAAGTATTGAAATAACAATGCGGTTTGAATGATGCGCCGAGTCTCGGTGCATGTAATACAAGATGAATGGATGCAAGCATAAGGTATGTTAATTGAAACATGTCCCTAATCTAACCATCAAAAGCAGATAAATAAAAGAGAGAAAGACGTGGGGTTGGAAGACATACACATTATTACATTATGCTCTCACGAAGGAGAGTCCGAATGAATTAAGCTAACTAGCTAACTAAGCTAAGCTAATTAAGCTAATTATTACAAAACTTGAATAAATAATTAATTAACTATCTAAGCTAATTAATTAAGAATTTAACTAGGCTAAGCTAATTAAATATTACATCACAAACTAATTAGCTACAACTAATTAAGCTTAATTAAATATTACAACACAAACTAATTAGTTTCAACTAATTAATTACAACAAATAAATGATTAATTGCTAATTAAACTAATTAACTAGTTAACTAGTCCTGGGAAGCGAGGGAGGCCCATGCATGCTCGGTTTTCATCCGAAGAACATCCACTATCTGCCCTCGAAAGCCTCTGTTTGCACAACCCTTGCACTGTTTCCTTCTCCAGATCAACCCTGCCATGCTTCACAAGCACACTGCTCAAAATTCATTGCTGACCGACAGGCCAGAAGTGGTGCCCGGTCAGCCACCATTGAGGGGTTGCCATCCAACACTAGTGGCTAGCCGGCCAGTAATAGTGATGACACACCATTTTTGGCTGCAACAAAGAGCAAACAAGGCAAAAAGAGGGTATTCTCACAAATTGTTTGTACTGTGTATCCCTCTTTACCATCAAAACATCTCAAATGAGTGCTGTCCTCAAACCATCAATCAAGCAATTTCATTGCACGATGGCTAAGGAACCAATATGTACAAGTTAATAAATGCACAAACATGACCTAAAAAAGACCATCACCCTATCATGCATGATCAAGGGCAATGGAGACCTTAGAAACTTGGCACATTTCATCACTTTGAGTATGAAATGCCCAATTTTCCTTGTGTTCAATTAACGTCAGATTGAACACATCAAAACACAACCAAAATGCTTAACTTGCACAATTTTAGTTTCCATTTTTATTTACTCATTTTAATTACCTTTCCATTCCTTAACCAATTAACTCCATTGGTAAGTTGTCCTCTAAAGAGAAGGAAGTATCAAACAAGGCATAGTTTAAGGCAAGAGAGAGATGTCATGCCATTGGTAATGAATCCCCAAAAGAAGGTTAAACCATTAAGCAATAAACCTCAATCTCAAGCTTAAGCTATCCTAAGGTTGAAACAACCCTCAAAGCAAATAAAGAGTGAAGAAATGAGAGAGATTGCATAGATTATAAGTGTTGAAATGAAGTGAGAAAAGCACTAAAACATAGCAATCAACTCAAACAAGGGGTGTCTAAAGGCCTAAAACACCAAGCTTGTGAGGACTATTACACTAGAGATATGCAAAACAAGACTCAAATGCAATAGATAGCCAAAAATAGAGTTAAAAAAGTTCAAAATAGAGCCTAAAACATGCTGAAATTAAGCTAGAAATGGCTAGAAAAATAAGCTAATACATAGAGTTAACTAGACTAGCAAACAAGACACAAGGAGGGGAGGCTAATCCCTCTAATTTTGGACTTCAAAACATAATTTTTATCACTGAAAATACTCTGAAATTCAGTGTTCAAAAGCCCAAAAAAAGATAGTTTGAAGGTGGGAAATAAAGGTGGAAATGCCTTACAAGCAAGGAATAAAGAAGGGCGAGATATCCCCCCTAACCTTAAATGGCCTAAAACACCAATTTCAGCCTACAAAAATAGATTTTTTTATAGCCCAAAAACAGTGGAAAGAGATAGAAAAACAAGTATACAAAGAAAGCTTAAAAGGGAAATAGTATACCTCTTGAAGCAAAGATCAACTTTAGGCACTAATTCAAGCCAAAACCAACTTCAAGAGCTCCAAAAAGGCTTCAAGAAACCTTAGGTTAAAGATAGTCAATTTTGGTTAAGGAGGTGTAGGCAAAAGTGTAGTGTGTGTAGGCTAAAATGCACTAATTTGCAAGAGAGAGAGAGACAGAGACAGAGAGAAATGTAGAGAGAGAGAGAGAAAAAAAAAAGAGAGATTTTTGTTCCAAATTTTCTAACCCTCAAAAATGGGAGAGAGAGAGAGAGAGAGAGAGAGAGAGAGAAAGAGAGAGATTTTTGTTCCAAATTTTCTAACCCTCAAAAATGGGAGAGGAGACCCCATATAAATAGAAAAAGATGCATCTGGCTGAGAGAAATCCCTCTCTACACATGCATGGAGATGAAGCCCATTGTGCCAACAGCTGGAACAACTGTCAACAAAATATCTACAAAAAGGTCACTGGTGGCAAACCGCGTAAGTGGCCGGCAGCCTCATTTGGTGGCCGGAAACCACCAGGGGTTACAAGCTTGAAGGTTTTGGTCCAAAACAGGGCACATAATGGATGGGGTTTGAAGGCTCAAAGACATGGCATTCCACCAAGGATTTTGGGCACCAAAACGAGCACAAATAGTCACAATCACCGAGTGCACAAGCGATGACATCCAAGTCTTGAGAACGGTCAAAAATGGGGTGTCTACAGCTTAGTTCTCCACCCTCAATAAATTCATTGATTCTCTCAAAGCCCCTGCCATCTCTTAGGCTAGGGCCCCCATTGTCGCTTGACCCACTTGCTCTGGAATCCCTACCTACCCCATTTGCTCTGCCACATTAGCTTGTGCCCCTTGCTGGGCTATGTTAGCTTGGCCGAACCCTTCCTCTTGCACCAAAAACCTCATGGACCAATACTTCATGTATACCTCGATGAGGCCTACCGCGCCGCCCACCTCTACCACCATAGGCTTGACCCCTTCCTGACACCCTAATTAAGGAATAAAGCAAACAATTTAGCACACAAACTCAAATGTGTTCGCAACTTGCGTCACACGTTCGACCACAACAATTCTATATATTTCTCTACCATATAAACAAATTGGTTTCACTCCATATAAGCACTTAGTCACATAAACACATACGAATTATTCCTTCACAATGAAATTCATCCCACGAAATACTAAGAACTCTTAGTAGAACGAGTATTAATCAAGTACCATTCTAATAAGATCTCAAGGAATTTAATAGGTGCAAACCACATCCCAAAAGTCCAATCCCATACCCATCTAGACATATAAACATATTATCACATAGCCACAAAATATGCAACATCTCCTAATCAAGCGAAATGAACCCATTGTGGCAAAACAACCACTTTCCACGAGCCTCAAGTATTCAAACCCTATAGCTCTGATACCAAGTTGTAACGCCCCAAGAAAATACACAATAAAAGTACACTAACTACCGCTCCTTATGGTAAACTGAAATAAATCCCCAACACTTGCATACATAAACATATGAGATTTACAAAATATTTTCACATGCGAATATACATTCAAAGACTTTAGTACATGAATCTATAGCATGTAAAACATCCAATCCGACATAAATAAATGCCCTCAAGGGCTACAAAGTCCAAGACTTAAGCCCGGTTACACAAAATGGTTGCTCAAATCCATACAAATATAGCCCTTGGCTTGCAAAAATATAGTCACAACAAAACAAAAGCCTCATGCTCTCAACACACACATCCACGCCCTTAGTTAGCCGGAATCACCACATCTTTTTCTACACAAAATCCCATAAGGTGAGCATAAAGCCCAGTAGGAATTTCTTAACAAAGTATATACATTTTATACAATTCTCATAAGATAAAATGTATATGCCATGCCATGCTTTCAAAAGAAGATTGCACCTTTATCTTTTTGAAAACTATCATGCACAATGAAATCTTGAAAATTCAACAATTCAATAATTTTAAATCAAGTTTGAGGGGCGGTAAGTACAACTTAGGTAATCCCTAGGTAGGTGTTAGTAAGTAGGCATAACTAGCACTAGCAATACCTCACTTTACCAGTAGCTAACTGGAAGGCACGTGGTACCTCCTCCGCGCATGTTTTCGGTCTTTCACCCTAAACACTCAAGCCAACTTAATCAATTTCATCTACACCCCCTATTCGGACTTACCAACATATTTACCCCAAAATAGTTCAATGAAAACTTGTTCCACAAACATTTCCCTTTTTAATACAAATTTTCAATTCTCAATTCAAACCTCGTAGTAACCAAATGAATTGAAATGTCAATGCAACATATATCAATGCATTATAATATTCTTCCACACAATTTTTCCATTGTGATCACAATTCTCATCTCTATTTCCAATGCAATTTCACAAAATAAACATATACTCTTCAACCTCTATCGAGGAGCAACAACATTTCCACATTTCATGCATTTTGAACAACTTTCTCATTTCATGACTATATTAACATTTTGAACAACACATCTCAACACTAACCATTTCACACATTCAATGGAATTTTTCATTTATATACAACAATAAGAATTTCCTAATCATCCATTCATTTTGACACTTTATAGAGCAAAAATTTATAAGTTTTTAATTTCTATCAAAAATTCCCAAATTTCTTGGTTTTCACCAAACTAGACAATTC
This sequence comes from Camellia granthamiana, assembly GCA_036172215.1. NCBI lineage: Eukaryota > Viridiplantae > Streptophyta > Magnoliopsida > Ericales > Theaceae > Camellia > Camellia granthamiana. The sequence goes on along the minus strand of CM069913.1, from coordinate 44,042,590 downwards.
CTCATCTTTTTGAAAGAATCTCTCCAAAGCATCTTTGCTCACAATATAGTTGAAGCTCTCAAGAAAGTTTTTTATTTTTATTTTTAAAATAAGGTGTAAACCCACTTTTAAAATCATCAATACACATGAGCCAAAATCAAATTTTCTATACTACCCAAAAGAGTTCCAAATCAACATAATCTTGCAAATATATATATATATATATAACTCTAAGAAAATTCCTACCTCAAATTTTGAAGAAGAAGTGAGATGAAACCCCCAAAATCAACAGTGTTGAAACTTGATATCCATCGCACAAAACGTAGCTCTCGAGAAGCTCTCCAACTTTGATGAGGGGACTAGGATCAAAACTCTAATGGATTTGAAGAAATCAAATATTTAATCTAGTTTGGTGTAGGAAATATAGAAAGAAGGAAGAGAAAAATGTTTTTAGAGAGAGAGAGAGAGAGAGATGTGTAAAAGTGAGATATACTCAGCCCAAGGAGAAGAAAAGAAAAAAATTTCGGACTCAGCGCTTTCCCACGCGTGCGCCCCTTTTCCAGCACGTACGACACTCACCCCCGCACGTGTGGCACTCTCGCCCGCACCTCCTTCCGCACGTGTAATTTAAGCAGCCTCTACTCATTACCAGCCTCGCCTTAACGCACGTGCGGTCTGACTTCTTGCACGTGCGGCCCCATTCCCGCACTTGCCCCTGCACGTGCAATTTTACCTTTTTGCCCCCAAAACTGTGCCAGTGAGTCCCGGACACCCCAGATCAAATTTCATGCCCTCCGAGACAAGTAAAACTCAACCCCGAGAAAAATAGGACCAAGAAATGAGAATCCGAGGGAGGTTTTCAAGAACAGTGAACCCAAATGGTCGACGAGAACTTAGATTAATTCCCGACACTCCCACTACAAGCAAGATAAACACAATTCAAGGAGAAAGAGACGAGTTAAATACCCGGACATCACAGTTGCGATGTACGAAATGTAATAGAACAATCTTAGTTTTATGAAGCTAAAATTTTTTATAGGTTTATTTTTAACAAATAAATTATTTTTTTAGTCAACTTTCAAAATAAGTGTAAAATAGGTGGCTTGTGGTATCGATTTATACTTATTTTATAAGAAAATTATTATGCAAATATATATTTTACAAATTGATGTCTTGTGTAATAATAAAAGTGTAATATTTTAATATAACTCACTAAAATTAAATGATAGAATAGCTCGCCGCTAATTTTATAAAAGAGTGTTTGTTTTTATAGTTTTATTCATCATATAATTGCAATTACAACGCATCATAATTAGTGAAATGCTCAATTTGTCTCCAACTTCAACAACAAAGAATTAAATTTGCACTCATAACCAATAAGGTGAAACTTTTTTTTTTTTGGAACAATTGAACGAACATTCAATTAATTTATTAGATTAATTCAATTAATTACTCATACACTCTCTTAATTATAAAGTTAGGGAATCAATTCTTTGGAAAATTACAAATAGTTGTGACAGTCACTAAACAATTACATTATAAATGAGAATTTTTTTTAGCATGATTCTGACATACAAGAAAAGTTACACTACATTCATGAATGAATTTATACTATTCATACAGAAGAGTTACATACTTTTTTTACCTAAAATGAACCTGAATGATGAGGGCTGCGCAAGAGCATCACTATCAATTGTGTTTGTGTTTGATTGAAGTCATTTGGTTGTGGATGTTTGTGCTTCAGACCAAAGTACTTTTCCACACTAATTTATAATAACATAGTATGATAAAATCCAGTTTCTAAGCTAGATAGATTTACAGAGAAAAAGGCTCTTATCCCAATATAGAGATGGACAACTTTTAAATGTGATATTTTCTATAGAAGGAAACATACGTTGAGGGTATGATCATGAACATTAGTTGTTGATCTCTTTAGTGGACTTTCTCTCCATGAACAATATTGGAATCCTGTCTTGTAGACTTGTAGTCAATTTAGGCATAAAATAATTGTTGGATTTGCTCACCTGGTTGGTGATGACTCAATATATATTATTTTTTCTTACCATTATTGAATTTGAATAGAAATTTATAACGAGTTAGAGAGAAATAGTAAAGAAAAAAAAAAGTGAAAAAAACAATTAAATTTATATTTTATTTTTACTTCTTTACCTCTTTTTTTTTTTTTTTTGGCAATTACTTTTTAAATTTAAAATTCAAATACAAGTTTAGAATTTTTTACCCATGTTAAGTCCATTTATTGATGGGATATTACTAGGGTGTAGATGTGATTAGGCAGAATGGCTGATTGGAGGGACCGATGTATAATTTTAATATAGACGGGGGACAAATATATATTTTAACAAAAAAAATTTAAAACGAAGTGTAAATTACAATATAAATTTTTACGGACATAAAAGGTAAAAATAGTATAAAAATGTATATAAATAACATGTTTTCCTATGCTCATATTGATTTATAAAAGATTAATTGTAAGGCAATTTATCGCTACTAATTTTGAGAAACCAAACCAACTTTAAAAAATATATCCTGATGAATAAGACAATTTAAAAAATCAATTTGAATAAGACAATTTATGACTATCCCTTATTATCAACTTAACTAGCAAATTATAACAAATCAAGTCAACAAAATGATTTGTTTCCCGTACACTAAAAGGGTAGAATAAGACTATTAGACATCCCATGTTTGGGGTGTCCAGTAAGGTCTAGACTAACTGGGATTAGGGTTAAAATAACAATGTGCCCTTCTCCTTGAGGGTATTTTTAACAACCCAATGTAGTCAAGGCTGGTTTTGAGTTATTAGAATGGAGAAGGGGCATATTGTCCATTTGGTATGTAATCCTTCCTTATATTCCTATATCCTGTCCCTGAACCAAACCAGGCATAGAACTGAATACCTTATCCACTCTCCCCTTGTACTGCATCCAAACAACATTATTGTCCAAGGATTAATAATACCACCTCATCCTCCATTGCAGTTTCATAGCATTTACAATACCTTGAATCGGTCAATCCATATAGAAGATTAGAGCTGGTAATGCAAATGAATCTATTGGTAAAATTTTAGGTTCTGTCTGGAACGATTTTGGAAATATAATTCTTCCCACGTATTCTAATTTCATGTTTGGTTCCTACTCTCAAATTGTATTTCCACAATCAAGAGAAAACTCTGCAGAAAACTCATGTCTCAGGCGCGATTTTCAATTTTTTTTTTTTTTTTAAATTTGGCTTAACCGGTCATCCCACCGGTCGTCCGGCCAGTTGAACGGAACAATGCAATTTTTTTTTTTTTTTTTTTTTTTTACAATTGACATATGTTAATTTTTATATATTCGAAAAAAATATTTTCCAAGTTTAAAATTTTTTTTTATATGTTTTAATAGAATTTTGAGTTGTATGTTTGGTTATGAGTTGTAAGTTTTTGTATCAAATATCATATGTCACATCAAAAATTCTCCACCTTTTTCAAAATTCTTTCACCAAACAAATTTTCCACACTCAAATCATAATTCCAAAACTCACAAACTCAAAATACAACTCATACTCTCAAATCATATTTATAAAACTCTACCAAACACAACTTTAGAATTTAATCCCCCTGTTTCACATGTTCATAGTTCATTGTGATAATTTAACAAACAAAAAGCAATGTAACTACCCAATTTTCAATCAAATAACCAATCACGCTCTAGCTTGTTCCTAATTAAAAAAAAAAAAAAAAAAATTACCATGAAATCTTGCCAGGTCCTTTACTTGGTAAGAGCATCTCCAACCCAATCCTCTCACCAAGAGGATGAAAATAAATTTTTTTATTCAAAAAGTGAATATAGAGTATATCACTATTCATTCCAACTCCAACCATAAACCTTCATTTTCTTCACTATTCATTCCAACTCCAACATCATTTTCTTTTTTAACAAATATTTAATTTTAAAATTTTTGTAAAATATATTTAATATTATACTTATTTTAAAGGTATGATTTCATACTTTTTATTGATGTCAATTTTATAAAAATTAAATTTACACATTAAAAGTTATTTCAAATATAATAAGAAATATGAAATGAATAGTGTTTTGGAGGCCTCCTTCATTTTTTCCTCCTCCCTTCATATTTGAAGGATCAATCCATCTTCCTTCATTTGGGAGGAAGAAATGAAGGATGGGTTGGAGTGGTTTTTGGGAGAGGATCCTCCATATTTGAAGATATGGAGGATGGGTTGGAGATGCTCTAAATGACTGAAGGCAGAATCCACCGCCTGCTTCAGCTCCGCCACTGTTGCCGTCTTGGCGACCTCAACATCTGCACAATCAAACATATGTCAATCAATTCAAAACATATACATACATAATTCCTATATCTATACTATTATGCAAATTCTTTGAAGCTGAATTCAAGGGATTGACAGATTTGAAGGGCTATGTGCATAACAAGGATTGAAGAGAGATAAGTCGATCTTAAGGTAAAATATTTACATCCATAAGCTCATGAATGTTTACAGGGACACATTCTATATTGTGCTTAATTGTGTTTCTATTATTGTTGTGGTTTTGCTTGATTTGAATGATTTGATTTGATTTGATTATTTGATTTTTTTTTTTTTTTTTTTTTTTTTTTGGCGAGATTCTGATGATTTGAAACGATTTTCGGTTTTTGATTGTTTGTTTTGCATTAGAAGTGTTTTCATACACCACATATATGTTCAAAATTCTATAACCATACATCCAATGTTAATATATATACTTCTGAAATCCTATACTCTATACATATGTTCAAAATCTTATAAGTACCATATATATGGCCAGATCTAAGTAACTACGAGTTTGTAAAAGTATATACGTTTCTTCCTTTATATTTTGTGGTATGGAGTTTTTTCACTCATATCTCACAGTACAGAGCAGGATGACAAGGCAAGAGAGGCGGACCAATAGAAACTTCTTGATCATGAGCAGCACTAGCACCGTTATAAAGCTTCTAATCATCATCGGCAACACTATCGAGCCAATAGGAATTCCAGTGGTTGGGATGGTCATGAAGAGCGTAGACATGACAACGAAATAACTTCTTCCTTGACTTCATATTCTTTAGTTCTATCTCCATCATCTGCATTTTACCGTAATAATCGCAATTTACAAAATACGAAACAGTAATTTTCGATAAAACCTTGAGAGCAAGTGTAGACATGGCAAACATAGCCGAGAAGATGGAAAACTTAAGCCTCCACTGTTTTTTGTATAGAATACGTATTATTTCCAAAATAGATGCCATAAGCTGGCCTAAAGTAGAAATAAGACTAAAAACTTCTAGAAATATAATAGGCTTTTTGTTTTCTTGAGCCATACAACTTCTATAATTGCAAAAGTCACTACAACCACCGCAAAACTAAGTCCCATGTAAGAGTATATTATATTTTTTTCATTTCCAACTTGTTCCATTGTGGCACTTGCAAATTCTAGCAGGACATTAAAGGCAGCACTGTTCGTCAAAACTTAAACACTTTAAACTTCAATTTCCTGAAAACTTTGTTAGTGAAGCATAAAATTATGAATACCATGTGAAAAACTGTGGACTTCATTTTCTCAAAAACTTTGCAGGTGAAGTGACACACTTCGAAAAACAGGTTAAATACTTTGGACTTCACTTCCTTGAAAACCTCGCAAGTGAAGTGAAGCACTATGAAAAACATAGGAAAGACTTTGGAAAACATTTTCTATGTCTGTAATACAGAGAAGGGATAGGTGGAGGATAGAGAGAAAATGGAGGTTAGAGAGAGGGAGAGAATGTAAGAATGAGCAACGTAAGAATGGATGGCCCACTCCTATTTATAATGGTCTAAAGAAACTACCTCTTTTTTAATTATTATTATTATAATGCACGATTTTGAAGCATGCAGGTGCCATAACACACCTATTCCACATGCCTGGTTAGAACCGAATAAGACCATATGTAACTTAAACCATATACATACCATACACCATGATGCACACAATCCTAAGCTCTTATATATGATGAGCTACTACTGATCTTGCTGCTATTCTTGTTATTTTTTTTTAATTATTTAGCATAATTTTAGTTTTGTAATTGTTGTTACTGTTGGATTTATTTTTTGGTGTGGCCTAATAGCCTACATATCTTTTACATGTTTTATTTTATTTGGACTCTACAACTAGATAAAGTCAATATTTGAAATAAAGTTCAATAAATGGAATTTTAAATATGGGATAATTACTCTTCTAAGATAAGAAGGAAACCTTGATGGACATAAATTCTTCTAATAGAGTTTATCTAGCCCTCTTCTCTCCTCTATATAAGGATGGGTGACTCCCCTTACAAAATATGAGTAAAATTCCATCACTCTAAGTTCTATAGTCATCCTAATTAAGAGAGATAGAGAGAAGAAGGTGAGCCAAGAATTCAAGGCTCAATTATTAGGGGTATTTTCTCAACTTCTCTAATTCAATGGCTAGCAAAGGTTTGTTCTTTTTATTCTTGAGTTGTATTGGATTCATGATCCTACAAAGTTCAATTCCGTGTTATTATGGTTACATGTACATTAATTTCTTACATGTGGTATCAGAGCCTTAGATTTGTGAATCAATACACCTTGGAATAATATATTTATGAATATTGTTATTATATTATAATTATAATTATTCATGATACTAAGTGTGGTCCCTTGCTTTTTTTCTTTTTTCTTTTTTCCTGATGTGTCCTCTGAGGCATAGCTGTCTAAAGCCAATTCACCCAGTAAGGTTAAAGAGGTGAGCAGGGCTATCGACTCCAATAATGGGGGACCGAAATTGCATGATAAACGTGTAATATGCATGCTTCGATTTATTATTAATTTTAGCAATAATAATTTTTATAATCATTATAATATGACACTAAATTGAGTGTAATATTTATATTGCCCGACGTTATGACAAAGTGCATAGATTAAAAGCAATTTTAGAATTTCAAATACTTGGCTTAACTTTGAAAATAGGTAGTTGGCTTCGAAGCCAGTCTTATACCCTGAATTCAAGCATAGTTAAAATTTGTTCACTCCAAGAATCTTGGAGGTGTGTTTTTAAACTTTCCAACAAAGGAAGTTTCCTTCAGAAGGATCTTTGTAATGACCTCTGGTTAGGATATGGTTCTTGCCTATTCTTTTAGCATAGATAGGCACTATGAAACCAGTTCTTGGTTAAGCAGTGTAAAATGTCCAAAGGCCAAAGGACTTATCTTACACTTTTACTTATATAAGACCCTTCGAAGGCAAATATGGTCGTTCTTAAGAGAAATTTCATGCTTCGAAATACCTGAGCTAGGCCTCGAAGCAAGATTGGTTAGTTCAAAGTTGTTATTTACACAGATTATATTAACCATACGATTAGAGTGTAAAAACCTAATACAAATACCATTACTTCTATGAGGAATTTTAGGATTCGAAGCATTTGAAACCAGGCATCAAAGTAAGTTGGTCGCTTCGAAGTTGTTATTCATAGATTACATAGACAGAATGAGGAATAAAACCATATTCACTATGCAATTGATCATATAATTGGAATATAAAACCAGATCATGACATGTGAGATTTGAAGAACTTAGTTTTATTGATATGCAATATGTACATTAAGAAAACCTACTTGGTTACATTCTCAATTTCATAAAAATAAGGAATAGACAAAGTCACAAGATTATGAAATTTTGTCCAGCAAAATTCAATAAATACATACTCTTTTCCTAGATTATCTTCTATCATATCTAAATTTGGTTTATCTAACTGATGAGCCCTTAGTAGGAAAAAGAGATGTTGGGCCTTCATTTCAAATTCTGTTTGTTTAAGAGCCTTATCCATTTCATCCATTCCTCCTTCCTCGTGTGCATCACCCATAATGATATCTTCTCCATACTCTGAATCTTGGTTCTTAAAGTCTTCATATTCTTCAAGAAAATTCTTTGCAAAGTACTGAATTTGAATACAAGTGGCAGAAGTGTTCTCCAACAACTCACTGGTAATAGAAGCGTGCCAGTTGAGCAGAAGGGAAAGTTAATCCAAGAAAGTATGAAGCTCTGCCTAGGCTATAGGGTTAAGGATGTGGCTTTGAGAGATAACATCACAAGACCACAATAAGTTCTTGTGAGGAATATCATCTCGAAGGACCTCAAAGGATAAATGGGGAGAAAGCGACAAGTAGATTTTGGGCTCTATACTGTTCGTAAGCAGTAGAAAGAGCTGGGGCTTGATAGGGAGCAAAATGCTGCCTCTCGAAGAGGGTAAGTTTCAATTCTTCAATCCAACTAGGATTGGAGAGCAGGGAAAAAGCAGTTGGGTCCTCTCCAAATAAAGGTGGGAACTCAAGCTTGTTCACACATTCTAGCCAGTTAGAGGAGCAAAGTTTTGCTTTTTTGGCTAAGAGTGAGAGACTGATTCCTAAGGATTCAACAGAGGTGTGGAGTCTTTCGCACTATTCTGGACGGCAAGGTAGAAGTATACCATGCCAAAAGCAAGTTGTCCTCAAGGCTGTGAAGACGGTCAAAGGGAACATATGGATAGACTACAGAACTACGCATAGAGGGATAAATTACGATGGGGTTATCATATTCGAGAAATCGATGGTGGATTCGTTCCCTTGTTTGAAGTTGAGTGGGTGTAGGCCAAGCACCCCAGCCAGTATTTCTAGAAGACGATGAAGCAGCCTCATCCCATGCAGAGTTTTAGAGCAGATGAAGAGCTTCCAAGATCCATTTATGCAAATGATTGGTCAAGAGGTTCGTACGATGCAAACGCTTCCATAACTTGTATAAATAGGGGTGGATAAATGTGGCCAATAAATGCATAAAGGTTCTTTCGAGGTCGGTCATTTTCGTTATACACCTCCTCATATGTTCGATCAATGTAAGAGCAAGTTTGATTCGCCATTAGAGATGTATCAGTCTCTTCATATTTCGCAGACAATGGAGGGAATGTTCAAAGCATAGGGAAGGATTTAATGAAGTTCAGTGCTTCATTTTTAAGAAGATGGTTATACTTCAACCAAGTCCATGCACGTCCTAGAACGTAGGCAAAGTACACTGGTCCACTAATATCACTAAGTATTTGGTATATTAGCGCGAGGGGTAATGTAAGCTATATATTTTGTATAAACCAATCACAGTGTAACACGTGGCATGAAAAGGATAATTTTGGGAGTTAATACAAGTCTCTATCCAGCGATAGACACGTGGCAGTTCATATTGGTAAAAATGGATCTGCGCAACACTTGAACAGCTAGAAGGCGTAAGATGACGTGGCCAAACGGTTACTCACAAATTCAAATTCAAATTGAGGAGGGAAGCCTAGCTACAAGAATGGCGTAGTGGGATTAACTGTGAGAGAATATGATCAATAATCATGGAAGGACATTTCGATGGTTGGAAACCCACTTCGACGGTTGCCATTGGAGAGTATAAATAGAAGAAAAGGCCCCAGAATGAGGACCTAGACTCAAATCCAGAAACCAGTTTATTTATTTCTTATTTCCTTTCAGTTTTTACATTTTCAGCACTTCAATTCCTATACTGCACTTCATTTACTAGGAGTAGTTTCAAGTAGTCATTGCTGTAAACCTTCTCAAGGCAGGGACATTTCATTGTAAGTTCTTATTTACTTAATGAAATTAAGTTTTTAAATTGTTCTGTACTTGTTATTTCTTATAAATTTCTCCTAAAATAAGCCACTAGCGAAAGTTCTCTTAATTAAGGCTGAAAGAACTTTAACACAATTGTCTGATAATTGGTTAGCAATTAAAATTCTGTAAGGACTGATTGATTCTTGCTGGCACGCTTAAATTTATACTATTAACTTTCGAAAGCCAAAAAAGCCAACAATTATATTTTAAAAATTGATACATATATAACTTTAAATTTATATATATAACGTAGATTTCTAACTTAACATATATATATACATATATATTTTGTTATTTTAACAAACCAGTACAGGGCTTAGCTTCCAAGCAAATCACTGGGATGTTTAGATACATAAAGCTAATTGCTTTATTGCCTCACAAAATGCTACTGGTTTAGATAAAACAAATAGAAAATAGGGAGTGGTTCACAATTTTTTTTTTTTTTTTGCAAAAATTACCACTTAAAATAGTGAATATTTATGTTGTTTCTTGAGCAATGTAGGTATCCGAAAGGGAAGAGAGGAAAAAGGGTTAGGATTACAGTTTTCATATTAGCTTGGGAAAGAAGATGATGATAAGGACACATTTGTTATTTCACATTATATATTTTGACTTTACTTTGAATTTTTTTTCAAGCCAACTCTCAAATGAAAGAGATGAGACCTACTCTTTGTTAAATTAAATGAAATTTAAGACCGCAGAGAGTCGAGGTGCAAAATGGCTAAAATTATAAGAGAGGTTCTTACCTATTTTTAAATGTGAGGGGGTTGAAGTGCTCCAAGACAATAACACAAGGAGATAAAATAGATTTTACCCTAATTAATATTTATAAAATTTACTATTTATCTCTATTAATTTTTAGAATTTAACTTGAATTGAAATTTCTCCAAAAATATATACCCATATATAAAATAGTTACAAAATGATGTGACAAGTATTAATTTTATTAGTTTAAACCATAAAACCATTAAAATGACTTATAATCAAGGCCGACCCTGGGCTAAGGCCGCTAAGGCTTGTGCCTAGGGCCCCCAAATTTTGGCCCAAAATAAAGCCCCAAATTTATTAATTTTATATTATACTAAAAGTCCAAAATGCAGTCTTTTTTATTGTTTACATAATTTTATCTTTAATAGGTAGAATTAATTTTTAAAAATTCAAAAATATTTTTTTGACATTTATTTTTGTCAAATTAGTTTATATTTTATCAAATTGACGATTTTTCCCTTGCAATTAAGCAATGGTATTTTCTATTGTCCTTATTCCGAACAAGATTCAAAGTTCAGGATTAAATGTGTTACAATTGAAAAGTTAGGGACCAAAACGACACAAGTCCTAAATTATAGGAACTGTTAGTATAATTCGCCCATAAATTTTAATGATTATATGTGTAAGGAAACTTTTTGTAGCTACTACATAATAAATAAAATTTATTAAAATAACTGGTGATGCACTAACAACAAATTAAACAAAATAGGTTTAATAAAACTATTTTATCTTTTTAAGACGATCTCCAAATGCTTATTATTTCTTTTCAGTAAATTTAAATTTGATGAAATAAATTAACATTTGCTATTCTAATCATGACATCAAATTTATAGCACTAGTTTGGGAAGTTTGATTGGGGGTAAAATAGTTATAAAAAGATAAAATAAGTTTTTTAGTCCTAGACTAAAAAATGTCCCATCCAAACCATAATTATTTTATTTTTTCTCTCATAAAAGTCAAAAAAACATATCCCAAACAATACTTTTTAGTCCTAAACTAAAATAATCACAAAGCCAAAAAGCAAAATCACATCCCAAACGAAGCCATATTAAATTGAGAATGTCTTAACTTTTTTATCAAATTGAGAATGTCTTCAATGGTACACTGGACGATCGGCCAATTGTTATCTTATACAACCTCTTTCTTACAAAATTGTCGTTTATGTTCTAGTCAATTTATACAAAATCAATTGATCAGCTGGACATCGATTCAGTTGGTCTCCCGATCGATCAATAATTTGATAAAAAATAAAAAAAAATTCCTTCAAAACACTCAAGCCATGTTTGTTTGGCGAATTAAGTTGGATGAGATTATTAGTGAGAGGATGGTTAGTGAATAGATTGTTAATGTGAGGATTGTTAGTGAAACAATTAAGTAAAAGTGCATTTATTATGATGATAGTATGAGAGATGATTAGTGATGAGATTGTTAAATTATTTTTATATAAAATAAATAAAAAATTCTATCTATATTAAAAAAATAAAACAAATAGGTGCATTTGATAAAAAATAAATAAAATTTTTATATAAAATAGACTCAATCTACTTACTATTTTTCTAATTTCATTCAAAATCTAGCTAAACTAACATGGCCTATTACTCTTCTCCCAAAAATAGGACCCACAGTCATAGGACTCCAATTCTCCCTCCCTCTCGGTAAACAAACATGGCCTATGTGTGCTTATCCTTGCATTATAGATTTGGAAAGAAATACACATGAAAAATTGAAATATAAATAAAATATAAAATATATATTTATATTTTGTTTAATAGCGTTTATATTTATAGAATTTTTAAGAACTGCAAATAAAAACTCCTATGATTTTTGTTTTCATTTTCAAAAAATTATAAATAATTTTGAAAAAAATTTAAATTTTGTAAACACACACGTAAAAAAAAATTGGTTCAACTTTTTTATTTAATTTCTTTTTTCATTTCTTCTTATTTCTCTCACCATTTTCGACCACTACTAATTCCTTACCACTATCGATTACCATTATCGATGACCTCTTCTACCAATCACCTCTCATCAATGGTAACCACCTTCAGCCATAACTTTTTGTTGAAAATCACATTCAACTACCACCTTAGGCGAGTAATCGACCACCATTTCTAACCATTTTGCAATCACTTTCTATTACCATTTCTTGTGGCTGTCAACTATATTTGGCTACTGCCAGCCACCTCTTACTGGTGGCAACCGCATTCGGTCATTACCTCCTGTGCGGGGGTGAAATATCCTTTGCCTTCCGTACTACTTGAACTCAAGCTTCGCGTAACGGCGTCGGACCTGGAAAGAGAGAAACGATGAGCTGCCCGGCAGTGTGTTGCCGGATAGACCCTCCGACGATCAAGTCAGATCACTTGAAGAAGAAGAAGAAGAATACCGTTAGAGAGAGAGTGAGAGAGTGAGAGTTGTTCAGATAGCATACCTCCAACGTTCTCCTTCCTTCTTTTTTCTAGGCTAGCCATGTAGCCACAGGGATTGTGCGCGCACTACCTCTGCTGTCCTTCCCTGGACAAGTGGCAGTGCTCACCTCTCCCCACCTTATGCGTGTAAAGGCCAAAACCTCCAAACAGTGCGTATGGAACTGCCAAACGGTATTGACGCGTGTCAGGAGTGGGTTTCCCTTCTGTCACACCATTGGTCCAGGTGGCACGCCCAACCGAGATATTGTGGCCGACCTGTCCCTTGGAAAGGAACTCAACCGCGACCCTCAAGACCGAGTTGAAGGAGGTCCTTCCGGACTAACCGACCGAGAAGCGTACCGGCCTTTTCCCCGGCCCAAAGCCAATCCGGGCTGTCATTGGCTCGATCCACCCGTACCATTGTGGATCCAACTGAACATTTAGCCAAGTCTCAGCTTGGCCCGGCATATGCCTCAGCCCACGCTCCGGTCGACAAATCCAGCTCGACCGCGCATGGCGGGCCGGGGAACAATTCAGATGAAGAAGATGATGCGGCTCCTGCGGGGTCCGTCACGATCCGCGCTACCGTAGCTCGATCGTGCTCTTCCCGGCGCAAATCCCCCTCTCACCTCCCATGGCTAACAACTATTTCCAATAACCATCTCTAACTGTCGACAACCACCTCTTGAAATCATCAAGTTTCACTTGTTTTCAAAATAAAATTTTAAAATACCTTTGTACCAATTAAGTTTTTTGTTTTCATTTTTACCTAAAATAAATATAACATGCCTTGTTTGGGAACATTATTTTTTAGCCTAAAAATAAAAAAGTCACTAAAAAAAATTAAAAAGCCAACAATATATACTAAAAAGTCAAAATTTTCATTTTTTCTCTACTTTTTGCACATCTTTTCATAAAAAACTAAAAAGTTATCACAAACATACTAGTTTTTTTAATATCATATTTTAGTTAAAAAGCCAAAAAATTACTAAAAAAACTTGTTCTCAAATGAGAACTAAACAAATAAATTGTGAATGTTGCCTAGCGGTACTTTATTATACATGTTTTCAAATCTTGAAGGACTTTAGTATAATTTATTCCTTGTAGATCATGAATTTGGCTAAAGATTTGGCAATGAATTAGAAAATGAAGAAAAAATTTGGAGAAATTGCAAATCAATGGGATAGTAAAAGAATATTTGCATTTTTATGGTGGTATAAATTTTCCTATGGTGTAAAAGATTCCATATATAGTGTGCCATTACTTTTTCACTGTTCTACTAATTTGTAATTTTTTTTAAAAAATTAATTTATATTTCTTTTACATTTCTCTTATTATTTTATTTTATGTTTTAAATTCTTGTCTAAATTCATATTCCAAACACAATATTAAGGTTTTAATTTATATAGTATTTAGTCCATTTTCGTCAGCCAAATGGATTAAAAAAAAATGATGCTATCTTCTTTATACTAAAATGTATAATTTTTTTCTTATACATTTTTGTGTCTTCATACCATTCGTATTGATTTCAGTTTATTTGATTATATTAAAAAACAAATTAATATAATTATGTTAAAATTGTAGGTCTTACTTTTATTTTTTGTAAATTTTAAGAGAGTCACTGTAAGACAAATTATGTAACGAGTTTGGTACGTTAAGCAGTGAATAATTTCTTTAAAAAAATAATGGCCATGTTGAATTGGTTTTTAAAAATTAATTTGGTGAAAGAAATAAAAAAATAAAAAATATTTATCGATTTTAGATAATTTTATCTTTTGGGAGGTTAGAAATAATGTTTACAAATTAAAAATTATTTTTTTGATATTTATTTTTATCAAATTAATTTCTAATTTTTCAAAAAAAAAATTGAATTTTTTTATTATCATAAAATACAAACCAAACATGGCCAATATTTTATAATTTTTAGGTAAAATATTTATGTATATTTATATATATAAATATAAATAATTTAAAAATATGTTGCAATGTATGAAATGTAATAGAATAATCTTAGTTTTATGAAGCTAAAATTTTTTATATGTTTATTTTTAACAAATAAACTATTTTTTTAGTCAACTTTCAGAATAAGTGTAAAATAGGTGGCTTGTGGTATCGATTTATATTTATTTTATAAAAAAATTATTATACAAATACATATTTTACAAATTGATGTCGTGTGTAATAATAAAAGTGTAATATTTTAGGCTCTGGCTTTAGTCCAGTCCTTAATCAGACTGGACGGTGCTGTTGGGTCCGCGGGGGCCAACCACGGGTTCCGTTTTGAAAATCTGAACCGTTGAATATGTAGAACTCGTCGAGTACATATGCCTGAGAAAAATCACGTTGATCGGATATCGATAGCTATGTGATCAAATCAGTTTTTTATCAACCGTTAATTTATTCACCGTCCATTTTTTTTTTATACAAAACTGATTTGATCACATAGCTATCGATATCCGATCAACGTGATTTTTCATAGGCTTATAGTACTCGACGAGTTCTACACATTGAACGATTTAGATTTTCAAAACGGAACCCGTGGTGAGCCCCCACAGCCCAACAGCACCGTCCAGTCCGATTAAGGACTGGACCAAAGCCAGGCCCATATTTTATAAAAATTAAATGGTAGAATAGCTCACCGCTAATTTTATAAAAAAGTGTTTGTTTTTATAGTTTTACTCATCGTAGAATTGCAATTACAGCGCATCATAATTAATGAAATGCTCAATTTGTCTCCAACTTCAACAACAAAGAATTAAATTTGCACTCATAACCGATAAGGTGAAACCTTTTTTTTTTTTTTTTTTGAACAATTGAACACACATGCAATTAATTTATTGGATTAATTCAATGAATTACTCGTATACTCTCTTAATTATAAAGTTAGGGAATCAATTCTTGGGAAAATTATAAATAGTTGTGACAGTCACTAAATAGTTACATTATAAATGAGAATTTTTTTTAATATGATTCTGACAGACAAGAAGAGTTACACTATATTCATTGGAAAATGATTTGTCCCCCTAAAAAAACCCCCCCTAATCCCCCTAATGCCCAAAACGACGTCGTTTTGGACAATTTTTTTTTTTTTTTTTTGCCTTGATCTGAATTTTAAGGGGATTAGGGGGGTTAAAAATTAGGGCTCCCTAGCATGGTCCATATTCATTAATGAATTTATACTCTTCATACAGAAGAGTTGCATAATTTTTTTACCTAAAATGAACTTGAATGATGAGGGCTGCGCAAGAGCATCACTATCAATTGTGGTTGTGGATGTTTGTGGTTCCACACTAATTTATAATGACGTAATATGATAAAATCCAGTTTAGAAGCTAAGATAAATTGACGGAGAAAAAGGCTCTTATCCCAATATAGAGATGGACAACTTTTAAATGTGATATTTTCTATAGAAGGAAACATACGTTAAGGGTATGATCATGAACATTAGTTGTTGATCTCTTTAGTGGACTTTCTCTGCATAAACAATATTGGAATCCTGTCTTGTAGACTTGTGGTCAATTTAGGGATAAAATAATTGTTGGATTTGCTCACCTGGTTGGTGATGACTCAATATATATTATTTTTTCTTATCATTATTGAACTTGAATAGAAATTTATAAAAAAAAATTAAAAAGAAACAGTAAGAAAAAAATGTGAAAAAAAAATTAAATTTATATTTTCTTTGTACTTCTTTACTTCTTCTTTTTTTTTTTGGCAATTACTTTTTAAATTTAAAATTCAAATACAAGTTTAGAATTTTTTACCTATGTTAAGTTCACTTATTGATGGGATATTACTGGGGTGTAGATATAATTGGGCAGAATGGTTGATTGGAGAACCGATGTATAATTTTAATATAGAGGCGGCGGATATATATTTTAACAAAACAATTTAAAATGAAGTGTAAATTACAACATAAATTTTTACATACATAAAAGGTAAAAATAGTATAAAAATATATATAAATAACATGTTTTCCTATGCTCATATTGATTTATAAAAGATGAATTGTAAGACAATTTATCGATACTAATTATGAGAAACCAAATTTTATTATTATATTTTGTCAAAATTGTTAAATTTTGTACTTTGCATCTCACCTTTCATATGTAAAAATGTATAAATCGTACTATCACTTCTTCTTTTTTTCAAATCTAGAGGGGCGGATATTTATAATTTAAAAATAAATAATAATTAATAATAATATATAAAGGATTTTTTTAAATTGTAAACGGCCGATCACCCTTCTTGCCACCCTTTGTGTCCATCCTGGTTGATTGTTCAAGTGGTTGGAAACTATAAAATCTAATAAAATTCTAAGGGAGTATCCTAAAATGGCTATGAAAAGCTAGGAAGTAGCATATGATATTGACTTAGAGCATCTCCAACGGTGTATTTGATTTTTCATCAAATCTGAGTCCAAAATGAGCCATTTCACCAAATCTCAAATCACCCACTCCAACGCTGCATCAAATTTGCATCAAATTTAGTGGGGCGACCGGTTGGTCAACCGGTGGGTCGACCGGCCGGTTGACCGGTTTGCCAAAAAAAAATTTTTTTTTTTTTTTTGAATTTTTGAACTTTTTTTTTGAACTTTCTGAACTTTTTTCGGGACGACCGGGTGGTCGACCGGCCGGTCGACTGGTTAGGCAAATTTTTTTTTTTTTTTTTTTTAAACGGTTTGAACTTTTTTTGTTGAACTGTTTGAATCCTTTACTGGTTGACCGGTTGGTCAACCGGCCGGACAACCGGTTGGTCGACCGGATCCTCTCTCCAACGGTCCGCAACAGTGTTTTGGTGAATTCATTACTTCGTCCTCAATCTGATGAAATTTTTGATGAAATCTCAATTTGGTATCACGTTTGGTGAACGGTTGGAGCTGTGAATAGTACCATTTTCATCAAAATTTAAATTTGATATCAAATTTGCTAAACCATTGGAGATGGTCTTACTCATCCATGTATTTATTTCTTGGAACAGTGAAAATAAGAGTTATTTATACAAAGATCTCTTAAATTATTAAGAAGTATCATTTTGACTCCTTAAATTATAAAAGCGTACAAACAAACCCCTTAAACTATTGAGAAATATCATTTTGCCCCTCAAAATATAAAAACGTACAAATAAACCCCTGAAACTATTAACGTATTTTACTTTGACCCCTTCAGTTAGGGGTCCAATTGATATACTTTTATAATTTCCTACCACATCCGTCTTCAAGATGATCTAGTCACAGGTTTTCACTTCTCAATAAGTGAAAGATTTGTACTCGGGTGTATATTGAAAGCTTCTATGGTAGAACTCATTCGAGCAAGACTATCTTGGTAAATGTAATAAGAACCGGCCGTTCGTTGCAGCAAAATACTTTGCCCATTTTGCTATCCGCCACCAATGCGCTCAAGAGATTCGTGCTTGAATATCAAGATTAGGGGAATCTATCAAATCTATGCGGCGAAATCTATTTGTGGTAGAACAGTCTTAATATATAAATAAAATTATATATAGATAATAAAATTTATCTGTACACTTTTATAGTTTAGGAAGGCAAAATGATATTTCTCAATAGTTTAGGGGGTCAATTTATGCGCTTTTATAATTTAGAGAATCAAAGTAATATTTTTTAATAGTTTAAAGGGTCTCTATGTCTCACGATCCAACCCCATGGGCTTAGGACTGGAATCGCAACTTACTAAATAATTCTAATCGTACCAAATTAAATGGTGCAGGCAGAGGCAAAATGGAAGTAAGAAAATAATTAAACAGAAAATTAACTTCATTCGACTATTTTGATAAAGGAAAGTATATCTATAGGGCTTTTATTTATTTTTTTATTCAGTGATCGACCCTCGGTAAAAATAAAAAAATAAAAAAAATAACAGATCAGTATCAAATTCTTGGACGGGTTCCACTACATAAGGTTACGGGTCTTCCTTACATCTCGTCACCTGAAAGGGTAACAACTATAAACACACAGCAGAGTGAGAAATATTATGCCAAGAATATAGAAAATACAAAATAACCATGGATAGTTAGTTAAGTTAAAACATTTACATAACTTAATATAAATAAACAAATTATTCAAAGTGACAGAAATTGAAATATGAAAATTATGTAAATAAATAACCATAACCACGGTACAGAACATAAGTCATAGGAGTGACAATCAGAACAGAAGTAAATAAATTCATAACAAACAGAGGACTATAAGTAGTCAAACAGAGGCCAATGGTTATTTAAGTCCCCCAAGACATAAGACTCCCGTGGTGGTACTTATAGAAAATAAATGTTTACAAAATCATTGTCAAATAATTTCTAAAATTTAAGCAAATATATTCATAGATTTCATTTTAAGCAAATGGAGTTCATAAAATAATTAACATAATTGAAATATAAATATAAGTTATAAAGCATAACTTGTATAAAATAAATTATGATAATTCAAAATATAAGTAAAATATATTATGATGATTCAAGATATAATATAACTCACCTTAATATTGACTCTTACTATTTTCTTTTTATTTTTACTACATTCTCACTGGCGTTCCTTTGCTTCCTTTTTTCCCTTTTATTTCATTTTCCTTTCATCTGATTCACTTTACAGCCCCACTCATCCCTTTGGGCTTTGATTTGTGGCACTAATTTGTTGAGCACTAATGGCACTAATTTCTATATCAGGTAAAGAAAAAAAAAAAAAACAAAATTACCAAAATAAGAAATTAATGCCATTAGTGCCAACAGTTTTAGTGTCACAAATCATTTTTCCATCCCTTTATATATATACACAGCCTATGGGTGCATTAATAGCCCGAATTTGCTGAATCATCATCCCTATTCCTAGACAGCCCAGATGTTGAGGTTTTATTCGTCCAGCAAATACACACGTTTATCCTTATTAGATTTGTTATCATTATTATTATTAGATTTGTTATTATGAGATTTGTTATTATTATATTTATTTATTTATTCTTATTATTATTATTATTATTCTTAACTTTGGTGTATTTTACTTTGGCTCAATTCTTAAAATAAATTATTCCTAATTAAAATTTCACTTTATCTCATATACCCATAATATTCACTATTTTATTTTATTCTAGTTATACATGGTATTTAATTAAACAATTAGGATGTCACACTATGTAAATAACCCTGAGAATAACCTTATTTCTCTAGCCCTCGTTTGGGATGACCTAATTTAGCTTGATTTTTTGATTATTTTAGGCTGGCTAAAAGGTTCTGTTTGGAATAAATTTTAGCTCTTTTTTTTTTGTAATTGATTTGATGATTATAAGAGAAAATGTGAAATAATTAAGATTTGGATGTAATATTTTATTTTATTAGCTAAATTAGTCTGTTTTGTCTTTATTAGTTAATTTAGCTAAAATAGCTCATGCCAAATAAAGTGTTAATGTGTTAAAAAATAGGGAAAATTATTTAGAAGTCCTATTAGGGAAACTTGTGCTACATTTGGTCCCACAAAAAAACTTATGTTCCCATAAGTCCTGTGTGAAGTTTCTTGACATATTTACCCTCAATATTAGTTGTTAATATCATAAATAATAATAAAACCATATATAGGGAAATTGATATAAACGTAACGTAACGTGACACCTACATAAACGTAACGTGACACCTATACGTAACCTGACATTTACATAAACGTAACGTAACGTGACACCTACATAAACGTAACGTGACACCTATATAAACGTAACGTTACATATCTACATAAACGTAACGTAACGTGACACCTATATAAACGTAACGTGACATATCTACATAAATGTAACGTAACGTGACACCTATATAAACGTAACGTGACACCAATATGAACGTAATGTGACACCTAGATAAACGTAACGTAACGTGACACCTATATAAACGTAATGTGACATTTACATAAACGTAACGTAATGTGTCACGTTACGTTTCGCAAACTTAATAAGTTTTTATTTTTTTAATCCGTTTGTTTTCAAATAGATATATAATCTTAATATATTTTTATTTTGTATTATTAATTGTAAAATTTTAAAAATTATTTATTTTTTGAATTTTTTTATTTTTTTTATATAGAAAAATCAAAGAAAAGCCCAATCAAGTAGTGGTGGTGAAGATTGGTCAGTGGGTTTGCTTCCCTAGGTTCGACTCTTGTCGGGCCCTTCCTTTTGTCTGTATCATGCGATTGGGCGCAAATTGATGATTTTTTTTATGTTTTACTTTGTGATCAACTTATACGTATACAGCGGGAGGCAGACGAAATCGCCGAAGCTAAAGCCTATGAAAAGATTAGGGGTAAAAAGATTAGGATCTTGTGGAATACATTCTTATGAAAATAGGACTTGAGACTTTATAAAAAATTACACAGGACTTAGCCTAGCATAAGGTTCTGAAAAAGGACTTATAAATAAGTCTCCCTAAAAAATATAATTTTTTAAAATGTTATTATCCTTATGAATAATAAAAAAAATTGAAACAATTATTTTCAAAATTTAAAATTTAAACGGTTGATTCAAATACCAAATCCAAAACTTTTCAGTCACAAATTTTTTTAACTACCGCTCCGTTTGTTTGGGTGGAATTTTGTTTTTCCACATTTTCTAGCATTTATAATAAAAAAACAAGTCTATTTGGGAAAAAAAAAATATTTTTCACTTTTAAAATGATGAAAACATTTTCTAAACTAAAATTGTACTAAAACCAGTATTACTATCATCCCCACCACCACACCATCATTACGACGACCACAACCATCATCATCATTATTGCTATCACCACTACCTTCATTTCATCACCACTACTCCAACCACCACCTCCACTCCCCTGCTGCTACCACTATTACTAATATTAATGTAATAATTAGTACATTAATTTAAAAAGGGAGATTTGGTCAAAATCCCCATTCATAACAAAATTGTAATGCATTAAGGACAAGCATAAAAAAAATTTCTTGTAAAATCAAACACATACCACTATTACTAAAATATTAAACTTTAAAATAATATAACTTTTAATTTAGATATCGATTTTTAATAAAATTAGTATTTTTATCAAATAAGATCTATGTTGACTATGAAATTCTTTAAATTTAAAATAAAATTTATTACCGTCGAAATTGATGTAAACAGGAACGTGTTACTCTGTTTGACAATAACATGTTATTCTATCTCACAGTAACATGTTATTCTGACAATATTGTCCAATATATATATATATATATATATATATTTTACTTTATTCTTATTTAGTTATGTGCCTTCTCCTTAGGGGGTTTATAAAGTAAAATAAATTAAGTTGTCCTTTTTACCAAATAAGGGTTCAATGGAAGGGTTTTAACTAATTTTTCCTTTGAAAAATGCAATTGAATATAGTATAATTTTTTTTTTTGAAAAATGTTTGGGATCCCCACAAAATAGGACCCCCATGACTTCCACTGATGTATTGGCCATTAATGTGTTTGAATTTTTTTTAAGAGTTGTGTCTGACAGTGACACGAATGGTTCA
Organism: Camellia granthamiana; assembly: GCA_036172215.1. NCBI lineage: Eukaryota > Viridiplantae > Streptophyta > Magnoliopsida > Ericales > Theaceae > Camellia > Camellia granthamiana. The sequence goes on along the minus strand of CM069913.1, from coordinate 44,020,257 downwards.
AATCATTTTGGGGGTTATGTTTTGTAGGGATCTTTATTATTACTTTTTTTTGGGCATAAATAAACCAAGCTTAAGTAAACCCAACAACTAGGGGTGTAAAAATAGTCCGTCGGCCCAAAACCCACCCGAAGCCCGCCGTAGCCCGACCTATTCAGGCCAAGCCCGAACCCAAGCCCAACCCGAACCCCCTGGGCCCTAGGTTGTGTGTTTTCTGGCTCGGGCCCAACTCGTTGGCTTGATCCAAGCACACTCTGAAGACCACCCAAGGCCTAGCTCGCTCGTCTTGTCTACGACCCAATGTTATTTTTAAGTTATTTTTGTGAAAAAAATAAAATAAATGTTGAGTCCAGCTTGGGCCCAAACCTAGGCCTGGGCTTAAGTCTGAGCCAAGATTTTGTGCGACTAAGATCTCGTTTAGAAATATATTATTTTAGTAATTTTTTAATTTTTTATTAAAAGATGTACAAAAAAAAAATAAAAAAAATAATATGACAATTTATAATAATTTTTTAATTTTTTAACTAAAATTTATTATCTCTAAACGAAGCCTAAGTTAACCCAGCCCAATTCGATTTTTGGCGAGAGTCTACAGACCCGAAGGCAGGCCGAACCCAAATTACACCAGTGCCAACAATAGACTCCAGTGAAGTGTAGTGTAATGGGGATGATCTTAATTTCCTTTCAAAGTAGAAAATCTCCAAAACTATTGGCAATAAAAGAAAAAAAAAGGTCAAAAATCTGCAAAGACCGTACACGTTCGCATGGTAATAAATAACACCCTCACATACCCACTAAATCCCTCACATGTCCTCAGCTCGAAGAATACACGAGTCCACCCAGAAAACACAAAATCTAGATCTCAGATCAACGGCCCAGATTCCCTCCGGACCCCAACCCATCCTTTCAATCCACCTCTTATTCGTCCATCTTCATCTCTCGAATCACTGGAAGGAAATCTAGATAGAGAAAAAGTAGGATAGAAAGATTAAGACCTCCATTGTAGATCAACTCAGCTCAGATCCAATTTCACAGTCTCCATTTTCTTCTCCAAAAGTCAACAACACAAAATCACACACCCTCCGAAAGGTCAGACCCTCTCTCTTCGCCGCAGATCTAGAAGAACTTTCTCCAAACTCAACGGTACAAAAAAACAAAAAAACGATTTTTTTTTTCAAAAAAAACTATGAAATTTCGAAGATCTGATTTAATTTGTGTGTTTTGGATTTTTCAGTGATCGGCAACAATGGCTCCAAGCACGATCCGCAAAGCGATCGGAGCTGTGAAGGATCAAACAAGCATCGGAATCGCGAAAGTAGCAGGCAACTTGGCTCCGGAGCTGGAAGTGGCGATCGTGAAAGCGACGAGTCACGACGACGAACCAGCGGACGAGAAGTACATTCGAGAGATCTTGCAATTGACTTCGTACTCGAGAGGCTACGTGAGTGCTTGTGTAGCATCAGTATCGAAGCGATTGGGGAAAACTCGAGATTGGATCGTTGCTTTGAAGAGTTTGATCGTGGTTCATCGCCTTCTCTCCGATGGCGAGCCCGTGTTTCAGCAAGAGATCACGTACGCGACTCGTAGAGGGACTCGGTTGTTGAACATGTCGGATTTTCGAGACGAAGCGCACTCGAATTCGTGGGACCATTCGGCTTTTGTAAGGAGTTATGCTCTGTATTTGGACCAGAAATTGGAGTTGATTTTGTATGAGAGGAAGCAAAGTGGTGGTGCTTCTGGTTCTGGTTCTGGTGGTTCTGAGATTGAGAGGTATGGATCGAGGGAGGAGCGGTGGCGATCGCCGCCGAATCGGGCTTACGAGTATGATTACAATGAGTTTAGAGACGAACCGGGTTATGGAAATTATGGGATGAGACGGTCGAGATCGTTTGGGGATGTGAGGGAGACTTCGGGGGAGGAGAAGAAAGATGTGACCCCATTGAGGGACATGAGCCCCGAAAGGATTTTCGGGAAAATGGGACATTTGCAGAAGCTTTTGGATAGGTTATTGGCGTGTAGACCCACCGGTATGGCCAAAAATGGGAGGATGGTGTTGGTTGCTCTGTACCCTATTCTTAAAGAGAGTTTTAAGCTCTATGCTGATATTTGTGAGGTTTTAGCTGTGTTACTTGATCGATTTTTCGACATGGAGTATTCGGATTGTGTTAAGGCTTTCGATGCGTATGTGAGTGCTGCGAAGCAAATTGATGAGCTTGTAGGGTTTTATAATTGGTGTACTGACATTGGTTTGGCAAGGTCATCAGAGTACCCGGAAGTGCAGAGGATTACGGGCAAGTTATTGGAGACTTTGGAGGAGTTTGTGAGGGATAGAGCGAAAGCGTTGAAGAGCCCAGAGAGGAAAGTAGAGCAACCGGTGGTGGCTCAAGAGGAGCCCGTGCAAGACATGAATGAAATAAAGGCATTGCCAGCGCCAGAAAATTACACACCTCCGCCACCACCTGAACTGGAGCTTCCTAAGCCTCAGAAACAGCAAGAGTCTGGGGATTTGGTGGATTTGAGGGATGAGGCTTTGTCTGCAGATGATCAGGGGAATAGATTTGCCTTGGCATTGTTTGCGGGTCCTGTGGCGAAAAATGGAAATGGGTCTTGGGAAGCTTTTCCATCGAATGGGGAACCGGAAGTAACCTCTGCTTGGCAGACTCCCGCAGCTGAAACTGGCAAGGCTGATTGGGAATTGGCCCTAGTTGAATCAGCAAGTCATCTATCGAACCAAAAGGCAATGATGGGTGGTGGGCTTGACCCGTTGTTATTGAATGGCATGTATGATCAAGGAATGGTTAGGCAACATGTTAGCAATGCCCAATTAAGCGGTGGCAGTGCCAGCAGCGTGGCATTGCCGGGGCCAGGGAAGAGCGCAACGCCTGTTTTGGCTCTTCCGGCCCCGGATGGAACCGTTCAGACGGTTGGGCAGGACCCATTTGCTGCGTCGTCATTCATTCCACCGCCTTCGTATGTCCAAATGGCGGACATGGAGAAGAAACAACAATTGCTTGTGCAGGAGCAAATTGTATGGCAACAATATGCTAGTCAGGGAATGCAAGGCCAAACTAGTTTGGCCAAGATCAGTGGCGGCGGATACTATGCACCGGGTGTTCAACCAATGATGATGCCTTATGGAATGCCGCCAGTAAACGGGGTGGGGCTACCACCGCCTGGGTATTACCACACTACTCCTTACTGATTTTTCGAATTATGTGTTATATACACGACTTGTTTGTTTCTTTGTATAATGTTCTCTTTCTTGTGTTTATTATTCCTTGCCCATTATTGCATTCGAATGTGACCTTATTCCCGCTATTTGTGCACAACAATGGGGGAATTGAGAGGTAAAGGGCAAGGGGAAATGAGCTGAAGAGATTGTTATTTACTCATGGGGGATTTGAATGTTGGGTGCTTTGTAATCCAATTATGATGTCTCTATGTTTTGTAATATTGGGAATATTCTTGGCATCATTATGTTTTTTTTTTTTTTTTTTTTTTTTATCAGCATCTTTATGAATTTTATGTAATGCTTGTTTCAAGAACTTGTGGCTACCAAATTTATTGTAGTGAAGTAGTTTTTATTTATTTCTGAGCTGTGGTTGTTCCTATCCATTGTTTGGAATGTGTTCATGAGTTTACTAGGTCTTATTTGCTGTATAAATGTCGATCTTTTGGCCTTTTCTTTGTCTTTAGAAACAACAATTCTATGGACACTACATTTATCACTGCTTCAAATTCTGTAAGTAAAGATATTTAACTAAAACAATGAGGCTGCGTGCCAAAATTGTAATCTTGGGCATTGTTGTCAATTTGCAAATTTGAATTGTGAATGGATTTACTAAACTAATGAATAGTGAATCGTATCAGATTGTGAATCACTTTATTAACATAATATATAAATTTATATATGAAATTGTATATATACATATAAAATTATGTACTATATTAATAAAATTAATTAATCTCTGTTTTTGTTTAGTGAAAACGATTTCATTTCATGCACTATGCAAACAGTATTGAATTGTAGTGAACGACAATGAATCATAGTGAATCACAATTGACTTATATGATTCACTCAATTTAAGATTGATTTAACAGTAATCTTTTTGTTGAAACCTGTATCAATTGGTGTGAATTGAATCATGAATCGCAAGATTCTAAAAACCATGATTGTGGATATTGAGAGATGATTTAGAGTTATATAGTTGACACAACATTCGTGCTGAATTAGTCAATTCTGACACCTAGTGCCTACGAGTACTCATGCTATATCATTTAGCTGGGAGAACTTCGTGTTTATGCTAATTTTGGCATAATATATAGAAGTCTGCCGGAGGACTTGGCATGGAGGAAGTAGATTCATGTAGCCGCCTTCAAGTAATTGGGACAAAACTTAGGTCAATTAGGAATCTGTTTTTAGGAATCGGTTTAGTGGCACAATGGAAATATATATATATATATAAATATTCAGCTTTATCGGCAATAACTAAAAGCATTGATAAAAACAATAAGAATAATCCAATACTGACTACAGGATCTAAATAGAGGCCCACTGAAAATGACCCCCTTGTTTGTGAATTCTATATGGTATTAACTTTCTCAATTCTATAAAGTTTCATCACCGTTTTTGTTCTAACTCGTTGTGACTTAGATGGATTGACATTGTCAACCTTCTAAAACAGAATCTCCCTGTAGCCAATTTAGAATCTCACCTAACCAGAACACATTTAGGGTGAGCTATTAGAATTTCATCATCTGAGAGGTTGCTTACCAAGGTGGATTGACTAACTAGAAAGGAAGAATAAAATAGAGGTAGAAAAGATTGTGTTTATTAACATCTTTCTAGTTCTAGAATCTGGATTTCTAATAACTATTCATTGTTATTTTGAATCCATTGCGATTAAGTTTACAAATTAATAAATCTTGAAATTGATATCTAAATACGAGTTTTTTTAGAGTGAATGAGTAGTGTCAAATTTTTTTTCTTGCAAATCTCATAAATCCGAACTAAGTTTTTAGCTAGACAATGACTATTGGCATAAGTTTGATTCAGGGCTCCATTTGGGTGGATGCAATTCAAATGAAAGGATATTGAGTTTTACAAAAATACAAAGAGGTGGATTGAGAAATTTTGGTGGACAGATGGAGAGAGAAAAAAAGGGGGGAAATTACAGGTCAGTGGTACTTCCATAAATTATTTATAGATTAATGGAAAAGTTTGTGGCCTAGCTTGATGTTTATGGAGTTTACTACTAATATGAAATTATTTTCTTAAACCTAGACTGAAAATGCCCGTTCAAGTTGTGAAGCTAAAGGTCAAAACCAGGTGTTCCAAAACTAGAGTATCAAAGAGATCCTGCAGCATCTCTTAGGATTTGGACTGAGCAACTCACCATTCCGAAATGGTTCTTCAAAAATAAAAATTCAAATATTTACTTAAAATTTAGAAAAAGAATAGAGAATATTGTTAGAGACGATAAGTATGACATATATATACATGAAAGCTAGTAGGCAACTTATATTTTGCAGAGTGAAAAATATATTCAATGGCGGGCAAGTCTTTGTCAAAAGAGTTGTTGCCCATCATCGTCATGTTTTGGTAGGGATTACATCTAACAAAACCGACCTTGAAACTTTGTTCACAGATTCGCAAAACATGCGTTTATTGCCCAATACAGCTAAAGCTAAACCACCTTTGTTTATTTTTGTGGTTTAAAGGCAAAAAAAACAGAGAATTATTCATTATATATTCATGTTAGGTTTTTCTTCTATTGCCTTGTGCTTTCTCTTTTGTCGTTGTGCTATGACTACTCACCAAAGTTTCTAGTTTTCTAGGGCATCTGTATGTACTTTTTTTATTGGGTGGACCTTCTATGTTTATATATATACTAGCTTTATTGGGTGGACCTTCTATGTTTATATATATACTAGCGTATGTCCATGTCCAAAGGCACGGTGTAAATAATATTAAGATTACATTTAGGATTACATCTCTTTTTACGACAGGTCCCTAGGTAATCAATGAATTTCAATCAAATAAGATAGCTTCAAAATCCTTATGTAATATAACAGAAGCTTAAAACAAAAGTTGGCCATTGCAAAAAAAAAGAGGTAGCACTTTAACTGCAATTTCAAATCTCACTGTGATTGGAGATCGCCAACCAACCAATATTCAAGGAATTAAAGATAAGTTAGACCGGACACATACAAATGACCAAAACATTAATCCAGTATTTCCTTTTATTTTAACAAATACCTGAACAGTTATAATCTCTTTTCTTCAAACAATTGCTGGATATGAGTATCCTAACAATTCTTAAATGCAAAGCAAAGCACTAAGTTAGACCGGACATATACAGATGACCAAAACATTAATCCAGTATTTCCCTTTATAAGTTAGAGATAAGTTAGAGCGAACACATACAAATGACCAAAACATTATCTTTATAAGTTAAAGATAAGTTAGACCGGACACATACAAATGACCAAAACATTAATCTAGTATTTCCCTTTATTTTAACAAATACCTGAACAGTTATAATCTCTTTTTTTCAAACAATTGCTGGATATGAGTATCCTAACAATTGTTAAATGCAAAGCAAAGCACTAACTAACAAACTCAACTTCAAAGAAAGTTTCGGATGTGTAATGACTTCACATCAACCATCTCTTCATCCTTAAATTCCTTCCTGAAATATATTGAAAGAATTCCATCAATTAACCATTAAATAATAATAATAATAATAATAAAAATAAAAATAAATAAATAAAATGTATACAATAAATGTTAATGGTGTAGACAAATGCATAGTAATTGAAGGGGAACACTAACACTAGATATAATAACAGTTGGCAGAGACCCAGCCTTTCAAAGCAAGGGTCATGGGCTTGAAGCTCTATTCACGGGGCTATGGCAGTGTAAAAATGAACTGGTGCACGGAGCAATATGCTATACTATTCAATTCACTTAATTGTTCTTGTTTTCCAAATCAAAGAAACACATAAATATTCCATAAACACATAAGTAACTTGACTTTCAATATATTAAGAAGTTTCAACATTCAATATATTAAGAAGTTTCAACGTTGTCCCTCTGTTAAATGCATTCACACAAACCTAACTATCTTGGCTTTGTTAAGCATTTTAGGACATCAAAATAACAATGGGAAGAGTCTAAATAACATCAATATCAACTGCACAAAGAGGAAACAGTGGATTACTCAACTGTAAAGAAAATGGCTTGCCTGGAACAACAGTACCAAAAATGCTTGATTGAAACTTTACAGAATTCAGATTGCGATTGAAAGACGACACCTGAAACGAAATAAAACAATAATAATAACAACAATGAGAGCAATTTCCATGTCGCACATTGCAATTCATGAGTAGTGAAAACTAAATGACATAATGTGGAAACAAATTTAGAACAAAAATAAATAAATAAATAAATAAAAATAAAAAATACACGTACAACAGAATTAGGTCAAATTTTTATCGAAGGAAAATAAATTACATACATTAGAAAAATTGTATCGTAGTCAATAAGGTCAAATTTTTATCGAAGGAATAGTTAGTCCCAAACCTTATCATGAGAAATAGAACTAAAGTTGGAAAATATAAGTAGAGTAATCTACCTAAAACTCTATATTTTGTAATAGATTGATGTGTTTCCAAAATTGTTTTATGTAGTCAGTTTTGTAAAAATGGCATAGGCAAACAATCGTAAAAGAATTCGAAAAAACTCAAAAAGATTGACCAGCGAGAGGAGGGGAATGAATAGAAAATGGGTAGGCAGAAATACAGAGAGAGAAAGGGAACATAAGGAGAAGGGGAGCGAGCATCTTACCTTGCGAGCCGAGACTGGAGAGCAGAAATAACCTGTTAACAGCCCGTTAGAGAGAATTCTAGATGATGAAAACAATTTTGTTCAATGATAAAAATATAAAAGTTTATGAGTTAAGCTCTCAATTTGGGCCCATGAAAGTGGTGGCCCTTTAAACATTATGCAAGCAAGCCATATGATATAATTGTATGTGCATAACAACCAATTATTTGAGATGTTCCTTGAAGGTAACAACACAAAATTACACCTATAGCAACTCACTTCAGTCATGGTATTAACTGGAAAGGTGTAATTTGATTTGTAGGGTTTACCACTGGTTTCAATTTGATAAAATATGACATAATTGTATATGCATAATAATCAATTATTTGAGATGTTCCTTTAAGGTAACACCACAAAATTACACCCATAGCAGCTCACTTCAGTCCTGGTATTAACTGGAAAGGCGTAATTTGATTCGTAGGGTTTACCACTGGTTTGAATTTGATAAAATAAGTTAATTAATTTTATCATGTTTATTGTTAAGAAATGAACAGTCTATTATAAAATTATGGTGATCATTTATTTATTTTTAAATCAAATATGATCAAAATCATATAATTACAATTTTTATATAAATTATTATTTTTTCAATAGATAATATATCCAAAACAATCCTACAAAATGAAAGACTCGCGTCATTAAAGTGAGACGCGTGATGAACTTCACAAACCAGACTACAAAATTAGATGATGAGCTTAACTCATAATTTTTTTATGCTCTATACTAAATAATCATATGAGTTGATTATATGTTTTCATCATCTACATACCATGTACAGAAAATTAAGAAAATATAATGCGCACACATAAATAAGAAAAAAAGTCATTTCTTTGTTGATATTACCGTTCGGCGTAAGTCTTCATCCACCTATAAAGTATGAGGGAAAAATCATTTATTAGAAGAAAATTAGATATGATAAGTTTAAAATAAATAAACAAATAGGCCTTACATTATAAGAGAGGTATTTAAATTTCTATGGAGGGAGAAAAAAAGAAAAGAAAAGAACACTTACTTGACCGAAAATAGTGATATTGTCCATAACTGTTGTACTTCAACCTGAAATGTTTGGTTATATAATTATGGTTGTTCGATGATGTATTTTAACAATCACATTAAAATGATAAAATTAAAATCAATCCTAGCAACATAAAGAGTATTAAAATGGAAACACAACAATTGTTCAAATTTGAACTCTTCTTTTCCCCAATTGACTTCAATTTTATAGTGTTGAAATTAAATTTATCATTATCATTTAGAAAGTCCAAACATAAATGTATACCACAAAAAAAAAAAAAAAAATGTTTAATCAGCAATTTATATTAACTCTCAAGTAAAACTAACCCAACACATTGAAAAATACAATGGAACATTCCCAAAAAAAAAAAAAAAAATGGAACAAACAACCCCAAATTCATAATAAAAAATGAAAAAAATACAATCGATTGAGGTGCCTTTGGAAGGCATATATAGATAAAAAGAAAACTGGCTATACAGTGTGTTCTCAATCGATTGTATTACTTGATGGAAGTAACACACTGGCTAATAACAAGTCCTATAACAGGGGACTATATGCCTTCCAAAATATATGCCTTTGGAACAGGTCCTGTTATTTCCAAAATATATGTTTAATCAGCAATGTTCGATTGTGAACATGGCTCTAATCAGCAATGTTTGATTATATGTTTTATCAGCAACCTGTTAGGACCTCCAAAATATATGTTTAATCAACAATGCCTTCCAATAACAGGTCCTAACAGGTCCTAACATTGCTGATAACAGGTCCTATAAACATTGCTGATTAAACACTGGCTAACAGGTCCTAACAGCAACAGGAACAAACATATGCCTTCCAAAATCGATTCTGAGGTGGAAGTAACACACTGGCTAACAGGAACAAACAACCCCAAAATGTAGGACTTGTTATTTCCACCTCAGAATAAAAAGAAAACTGGTTGTTCTCAATTGAGGTGCCTTTGGAAGGCATATATAGATAGATTTGCAGCTGTTCAAGGTTTACTTGCTTGCAAATGCAAGTATGATGATAAATTGATAATTATTGATCCATTCACATAGGGTCTATCCAATTTGAAAATTGCAGAACAACTCTGCCTTGGATTTCAGAGTGTTAATAATGGTGGAGTTATATTCGTAAATTATTGAAAATAGATACTGAGCTGAAGTTTAGGAGAACTTGCTGACTTCTAAAGGTAATGAGGTAAATGAGGCTAAAGCTATGTATACATGAATGGTTGTAAAACTAAGATTGAAGGGCCCAAACAACTATTATGAATTCTCTTGAAATGTTGTCAAAGTTATGTACATGTGTTTCTTGCTTGGTACTACACTTATTTCTTTTTCATGCACTATCCAACCCTTTCATAATTTTATTTTGCAAGAATTATTATATGTTGCCTTTTCCTTTTTTCTTTCTTCTTGTCCTTTTTTAAGTTTTTCCCCAGTTAGGTTGGTTAGCCACTGTCATATAGGTGTTCATTATTTTGAGTATGGGTTAAATCTTCTTTTTTAATCACCACGTATACTTTAAGATCCAATAAATATTGAAATTCTTAAACAAATATTCTTTGTGAATTATTATTATTTTAAAATATAAAATACACAAATCAAATAATCTGACCACATATCATGATATCAAATATAAAAAAATCCAATAACACTAAAGAAACATAAATGAGGTGGGGTCATATAAATTGTGAATCCTCTATACCAACCTATCACAAAGTGCAGTGCTTATCAAAGTAGATATCATATATAGATGGTCAGCAATTGCTGCCAGAAAATCAAAGCTGTATAATTCATGTGAAAGATGACAGATAGTGAGAAACGTTTCATGAGTGATGAATTCGGGGTGTTTTGGGAATTTGAATAAAAATTATTTTTTGACTTCTAATTTATTTTCAGTCACATTAATTTTTATTTATTTCTTTTATATATGTTTTCTTAAAAAAATTAAAAAATTAATTTTCAACAAACTTCCTAAAATAAGCTTTGATTGCTAAAAAGCAGAGATAGAGAGGGAGAGAGCAGTGGCAGTAGGTGAGAACTATAACAAAGACATTCTTTCTAATTGGTTTGAACAGACACAGCCACAAAGAACATCAATTTAAACCTCAGAGACACAGGGTTTGAGAGAGAGGGAGAGAGGTACCAGAGGGAGTTTGAAGCAAAGACGCTGACGGTGGCTGTGGTGGTGGTGATATCCAAATAATACCTAATTAACAAATCAATTTTACTCTGTTATATGATGGAGGAGGAGGTAGAAATCAAACATAATAAAATGAAGTCCATAGTCACCACATTTAATTAGAAAGCAAATTGCTTAGAATGGGGGTCTAAAGCACAAAAATTGAAACAGCCTTTTACAATAAAATACTAAACCATAAATAAACCTTAACACTAACTAAACTCTGGTTCTTGAGAAAACTGAGGATTAAAAAATTGCTAGGAATAAGGGTCATCATTGCACAATATAAGAAAGTTATTTGCAATAAGATCTTGGTACCATGGACATGAACTTCATAATAATGAAACAAATCCCATCTCTTAACTTAAATTTGAGCAATCAAAGCAGCATTTAACTATTTTCAGTACAATTAGCTTACAGGTAATGCTAGAGTGTGAGCGTGAGCGGGCGTGTGCGCACACAAAGGAAAGGGAGCTATTTTGGCAGGTGTCTAGCTTCAACAATCTCAATACAAAAATCTTGCAACCAGTTTACTAGGTCAGCTAGCTCTCTGGCAATCATGTTCCCCAAGGGTAAAACATCGGATACAAGTTACAGAATTCAGAATCAATAAGTAATCATGTAAAACCATAAAACAAGTCACCACTATGATGTGTAATTGGCCAAATTCAACAACTTCTGAAAAAATAAGATAAATAAAAAAAAAATAAAGGCCTAGAGCATCCAAAACATAATTTGAAAAAAAGTAAACCGACTCTAACTGAATAATAGGAATAGCTTCAGCATAAGTGGAGATAATTTTCTTATCATCTCACTAAACAATACCACGGCACCAACCACCTAATGACACATGATACTTCACAATATCATTATAGTACAAACAAAATAAAATAAAAAACTGAGGTTGATTCATGCTTATTATTTTGCTGAGAACACAATTACAATTTAAAATAAATAAAAACAAAAAGTGAGCTAAACATAGGATATTAGTATGACCATTCGACCAATTAATATGTGCTAAGCTAAATGGAGACATATAATCACCAGTCAACAACTCCATAAGATCAAAAAATATACATAAGAAAATGGAAAGATATATGAAAGAGAAGATATACAAAAGAACAGGACATATAATCTGTAAAAATGAAAATTTAATTTCATAAATTTCACTTATAGAATGAGGTTAGTAAACGATGAAGCAACGACCACTGTAACCACCGATCCTAGACGTCTCTTTTGACCTATCAGCTCGCAAATGCATTTGCAGTCGACTTGCAAATGCAAATTCAGAAACACCAGAAGTTTGTTTTTAGGCTATCTTAAAAATCTAGCAGTCAGCTCGCAAATGCATTTGCAGTCGACTCGCAAATGCATTTGCAGTCGACTCGCAAATGCAAATTCAGAAACACCAGAAGTTTGTTTTTAAACTACCTTAAAAATCCAGCAGTTACCTCTGTTGAAAAGAGAAAAATTAAATCCAAAAGAGTTCAAATAAAAAATTAAAAGAATTTACCTTCTAAATGACCCAAGAAATCTAGGCTTGATTTGTAATTTTTCAAGAATGATGTAGGTCTTCCAGGAGAAAAGGCCCCTGGTTTTCCCTTTTGGATTGCTGAGAGAACCTCTTTAAGGATTGAATTGGCCAGGAAGCTAAATACATGCAAACCTGAATTTTCTGCACACCATACCAAACAACACAATAATTTAAAAAATAGCCAGGAAGCTAAATATATGCAAACCTAAATTTTTTGCACACCATACCAAACAGCACAACAATTTAAAAAATAGTAACCAAAATTTGGCAATTGAATGTTATAACCTTGCATGACAATTGAATGTTTAAGCTACCTTAAAAATCCAGAGCCAATAAAAAAAAAAAAAAATGAAAAGGCAAAAAGAATCTACCTTCTAAAATTTTAAATTGTATGACTACATTATTCATATTGGACTGTACAGATTGGAGATGAATAACGATAGGATGGGGAAACCAATCCCAAAAGTGCATATTGCTCAAAGAATCCACATTTCCCTTACCCTTTGAGTGATTGCCATCAGTATCAATGACTAACATTGCAACTACCCCAAACCTTTTTATATTCCAGAAACACACTTCCAAAAAGAAAGAAAATAAACAAACAAACAAAAATTAAAACAAAAGAATATTATAAGACCATCATAAGTAGCTCAACGTTTTAAATGAATTTTTTGTTCATATTTTCAGCAAATAGTTCAGTTATCATGAACAGGCAGAGGATGCTCAGTAAAAAATAAACATAATAAAGTTACATACGCATACAATTAGTGAAGCACAGAGCCTGCAAGATTGATGAATAAATGTGTCTCACAATCAAAATTGATCCCAATATACATGAACAAATGCATACCAATTGGACTATTCGTTGCACCTCTTTCAGTTGACACCCAAACTCTTGGCCCTTGAACTTCAGGTTGTTCATCCTACAAAGTTTTAAGCGAAAAATATAAATTTAAGTATACAATGCTTCAAAATACAAAGAAAACTTAATAGATAGAAACCAAATCCTTCTTAATGTTAAAAAAATAAATTCCACTGGCATTCTCATAATTATGCACTATATATGCAAAAGAATGCGCTACCTTTTGACTTATAATTCTAAAAATTTAGGTTGGTTGAGCAGCAAGACAAACAAATTGGCATGTGTACTTTCTGAGTTGGAAAAGGCAAGTACATATTTATCACTCACTTTGAAAGAGTAGTGGTGAAAAAAGGGAAAAACACAACAGTGACCAAGAGGGAGAATTGGAAACCACATCCAGAAAATTGGAAACCAGCTCATATATATATAGACTGATTCAAAAATTGGCCCTAAAACTGAAGCCTCAAAGAACTGAAGAACTGAAGAAATAAAATACCTCTCATATTGGGAGGGTGGGAGCTGAGGGAGGGTGGACAGTCACGGAGCTTGATGTTGATCAATGGCGAGACCACCGTCTCTGTTGCAGAGAAAGGGAAAATTGGAAACCACAACCAGAAAATTGGAAACCAGTTCATATATATAGACTGATTCAAAAATTTGCCCTAAAACTGAAATAACTGAAGAACTGAAGAAACCAAATACCTCTGATGTTGGAAGGGTGGGAGCCGATGGAGGGTGGGTGTCGATACTGACGTTGGGAGGGTGGGAGCCGAGGGAATGTGGACAGTCGCGAAGAATGATGTTGATCAATGGCGAGGGTATTTCTTCCCTGTTGAGACCACCGTCGCTGTTGGAAGATTATCTTCAGTTTCTCTGATCTTTTACCTCTAGTCACGAGTTTTAGAAGAGAAAGAATTTCAAACATGAGAGAGAGATCCACCACAGATGGAGTCGAGGAGAGAACGTGAGAGTTGCAGAGAAGGCGTTTGGGCAGACGTGGGAGAGAGAGAGAGAAAGCAGAGAATGTATGGGCGGGGATAAAAATGATCTCAACCGTTAGATAGTATATAGGAATCATCTCAGCCATTGATACAAAATGTATCTCTGATACATTTTATACATTTTCAAAAACCTTTCTCCCTTATTACATAGATATATATATGTATGTATGTATGTTTGTATGTATAGTCTTTCACTTTCATTGCCAGTTTGCACAAGTAGCCAAACTTGGAGAAACTATCTAGTAGGTAGAACACTACAGTACACATCGTGTGTCCTTTTAATAGTAAGAGAATACATGATTTACTTTGTTTTCTAATCTTTAGATACGATGGTTATGTGTCATTTTATTATTGAGTGGACATGCGACTATTTGGTAAGCTGAATTTACCTCTGTTTAGACTACTTTGAACAGTGGAACCATGGCCTTCAAAATAAAGGTTAGATATAAGGGGTTCAACTCTCTTTTAACATGTAATTCAATTAATTTCGTAAAATTTTATAAGATTATTGTCTGTTTTAAATTTAAAAATAACAGGGGGTTATTTTGTGCACTTTCATTTGAAATTAATTTTTAAAAACCTTCACCTCAAATCCAACGACAAAAATCACCGATTTTTGGGCAGAGGATTGTTTCCTAAATAATCTCTATTCATAAACTATATTTGAGGAGAATAACCTATTTAGTGTTCTCTCATAAATTGTTTATGGGAAACCAATAAAAATGTGGCACATTAGACAAGTTATTCCATTTTTTTCTCTACCTTTCTCTTCGTCCCGTTGAAATTTGCAACTTCCAACCTCTAAAACCCCTACCGATGGCTGGGATGGTCGATTTGATGGTAGTGATGGCGGGTTTGATGTTGGTGGTGGTGGATTTGTGGCGGCAATTGTGGCTTTGTCCCTATGATGGTGGTTTTGGTGTTGGTATTGGTGTTAGTGTTGGTGCTGGTAAAGGGTTTGTAGTGTTGCTTTTGGAGGGGGCAGCAGCGTTTGGAACTTGTATGTGATGGCTTTGTGGCAGTGATGCTAGGTTTGATGGTGGTGGTAGTTAGAGGAGAGACAGGTGGTGGTTTGTGGTTGGCGATCGATGGTGGTGGTGATAGTGGAGGATAGAAGAAGAGAGAAGACATAGTGGTAGCTGAGGAAAAATGAAAGGGGATGGTGGTGCAGTGCAAGTTAGGGAAAGTGTATACATATGCACTTAGATTTTTTTTTCTTTTTCTTGTCACTTCCCGGATGAGAGTTTAAATCAAATTTATGAGCCAGAATGAGTTACTAATGTTGCTAATTTAACGATTTGGATGTTTTCTTATAAATATGAATCTATGTAAAATGTACGTTTATAAATATGGAAAATATTTGGGGCCTTATTTTGGGAGACTTTTATGACCCCAAATGATTGTGATTAGTCATGTGTTTTTGGTTTTTTTTTTTTTTTTTTCCCTATTTCTCTGGCACATGTGTGTAGGGGTTGTAGGAGTAGGCTGTTTGTGGGACTCTGTATCATTTCTATATAAATATGCTATATATATATGAATTTGGTTAATGAGTGCCCACATTAATTAACAATCATGTTGCACGCACTCATATATTATATATGTAGGATATAGATGTATGTATATATAGATTGTTCATTAAAAAATTAGTGAACCTTTGTAAGAAAAAGAGAATATAAAAAAGCTATATGGTCATTTTTGAAGACTTTCTCTCTCTAGAATGAACGATCCAACAGCCACTGTTACCAACCCAAATAGGAAATCCTTGGAAGAGGAAGACCATCTAATCTGAAGTACCAAAAAGATCAAGAGCAAAGAAAATATAGAGGAAAAAGACATGGACATCAGCTCTGAAGATCTCCCCACGACTGAAGGCCAACAGATTTCCACAACCCCGGTTGATGCACCCCAAATAGCTATACACAATGAAGGCCCCAAAACCAAATCCTTCAAAGAAGCCCTAGCTGCAAACAAGACTCAAGATTTTTACTTTGATGATTTTAATGCAATTGACCTAGGCAACAACTACTTCCTCTTCAAATTCTCTTCTCAGGAGGACTGTACCAGGGTCTACTCTGGTGGCCCATGGGTGATAATGGATCACTACCTAACAGTGCGCAAATGGGAGCCTGACTTCAAGGCATCGAAAGCTTTTGAAACCACAACAGCGGTTTGGGTGCGGTTTCCAGAACTTCCGATAGGATACTTTCAAGAAAAGGTTTTATACGCAATAGCCAAACAAATTGGTAGACCTTTGAAGATCGATCTCACAACCGCCAAGGCCACAAGAGGAAAATTTGCTAGGGTCTGCATCGAAGTTGATCTTCGCAAGCCATTATGCCCTTGATTCATGCTCAGTAAGAAATGCTACAATATAGAGTATGAATCTATCCACTCTTTCTGTTTTCATTACGGCAGAGTTGACCATCGAAAAGAACTATGCAAGCACTCAGCAACACATTCAAAAGCCCAGGAAACCCAACGGACCAACACACCATCGGAAGGGAGACCAGTCGGCGTCTCCGGAAACAAAGACAACTCTCCAACAGTCGATTTGTCAGATAACGACAACCTGCTCCAGCCGAAGGTAGACGATGGAACTTATGGGCCATGGATGATGGTAACAAAAAAAAAAAAAATAGACGACCCAATATCATTAAAAAGGCCCAAAACAGTGGACCAAGCCCAAGTAACAACAGATTCTCAAGATTGGATACCCCAATTGAACAAGAGGAACAAAGCAGATGGCGAAAGACCACCCGCATGGGAGTAGAGAAGGAATCACAAGACTCCAATCATGAACCATCATCTGTTATAGCACAAGCCCAACATTTACAAAAGCTCATTACCACTACGTGTGTAAAACCCAACAATCCCATTGGACAAGCCAACCCAACCCAAAGATTTCCAATAGACTTGAAACACAGGTAACTCCACAACATATCCCTAACCAAGCTTCAGACATTATCCAAATGATAGAAAATGAAAAAATATCCCAAGAAACCAATAACACCTTGACACAGACACCACCCCCTGCAAACCTTAGCCTCTTGGGAAACACTACTGAACCCACTATTAACTCAAAGGAAGAGATGATAGTAGACGTTTCAACATCACACACTACCAACTCTCTTAGCCTAGAATCAGTATATTCAGGTGGAGATGGAGCAACAAGAAATCCCAAACCTCCAGATTCCGAAATCATCAACGGAGCCAGAAGAGAGACCACTGCCCGAAGTAATAACCCACAAGATGGAGAACCAACCGACGGGATTGTTGTTAGAACAAGGGAACGAAGCAATTCACCGCCTCGCTATAATCTGGTGGATGGAGCAGATAAGGTTGAGAATCGAACCAAGCTGGAGCTCCAGTCTAAGGCTTCCAGTTCACTTGCTTCAGATGGCATCCATGAGATCAATTGATCAAGATCATAGAAGGATTCGGAGTATACTTGCAAGTATGGACACTGACCCTTTTCCCCCTTACCCTGATATGGAATCTTTCAGTATTTTATTTTGGAACTGTCGTGGGGCTGGCAACAATGCTTTTAAGCGTAATATGAAGGAGCTAGTCCGTAACCACCACCCTAGAATTATCATCCTGATGGAACCAAAAATTTCCTTCAATTCTACGGGGAATTTTTTTAATAACTTAGGGTATACTGCGGCTTCAATCTTGGACCTAGTGGGGAGAGCTGGAGGTATATGGATGCTTTGGGACACTGAACAAGTGAATGTCCGAGCATCAGTCATCGGTAACCAAGTCATTCAAGCCACTATTCATAAAGAAGACTACGAAGAATGGGTTCTCTCAGCAATGTATGCTAGCCTGAATCCCTCCAACAAAGAAGCCTTATGGGACAACCTTGAAGACACAGCACGTACCATGACAAACCATGGTTAGTATCTGGGGACTTCAATGACTTTGTTAGCCAAGATGAAAGAAGGAGTTTTACCCCTAACCATCACAACAACAGATGTCAAAAATTCTCTGAACGAATTAACAACTGCAATCTCATGAATCTAGGGAGTATGGGACCTAGACTTACTTGGACCAACAATAGACAAGGGCTAGCAAACACCATGGAAAGACTTGATCGGGCTATGAACAATGACAAATGGCGAGCCCTTTTCCCTGAAGGAACAGTGAGGACTCTGCCAATAACATATTCAGACCACTCTCCACTAGTTGTCTACACTCAAGGTATGTATCCTCTCAACCCCTTAAACAGACCTTTTAGATTTGAAGCAGCTTGGCTTTGTCATCCCAACTTTATTGATGTTGTTCAACAATCCTGGTTGAACATGGATCATAACCTTATTAATGCGATCAATGACTTCACCCATAATGTGAAAACTTGGAATAAAGAAACCTTTGGAAACATTTTTAAAAGAAAGAGAAATTTTCGCATTGAAGGTCTTCAAAAATCCCAAGCCCAATCATACTCTCATAACCTTTTCTTACTTCAGAAAGACCTCATCACTCAATATAATGCAACCCTTTTTCAAGAAGAACTACTTTGGTTCCAAAAATCCATAGTAAAGTGGCTTACTTTGGGGGATAGAAACATTAGATTTTTTCATATATCTACCCTTAACAAACGCAGGAAATTAAAAATCAATGCTCTAAAGAACGAGGGAGGTAATTGGATAACCAACACTGATAACCTTAAATCTCATATCATTGACCATTTCACCAACATGTTCAAGTATGAGGAAACTCTCAGACTGGAAAATTGGATTAACATCGCCAAGGTTACCTTTACTAGAGAAGACAACAACATATTTAGAACCCTATTAGCAACCTTGAGATCTGGAATGCCATCAAAAACAGAAAAGCCTACAAAGCCCTAGGTAAAGATGGTTTCCAAGCTGTTTTTTATCACAAGCTCTGGAACACTGTTGGCCCTTCTGTTTGTAATTTCATCAAACATTGCTTCAGTACTAAAAACATCCCTCAGGAGATCAATGAAACTCTGATTGTCCTTATCCCTAGGCTCAAGAACCCTGAGTCGATTAAACAATTTCGACCAATAAACCTATGCAATGTCCTCTACAAAACCATCACTAAAATCATTGTCAACCGCATTAGACCTCTACTCCCTGACCTCATTAGTCCCAATCAGAGCAGCTTTATTCCTAGTCGAACTATCACTAATAACATCATCATAACCCAAGAGATTATCCACACCCTTAGACATAAAAAAGGTACAAATGGTGGTATGGTTTTAAAAATAGATCTTGAAAAAGCTTATAATCGCATTTCTTGGAACTTTATTCTGCACACACTCAAGGAGTTTAAACTTGAACCTGATTGGATTACTATTATTATGAATTGTGTTTCTAACGTCAGTTCTGCTTTTTTTGCAGATGATTTAATTTTTTTTGCCAAGGCAAACAGAAATAATTGTGATTGTATCATGGAAGTTCTCTCTGAATTTTGTGAAATATCTGGACAAAAAATCAACTTCCAAAAGTCAAAAATGTATGTCTCCCCCAACATCCCCAAAAAAGAAGCTCTTCCTCTGAGCTACCAATGTGGCATGACCTTAACCAACGACTTGGGCAAATATCTTGGAACCCCGCTTCTACATGGTAGAATTACTAACCTTCACACCAAAGATATCATAGAAAGGATGTCAAGTAAGCTATCTGGATGGAAAGCCAAGAACTTATCCCTTGCAGGAAGAACCACCCTTATCAAATCTGTCACATCTACCATTCCTAACCATTTGATGCAGACTATGGAACTTCCTCGGAATATTTGCGAAAAAATTGATAGGCTTAATAGAAATTTCCTCTGGGGAAGCACTAAAAATGCTAAGAAAGTCCATCTAGTCAACTGGCAAAATGTCTGCAAAAGTAAGAAACAAGGAGGCCTAGGCATTAGGAAGGCTAGAGAACAAAATTCGGCCCTAATTACTAAGCTGGGATGGAAAGTTGCAAGCAATTCTGTAGATCTTTGGTGTTCAATCCTGAAATCAAAGTACCTCACAAAACACTCCTTGTCCAGTTGGCCCAACAAAAGACCAGCTTCTCACACATGGAAAAACATCATAAAGAACAGACATGTGCTGGAAAAGAATATCAAATGAAGTGTAGGTAATGGAGAAAAGATTTCACTTTGGACTGATTGGTGGTGTGGTTCTCATCCCCTTTGCCACAGCAGTCAAGGACCTCACATCAATAATACAACACGGGTCAGCTCCATCCTTAATGATGAAGGAGGCTGGGACCTCACACCAATACAAGACCTGATCTCCCAACAGGATAAGGACACTATTATGCATATATATAGACCCAGGTTTGTAACCTTCATGGATACTCCTATAGGGTAGGGTTCTTCTACTGGTAATCACTCCACTTCAGCTGCTTACAAGGTTATTTCTGAACAAGATGACAATGAGCAAGATTGGCAATGGATCTGGAAACTCAAAGCTCCTCAAAGACTGAAAAGTTTTCTCTGGTTGGTAATACATGACAGATTATTAACAAACCAAATGCGACTCACCAGGAACCTTTCTGATTCAGATATCAGCCCCAGATGCATGACAGCAAGGGAAGACATGGACAACCTACTTAAAGGATGCTCTAAAGCAAAAACCATCTGGATAATGCTTAAAGACACTAACTGGTGGCACTGTGGGAACAACAAAACTCTAGCAGATTGGATCAAAACCAACATGAAAATCAATGACCAGCTGGCAGAAATTAAATGGCCTATCATATTCTTGATAGCTCTTTGGACTATTTGGAAGGAGAGGAATAAAATAGTGTTTGATAACCTTATCTCCCCCCCCCCCTCTCTCTCTCTCACATCACCATTTGTTCCATCTTAAAGCAGGCCCAGGAAACTTAAATAGCCTTTAATAATATACTCAACCCAAACTATTTAGAGCCTAGACTAACTACTTGGCTTCTTCCTCTTGCAAGTAAACTCAAGCTAAATACTGATGGATGTTCCAAGGGTGATCCCGGGCAATTAAGATATGGAGGTCTGCTTAGGGATGAAGCTGGCAGCTGGATATGTGAGTATTATGGATACTTGGGCAACTGCACCAGCCTAGAAGCTGAGTTATGGGGACTGTATAGATGACTCACCATTATCATGCAAAAGGGGCTTAAT
This sequence comes from Camellia granthamiana, assembly GCA_036172215.1. Lineage (NCBI taxonomy): Eukaryota > Viridiplantae > Streptophyta > Magnoliopsida > Ericales > Theaceae > Camellia > Camellia granthamiana. The sequence goes on along the minus strand of CM069913.1, from coordinate 43,998,651 downwards.
GATATACAGATCGAAACTGACTCCCAAACTGCTTTGAAACTAATTAGTGATAGCGGAAGGAACCCATCCCTACAGAGCACTGATTGAAGATGGAAATTTTATAGTGAAGAGATGTAGATGCACCATTCAATATGTTCCAAGAGAAGCCAATCAAAGTGCTGATGCATTAGCCAACATTGGTGTTAACCAAAAAGAGCACCTAATCTTTCTTGAGGAGCCTCCAAACAATGTAACTTCCTTTCTTGTAGCAGACTTCATATTTGCGAATTCGGTTTGTGTTGTATCCCTGAACCTGTTCAATTTTCTTTTGAATCAAAAAAAAAAAAAAAAGATGTATGTATATAGAGATTTTAAATGGGCTGGGCCAGAATTTTAGCATTCTTTCAAAGCCTTCCCACAAACGGGCCTAAAAAAAATGTCTAGTCCATTCCTACAGGCTCTATGAATCATGGATTGGGCTTAACAAGCAGTCAGGCCCAACGACTACTATGCAACCCATTTGGGTTTTCTTGTATGTTGTTTCAAATCCTACTGTCCTTTCCTTTCCACTAGTTTTGATTCTCTAGTACCTCTAGCACATGGTTCTTTATCCAAAGAAGAGAAGACATAAGACGAAGGGATGACACTGCTGCCCGAGACAAAAATCCAGCAACTGGTGTGAGGGGGAGAAAATTACATCCTTTTAAGTAGTTTAGGCAGCGTTTGGTGACATTTACGTGTTTTATCTATATTCATAAAAATTTTATAAGTTAGTTTTTGATTATTTTTTAAAAAACATAAATTATAAACGCGTTTAATTTAAATAAAATGTTTGAAAAATTTTAAAAATATAAATTAAAAAATATATTTGTTTAGACTTAAAATATTTATATTTATTTTTTATTATTTATGACAATGAGATTATATACATCATAATTTTAAAAAAAAAATTAATTGAAAGAAAAAAATTGAAAAAAAAATTTGTTAGTTAAATTTTTAAATTTCTAATTAAAAATTATTTTTTTGAGTTTACGTTTTTTTCTCAAATTTATAAACTAAAATAACTATTTATAAATTAAAAAAAAATTATCAAATAAATTTTTATGATAATTTTAAAAATTTTTATAAGTATAAATTAAAAATAGAAAACGAAAGAATTACTAAGGGTGTGTTTGGTAACGTTTACGTTTTCAGTTTATATTTACAAAAATTTTATAAACTAATTTTTGTTTATTTTTTGTTTATTTTTAGAAAAACATAAACTACAAACGCGTTTGGTAATTGACAAAATGCTTAAAAAATTTTAAAAATATAAAAAAGAGTGAGAAATGGCAAGTGGTGGCAAGTGGCGGTAGAAGACGGTAGTGGAAAGTAGTGACGGTGGGTGGTGGGTAGCTGGTGGTGGTGGGTGGTGGCAGGTGGGTGGGTGGGTGATGGTTACGAGTGGTGGGTGGTGGTGGTGGTGGTGGTGGCGGCGGTGGCGGCGGCGGGTGGTGGGTGGTGGTGGCAGGTGGGTGGCGGATGGCGAGTGGTGATGGGTGGTGGTGGCGGGTAGTGGTGGCGGGTAGGTAGCGGGTGGTGGTGGTGGGTAGGTGGGTAACAGTGGCGGGTGGTAGCAAGTGGGTGGTGGTGGTGGTGGCAGGAGGATGGCGGATGGTGGGTGGTGGTGGGTGGTGATGGTGGGTAGGTGGGTGACGGTGACGGGTGGTAGCAAGTGGGTGGTGGCAGGTGGGTGGCAGGTGGCGAGTGGTGGCGGCAGGTGGGTGGCGGATGGCGGGTGGTGGCGGGCAGGTGGCGGGTGGTGGGTGGGTGGGTGACTGTGGCAGGTGGTAGCGAGTGGGTGGTAGTGGTGGTGGTGGTGGCAGGTGGCTGGTAGTGGTGGTTGGCTGGTGGTGGCAGGTGGTGGATGGTGGTGGCAAGTGGGTGGTGAGTGGTGGTGGCAAGCAGGTGGCAGGTGGTGGTGGCGGGCGGTGGATGGTAGTGGCGGGTGGTGGGTGGTGGCGGGTGGATGGCAGGTGGTGGTGGCGGTAGCGGCGGCAAGGATTAGGTGGTGGTGGCGAGTGGGTGGCAGGTGGGTGGTGGCTGGTAGGTGGTGGTGGCGGGTGTTGGCTGGTAGTGGCAGATGAGTGGTAAGTGGTGGTGGCAGGTAGTGGTGGGTGGCGGTGGCGGAAGATGGTGATGGAAAATGGTGGCGGGTGGTGGCTTGTGTTAGGTGGTAAAAAAAAAAAAACTCAAAACTCAAAACGGAAACACATTTTTTGTGTTTTTATTTTTTGGCCAAATTTATAAACTGAGACCACTAATTTATAAATCAAAAATTTTACCAAATAAATTTTTATTTAAATTTTTAAAATTTTTATAAATATAAACAGAAAACTGAAAATATAAATGTTACCAAACGGCACCTAAACAAATCCTTGACATTTGGAAACAATTTGAAAACATGTGAAGGGACAGGCTATGCTCTACGCTAAGCTATTTTCGACCACAGTGGATAAATCTCTTAACTCTGACATCTTGGCGTAGTAACTGCTTTTCCATCGCTTGATATTATTATCTTTTTTGTTTTTACAAAAGAAATATATGTTTTTTGAGTTGAATTTATGTGACTCGAATAATTTGAATGTTTTAAAATAAATGTATTTTACATTTAAAATGATATTGTTTTGAGATATTTAAATCATTTGAGTCATAAAATTTCAAATCAAATAACATTATTATTGTTTTTAAACGATACAACATACCCATCAATATTTTACATTCTCAATACTGAGACATCTTTTTCACTAGAATTTCATTACTGGTAAGAGGGGTGTTTGAATCTAAATAATAATTGAGTACGCACAATTAAATTTTTGAAATTTTAATTTATATTACACCGTAATGTAAATTTTTTAATAAAAATAATATACATTAAATTTTAAAATAAATTTTTTTTTTTGGTCTCATAGTATTCCCAAATCACTTGTATATATTTTTCATATTCAACTCTCTTCATCTTCTTCCTTAAGTTTCAATTATTTTTCCTTCATTTTTTTCCTCCAAAACTCTAATCTACCTTACCAAAATTCACTATTATCATCAACAATACCCATAACAGGTCAAATGTCAAGGTGAAAAAAAACAAAGATAACCATGGAAGGTAACTTTGCACTTGAAATGCTCTTCCAATGAAAACACAACATTATAGCCCACAAGACCACAACTCTTTCCTCAATGCCTCACATAAGAACACTCACATAAAGCTTGCCACAACTCAACAATGTCGGTTATCACATTTTTTCAATTTTTCTTCCCTTTCATTGGATTTTATTTTCCCTTTCATAATTGTCAATATTGGCAACAATGGCGGTTATCACATTTTTTTTTCAATTTTTTTTTTCTCTTTCATTGGATTTTATTGTCTCTTTCATAATTGTCAATATTTGCACTAGCAACGGGATTCAGGTTTGCCGTCGTTCTGTTTCATTGGTGTTGTTGTTCCCATATGTGAACAAAAGGAATAACTGTAATGAAAAACAGTATGTTTAAAGGTTTTTGAAAATGATGTAATTTGGAATTTTTGATTTATTTATTATTTGGGTGTACCTTGCAGAATAATTTAGGAAAAATTATAGGATGTATTGAGAGTAAATTATAATACTAAATAATTTAATAAAAAATACTAAGAAATTGAATATACTTAATGATTTTTTAAGTAGAAATAGAATCCCCTCCGATTCCTATTCCGATGTGTTGGAATTAGATTTACGAAGCCCAAACTGGCCCACGATTCAACACTTTTTTGCAAACCGACCAAAGACTTTCTATTTACAGAAAAGAAACTGTTAGGGGGAGTTACGAGCTGGTCCTTTAGACCGGACTTAATTCCTAAGAAGTCCTGACCCAAAATAATTTAGCCCATCTTCTATTTTTACCCCTTACATTTAGTTGAGTGATTTTACCCTAAACCCAAACACATCTCTCTCTCTCTCTCTCTCTCTCTCCCTTTTATTTCTGTCACTGGCACACCATTTCCTCCTCCTCCTCCTCCTCCTCCATCACCAACCATTATCTTTTTCTCCTTCGTTGCCATCACCGTTGCTCCTTCCCCATCATTCGTCTGCTAGCTTCAACACCGTAATCCTCCATCATCAATCTACCATCTTCGACATCGTTATTGCCACTATCTTCCTCTATCACCAATCTACTATCTTTGACATCGTCGTTGCTACCATCTTCCTCCATCACCGGTTTGGGATGCAAAGTGTCCAATCATTGCATTGAAAGGTGTTGTTGATCTTCTACAGATGTGTAACTGATCTGATAAATTTGTTACTTAATTTAGTGATAAATTTGTTGTGATGCCCCCCTCTCTCTCAAATCAAGTTTGCTATTTGTAAATTTTTTAACAAATTCATTAATGATAAATTTATCACTAGTTTAAACAAATTTATCATTAGTTTAAACAAATTCATCATTGGTTTATCACTAGTTTAAACAATACAGAGCTTCGAACTCGTCAATGTCGACACACCCATCTTCATTCATGTCGATTTTCTTAATCTCTCTTAGATCTAACATCATCTCTCTCAAATCTAAGGGCCACAGAGACAGTTCTCGTGTTCACCAAAACCAACGAATTCATCAATGGCTTTGGAACTCGTCAATGTCGACACACCCCATCTTCATTCATATCGATTTTCTTGATCTCTCTCAGATTTAACACCATCACTCTTAAATCCAAGGGCCACAGAGGCAATTCTTATGTTCACCAACACCAATGAATTCATCAATGGCTCTGGCAGTTCTCATGTTCACCAACACCACTAATTCATCAATGGCTCTGGCAGTATAACAGCAGGGGTAGAATTGGATAAAAAAAATATAAGAGGACTTTCTAGTGCATGAGATAGAAACTTATGACCTAATGGGCAATAGATTCAATTGGGACCAGCTAGTAAAAAAGCCAAAATGTTAATCCTCAACAAAGGTTTTAAAGTAGTATTGTGATAAGAAATTGGAACCGTAAAATTGGTTGAAATCTCAATTATATTGCTATAAATAAGCAAATTTCAATGAGGAAAACAAAATGGAAAACAAAAATTTTAATTTATATTTCATTTACATTTCTTTTTTATCTTTTCAAATATCTATCCAAACACACCTGCAAAGCGATTCGATACCTTGAGATTGTGTTTGGATCTTAGGTAAAAAGTTGTGATTTGAACCTTTAAAAAAAAAAAAAAAAAAAAAAAACCGTCTTTTCACAAAGGTTCTTCCAATCAAAGATTTAAGAATCTTAAGATGTAAAGGAAGAAAATTTTAAAAGATCAGGCAATGACCCAATTAGTTGGTTTACATCAAAAGTCAAAACAACAGCTTCAAGGATGAAAATTTTGGAAGATCAGGCATATGGGGAACAAATATCCGTTATAACCCGTACTCCTCGCGTCTAAGCTGCGCCTTCCTCCGTTCGACCTGCGAACACAACGAAGGTGAGCTACCCGGCGGTGGGTTGCCGGAAAACCCCTCCGACGGTTAAGTCAGCACACACTCAGAGAGAGAGAGAAGAGAAAGAAGACGATGTGTTAGTGTTTCTCTCACCAGAAGATGTTTCCTCTCCAGTATGGGGGGCGTAGTTATGCTTATATACCTTCTGCGCATGCCTCTACGTCCATTCGCCTTTTGACGCGTGGACCTGCTCTCCTATCCCACTTTCCCATGTGTCAGCGCAAATACAGCTAAACACCACCTAACCAAACCGTCAAACGACGTTGGCGCGAACGGACAGCCCGGCGGCGCTACCCCAGCTTTTTACGACCGTGTTACTTTCCGAAACATACAACGCTCCTAGCCGAGCTCCGCTACGACCGAGCTTAGCAGCTCTCCATTATGACCGAGCTCTTTCTCGGTTGGTCGGTCTTCGGAGGATCTTGCTCGCTGATCTAAACAAGCGAACAATACAAACCGGTCTGGCAAAGAATCATCTTGGCCAAATCGAGTCTGGACTTCAACCGAGCAAACTTCCCCTGGAACGGCCCAGCCCTACTCAGCCCAAACACGCTTGGTCCAATCTCTGCCCGGCCACTACCACGCCCAAAGCCATATTATGAAATCTCTCTCTCAATTGCCCCTTAATTCTGTCCGCGCTAGCGTGACTGGGATTACATGCTCTGGCTGGGGTCGATCCTCTGCCCGGCCTTACTCCGCAAGACATTAACTACGCTAATCCCCATGCTCAGTCTCTTGACTTACTCGGTCGGCGCCTCGACTTGCCAACCTGTCTCTTCAGTACTGACGCCGTCGTCATTACAGACACGCATCATTCATTCATTGGCCTCGAACAGCCAACCGCGCTGCCTCTTCACGTTCAAATTTTGGCACTTCTTTTTCCCCTCTTATAACCATCGTCCCTCATCTCATTCCCCTTCTTGTTCTGTTCATCTTCACCAGCAAAACCACCCTGCGATTGAGAGGTCTCGCTCCCACTCATCCTATTGAGATCAGAGTATCCCCGCAAGCACATCCCACATCCTCGCCGTCGCTGAGGGCCCCTGTCCCACTACTTCAAGCCACCGTCCGAGCCCTAGCCTGTAAGTCTTCGACTCTCCTCCGCTCTTCCTCTGTTACTCGTGTTCTTACTGTACAACTAGGCCTGTGATTGTCATAGTTGAGTCTAGGGCATGGTAACAGTAGGTTTTAGGACTTCGAATGAAGTTAACTTAGGATGTAGCCCCCAAAAACCGCCTCTGCCCCTTCTCCCTCGACTGTTCATCATCTTCTGTGATGAACACGCGAGGATCTGGGGCAGACCGGACTCTAGGTCTTCATCTGATCCCAAAAAATACCAAAACTGAGCAAGTTGCAAGTTTGTAAGACTTGTGTAGGAATCGAGGTAACAGAATGCTAGACCGCTCAACCGAGCTAATATTTAGTCCGCTCGAGCGACCGAGCTTCTGGGTATACCACTATGACCGAGGTGATGTGGCACTTCATGTGTCCAACCTAAAGTCGAGCTTTGCGCGACCGCGCTTCTACTTACACTTGACTTTTACTGCAGAGTCCTAAGGGACCAGACACCAAAACCAGGGCTCTCAAAGGCCGAGCAACCATCGCACGAAACTTTTTCAAACCAAAACCGCCATGCTGAAACAAGCCGGCTTCACATGGGGCGTTACCACTTCCTCGTTAACACGCTGGGCGCACTAGCTGTGTTCCGGGAGGAGTACGGCATCCCTGAAAACGTCTACCTTGAGCTCGGTGTAGAAGACACCACACCTTGGGGTAGACTGGATCAATGCCCCTTCACCGTGCTATCCATAATCGATGGAGGTTTACGCTTCCTAGTTCAGCCTCTAATGTGTGAGTTCTTGAGGCGTACCGGGCTAGCGCCGACACAGGTTTCGACCAATACATACAGAATAATAAACGAGGTAGCCGAGCTGAACAACCGGCTTGGCTTGAACCTAGGGTTAGCCGAGATTTTGCGCCAGTACACCCTCGGGCACACAGCCGACGGGTTTAACTACAATTTGAAGATTAGACCGGGCAAAGAGAAGCTGGTAATCGGCACCTCGGACAAAGATATGCATGATGACGACTACTTTTGGGTGTCTGGGAATTATGAGACGGCTGATGTGCTCGGCTAGTATATCAGCAAAAACTTTGGTTCAACATGTAAGCCGTGCTCATTATCCGGTCAAATTACTTTCCTTACTATTTTGTACTAATTGCTCTTTTCCTTGCAGCTATCAAAGCCTTGCAAGCGAATTACTTCAACCCAGATGAGGCTGTCCTTAGAGCCGTGCTGCGGTATCGTCACCGAGATTGCCACGACCTTCTCGGTTACGTACCGAGCTATCAATACAGGGCACCCCGCAGAAGTAGAGTCTTTCTGCGAGTACCATCCCCACCGCTTGATCCAACGCTTCTGGACGTGCCTCTGATCCGGCTAACCGAGGAAGAGGAAATGGCCAAACGGAGCCGCATCAAGAATCTCATCACCGCCACGTCAACCGAGTTACAGAGCATCCCCTCTCGGCGCCCTCAACAGCCGGTCAAATATCTGGGACCGTTATTGCCTTGGCATCGACCACTACGGCGCCAGCCAGTAAAGAAAGTCGCCGAACGGGGAAAAAGACCTCGTTCTGCCGACCTAACTACCGAGTTTGTGGCCGAGTTGAGCACCGAGCAACCGGCGGAGGGATCTGAGCCAACTCTCCCATGGCAACCACAGTTGAAACACCGAGGTAAGGAGATCTCGGCCAACGCCTCGGTCAAAGCCGATAAAGAACATCTCCTGGCTTTTGACCTGACAAAAGCATTACTTCTGCCGGGCGACGTGATCGGCAGTGACCATGTGCCCGACACCCGGCTCGTCAAGTCCTCGGTTAAATCTATGACCAGGGTAAGAGCTCTGTACATTTATACAAATTTGTTCAAGTGTTTTCACGGTTACTCTTTTTATTTGAACTCTAACACGTCCTCTTACAAGCCATCCAGAAGCAACATCTTGTGATGGACCGGATTCATAAACTCCAGCAAAAGGTGACCGATGCCAACAATCAGGTCAAGAATCTGGAAACCGAGCTAGGAAGGTTTAAGGCTTCATTTGAAATGGCCAATGCTGGCAACGCAAGACTTCTTGGCCAGCTCGGCAAGGCTGAGCAAGAGAAGGACAAGCTAAAAGCTCAACTCGCAGTCAAAAAAGAAGCGAAGAAGGCCGCCGTAGACGAGGTCAACAATCTCGGTTTCCAGGAGGCCAAGGACAACTACACCAAGTAAGTCGAAGCCAACAAGGAAATTTATTTCAAGTCCGGTTGGAAGGCCGCTTGCGAAAACTAGGCCAAGGATCTGAGATCGAGGTGTTTGCTTCTCCTCCCCCGGCCCTTTCTGCCGGTCTACCTAATTCCTTACGCTAACGAAGTCTTCAACGCTTTGCAAGAGGAGGCAGAAAAAGAAGCAGGGGACGAGGGTAGCCAGCAGGAGCTCAGCGAGAAGGAAAAGGCTGCTATTGTTGACCTAGAGGTCATGACAGAAGGAGCCGGGGATGAGTTTGCCGACCTCTCCCCTGTTAGCGTAGTTTAGACTGGTCTCTTTTAATTTCTATTTGAATTTTTGTAACCGGGCTACAAGCCCCACTACATGTTCCAAATCTTCCAATCAATGAAAAGTTCTCATTTTGCTTGTACTCTTGCAATGTTTTGCTGTTGTTAATTTTGCAACTGTACTATTTCTGCCCGGCGAGTTACAGACTGACAGAGCCGGGAGGAACATCTCGGTCAACATGATTAGCCAAGATAAAATTTCTCGGCAAAAATACTGAAGTCAAATGAATCATCAACTCTACTAGCCGAGATAAAATATCTCGTCAAAATGCTGGAGTTGAACAAATCATCAACTCAATTAGCCCGAGATAAAGCATCTTGGCAAAAATGCTGGAGTTGAATAAATCATCATCTCCACTAGCCGAGATAAAACATCTCGGCAAAAATGCTGGAGTTGAACAAATCATCAACTCAATTAGCCGAGATAAAACATCTCGGCAAAAACGCTGGAGTTGAACAAATCATCAACTCAACTAGCCGAGATAAAACATCTTGGCAAAAACGCTGGAGTTGAACAAATTATCAACTAACCAGCCGAGATAAAACATCTCGGCAAAAATGCTGGAGTTGAACAAATCATCAACTCAATTAGTCGAGATAAAGCATCTCGGCAAAGAAACTAGAGTTGAATAAATCATCATCTCCACTAGCCGAGATGAATCATCTTGGCCGTAAAGGTGGTTGCCCCTGGTGCACTACTGTCCATCAATTACAACATGCTATGCAAAATAATTCATTTCTAATACATATTGCAATCATAGATTCACATAATGACTGATAGGATTACATTGGTAGACAAAGGAAAACTTGGCCCTTTACAAAAAATTACATTGAAAAGACTAAAAATAGTAGAGCTTGAGGTTAGCCGCATTCCATGGCCGGGGTACGCTTTTGCCATCCACATCCTCTAGGCGGTATGCCCCTTTGCCCGCCAAACCGATTACCCTGTACGTCCCTTCCCAGTTTGCTCCTAGCTTGCCTTCGCTCGGCACTAGAGTGTTGCCCATCACCTTCCTTAAAACCCAGTCCCCGACTTTAAACGGTCTGGGGTGCACTGTTTTGTTATATTTTCTCGACAATTCTTGTTGATATGCGGCCACGTGGATTAGCGCCTTTTCTCGGCGCTCGTCAGCTAGGTCCAATTCCAAGGCGATGGCTTCAGAGTTCAGCTCGGGCTCAAAATTTTCGCTGCGGATGGTGGGCATGCCGATCTCCAATGGAATTACAACCTTCATGCCATATGCCAAGGCAAAAGGGGTCTCCCCGGTCGAGCGTCTCGGGGTTGTCTGATATGCCTAGAGGACACTAGGGAGTTCCTCGGCCTATTTGCCTTTGGCCTTCTCCAGCCTCTTCTTCAACCCATCTAGAATGGTCTTGTTTGATGCTTCAATTTGGCCGTTGGACTAAGGGTAGGCCGGGGTGGAATTGTAGAATTCTATCTTCAATTCCTCACAAAATCCTCTGAATAGCCGCCCGTCAAGCTGGGTGCCATTATCAGATATCAAAGCCTTGGGGACACCAAACCGCATTATCAGGTTCTGCCAAACAAACTGTTTGACATCCTTCACTTTGATGGTCGCTAAGGGCTAACCTGTTTGGTGAAGTAATCTGTCATCGCAATGAAGAACTTCCAGTTGCCCGGCGCTATGGGGAGTGGTCCCACTATGTCCAGCCCCTACATTGCGAAAGGCCAAGGACTTGTGAGGGGGAGAAGTTCTCTGGCCGGCTAGTGAATTTGGTGGGCGAATTTTTGGCATTTTTCGCATTTCCTAACATATTTCTGCACGTCTGCTTGCATGCACGGCCACCAGTATCCTTGCGAAATAGTGCGGTAGGCCAAAGATCTCCCCCCGATGTGACTTCCGCACATGCCTTCGTGGATCTCGTAAAGGAAGGCTTCCACGCTGTTTGGATGAACACACTTGAGGTACAGACCGGTGAATGACTTCTTATATAAAGCGCCAGATGGAGAGAGCCAAAACTGCTCTGACTTTACCCGGACTTTATGTGCTTCTTTTTTATCGGTCGGAAGGGTCCATTCTTTTAGGAAAAGGATGATAGGGTCCATCCAAGAGGGGCCAAGCTCGGTGTAGAGTACTTCCGTCTGTCAGAGTCCTCAATACTAGGCCTTGGAAGAAACTTGATCAGGAGAGAACTGGGAGTTGAACTGTCGAACATGGAAGCTAGACCGGCTAATTCATCCGCTCGGCCGTTTTCTTCACGACCAATTTGTTGGACCCTTATTGCTTGGAATTCCTTGATGTGTTTTCTTACTAGAGCTTGGTATTTGACCATTCTGTCATCTTTGGCTTCGTACACTCCAGATACTTGCTTTACAACGAGTTAGGAGTCGCTGTAGACCATCAACTCGGATGCGTGCAATTGGAGCGCGCTTTTAAGTCCGGCAAGCAGTGCTTCGTACTCAGCCTTGTTGTTTGATGCCGAAAATCCGAGTGTGACAGAGTGTTCGATGGTTAGACCGTCCGGCGAGATCAAAACCATGCCCAGCCCAGCGCCATACCGATTCGAGGCGCCATCTACAAAGAGTTTCCACATTTCACCAATGAAAAGTTTCCAACATTCTGAGGGATCCTGGGAGGCTTGAAGCTTGATAGGATCACGGTCGCTCGGCTGCTCGGCTATGTCCACTACAAGCTCGTCGTTGATGATTTCAACAAACACGTCTTTATCTCCCCTCAGCGATGGACCCAATAAGCTAATTTGTTATTCCCAAGTCTATCGTCGCATTGCTAGGCTGAAGTGCACTTCCGGCTGAAGGTTTTATGGTTATGCGCGCAAGTTCCGCGTCGCCAACATCACTCTGTTGTGTAATTTCTGTTGGGCTTACATTTGCCTTCCCGGCTGCCGTGGTAAGATCCACCGGGCATACCGGGTGAATTCCAGGCGAGAATTCAGCAACAAAGTCGGCCAAGGCTTGGGTTTTGATGGCGGTTCGGGGTTGAAACTTAACGTCGAATTGTCCCAGTTCGACTGCCCACTTCAGAATTCGATCGGAAAAATTCGCCCCGCTCAAATAAGGCTTTCAGAGGGAATTCGGTCAACACCATAATTGTGTGAGCATGAAAGTAGTGCACTAATTTTTTGGAGGCCATCATTAGCGCCAAAGCAAGTTTTTCCAACGACAAGTACCTTGACTCTGCCGGTAGCAAGGTTTTGCTCACGTAAAAGATAGGGAGATGTTGGATGCCTTCTGACCGAACAAGCACTGCACTAACTGCATGTTGAGAAACTGCCAGATAAAGGTAGAGTTCTTCACCGAGCTTGGGTGTCACCAAGAGTGGGGCGGAAGACAAATACGTCTTGAGCTCAGCTAAAGCCCTGTCACATTCATCGTCCCATGAAAACTTGGACTTCAAGGCTCGAAAGAAAGGACGGCAACGATCTGATGACCGGTTTATGAATCGGTTAAGCACGATTGCCATATCGGCAAGATATTGCACGTCCTTTGCCGAGTTGGGCTGCTTCAATTCTTGTATGGCTTTGATTTGTGAGGGGTCCACTTCGATGCCTCGGTTTGTAACTAGGAAGCCCAAGAATTTCCCTGATTCCACGCCGAAGGCACACTTTGACGTATTCAGGCAAAGCTTGTGTTATTTAAGAATGACGAACATCTCGGCTAGGTCGGATAAGTGGGAAATCAACTAGCCGTAGGCAGAAGAAATAGCTGCGCGCTGAATATGGTCTGCTGCTTGCTTTTGACCACCATGTCGTCGATGTAAGCCTCCATCGTGCAGCCTAGTAGAGGGGCGAACATCTTGGTCACCATCCTTTGGAAAGTCGCCCGGGCGTTCTTCAAACCAAAAGGCATGACTCTATAGCAGAACAATCCCCTTAGGGTCGTAAAAGAGGTTATCTCGCGGTCGGGTACATGCATGGCGATCTGGTGATAACCGCGATAGGCATCTAAGAAATTGAGCCGGTTATGTCCGGCTGTAAGATCCACTAGTTGGTCTATTCTGGGCAGAGGAAAGCTGTCTTTAGGGCAAGCTCGGTTGACCGTCTTGTAATCAACACAAACTCGCCACTTCTCATTCTTTTTGGGTACTACGACCGTGTTCGAAACCCACCAAGGGTAGTGCACTTCCTGGATTGCCCTTGCTTCTAGCAGGTTCTTGACTTCCTCCGTGACTACCTCGGCATGATGAATGGCTGATCTCCTCGTTCTTTGAATAACATGACGCGCATCTGGGAAGACATTGAGTTGGAGGCAAATAAAGCTTGGATCAATGCCAGGCATGTCGTATGGCATCCATGCAAAGACTTCAATATTCGCCACCAAGAACTCCACTATCTCGGTCCTTTCTTGGGCGGTGAGACTAGATCCCAGCAAAAAAACCTTGTTAGGCTTTCCTGTGTCGATCCGCACCTCCACCAACTCTTTAACAGCCTTTTCCTCGGCCCTAGTGCCCACGTCATCCAGGACACTCTGGTCTTCCGAACCTTTGATCATTTGCACGAAGTCTTTGGCTGCTCGGCTCTCATTCATTGCCACAAAACACTGCTTCGCCATGAACTGATCGCCCCAAATCTCCTCAACTTTCCCCGTAGCCGAGGGGAACCTCATAACCTGGTGGTAGGTTGACGCTACCGCCTGCATGGCGTGAAGTCATCCCCTACCAAGGATTAGATCGTATGTGGATAGCACCTTCAATACCCAGAACTCCACCTGCTTGACTACGGATCCGGCTTTGACCGGTAGGATTATCTTTCCCAATGGCCACTCTGGTTGTGAGTTAAAACCAACCAGTGGCGAAGTTGCCGAAGCCAAGTCTGTATCTCGGAGTTTGAGCTGCTTGAAGGCGTCGTAGTACATGATCTCGACCGAGCTGCCTTGATCGATTAAGATACGCTTAACATCGAAGTCCTTGACGCGAAGGGTGACCACCAGGGCATCATTGTGAGGAGTTTGAATGCCCTCAAGATCCCTACTTGAGAAGCTGATCATATTTTTCTCCTTGGTCTTGCTTCTTTTGATCGCGGGCTGGACCGACAAAACTTCCCTCATGTGTTCCGCCTTTTTGATCATCCCTTGGAGCTCGCATACCCACGCTGGCGCTACTATACCGTAGATTACATTGACCACTCCTTGGGGGGGTGCCTCTAGGTCATCCGAACCACTTGGCTCAGCCAGTGTGCGGTGCGCGGCCCTGACACTCCCATTGATGTAACAGTCCAAGTGACCGGCTGCCACTAACTCCTCCAAGTGTTGCTTCAAGGGCAAATAGTCCTCCGTCCGGTGCCCCCTCTCCCTATGAAATGTGTAGCAGTACTGCGGATTGAAGCCCTTTTGCGCATTACCTAACTTAGCGGGAAACTGGACGTAAACCTCGTCACAGATTTCACTAAGTATGCTGTAGATTGGAATTTTAAAAACCGTGGTGATACTCGTCCGAGCATTCAACTCTCTGTTCGTATCTGCTGCGTCATCACGGGGATAATCTGCTCGATCATTGCGTCGACCTTTACCTTGGTTTCTACAATTCGGACCACGGTCGGATTCCCTTGCGCGGTCATTTGGACGATTTGTCTCCTGTCCAACCGCGTGTACTTTTCCAGCCACCCTTTTATCCGTTGCCACTGGATTTGTCTTCACGGTGGATGTCGCCGCATCATTCTCTACTCGGATGTGCTCATTGATGCGTTGCATTAGCTGCCCCATGGAAGTCGATTAGTTCATCGTGAGCGAGTCACTTAGTCTATGTCCGACCGGGAGACCGCGCTTATATTGGGTGATTGCCAGGTTGGTCGGGCAATGTAGAATCTCGTTGAAGGTTTCTTAATACCTGGCGTTGTACGCTTTGAGGGAGTCGCTCGACTCTATTTTGATGCTCAGGAGGTGGTCCACTTCCTTTGGCGTTTTAGTGTTGGTTTTGAATCGAGTCACGAATGCTTCCGCCAACTGCTCTTACATTTCGTTGCTTTCCTCCAGAAGCCTCTCAAACCATTTCAAGCCCAACTCGCCCAAACTCGATGGGAAAATAAGGCATATGAGAGCATCATTATGCCTGTGTCCAGCCATGACCTGCCGGAAGTGGCTTACATGTATGTACGGATCGGTTTTCCCATCATAAAGCGTAAACTTGGGTTGGTGAAAGCCTGCTGGGAGTAGTGTGGTCTCTATTTCAAGGGAGAAGGGGGTGGCGCTCAACCTCGCCAAATCTTTGTCCAAAAAGACAGGCATGACTGAACGAGGTGGCGGTATTATGACTTTCTCACTGGCGTGACCTCTGTACGATAACCGCTGGAGCGCCGGCACCCTTTGAACCTCCCGTCGGCGAGCTCATTCCTTCAAGACGTCCCTCAAGTCCTTCGAACGAGCAGAGTAGGAATATCTCGATGTCGTCGGTGAACGTAAGGGATGGTAGCTACTATCTTACACGCTTGACTTCTCTGCAGGCGGGTCTGAGTCTCCAACCCCATAGCTTCTGGTGATGGAAAGGGAGGGCGTGTGCCGCTGGTTCTGGCTGCCTGAGCAGCGAGGTTGGGTGCGCTCACTGTGGTCTCCCACTCCAGCAACAGCCTTCCCTTTGACTTGCCATTTGAGAGCTTCCATCTCTGCCGCCATTCCCTGGATGACGGCGTCTTGGTCTCTCAACTTGTCCTCCAGGCGTTGAGCGTGCGACTCTCTTCGCTGCCGGTGTCCATCTGGACTCCGCGAGTGACCAAAGCTCCTAGCGTGCTTATCTCGTGCATCTCTAGGAAGTCCTCTTGGAGAAGTCTCCAGGTCTGCCATGTTTGGAATGGGGGGAAGTCCATCTCTCCGTCGGACTGATTCTGGGGTAATACCGTCGATGGTAGACAATGGTACTTCGTCATTGTTTACCATGGAGGGTGATCCGATGAGCTTGGAGGGCAAGGTTGTGTCTGCTCAAAGTTCCCACAGACGGTGCCAATTGTACGGGGAACAAATATCTGTTACCACCCGTACTCCTCGCGTCCAAGCTGCGCCTTCCTCCGTTCGACCTGCGAACACAACGAAGGTGAGCTACCCGGCGGTGGGTTGCCAGAAAACCCCTTCGACGGTCAAGTCAGCACACACTCAGAGAGAGAGAAGAGAGAAAAGACAATGTCTTAGTGTTTCTCTCACCAGAAGATGTTTCCTCCCCAGCATAGGAGGCGCAGTCATGCTTATATACCTTCTGCGTGTGCCTCTGTGTCCATTCGCCTTTTGACGTGTGGACCTGCTCTCCTATCCCACTTTCACACGTGTCAGTGCAAATACAGCTAAACACCACCTAACCAAACCGCCAAACGGCGTTGGCGCGAACGGACAGCCCAGCGACGCTACCCCAGCTTCTTACGGCCGTGTTACTTTCCGAAACATACAGTGCTCTTAGCCGAGCTCTGCTATGACCGAGCTTAGCAGCCCTCCGTTATGACTGAGCTTTTTCTCGGTTGGCCGATCTTCGGAGGATCTTGCTCGCCGATCTAAACGAGCGAACAATACGAACCGGTCTGGCAGAGAATCATCTCGGCCAAATCGGGTCTGGACTTCAATCGAGCAAACTTCCCCTGGAACGGCCCAGTCCAGCTCGACCCAAACACGCTTGGTCCAATCTCTACCCGGCCACTACCACGGCCCAAAGCCATATTATGAAATCTCCCTCCCAAGGCAATGATCCAATCAGTTGGTTTCCATCAAGATTCAAAAATGAAAAAGAAGTTTTCTTTTGTCCTCAATTTCTAACTTAAAACTATTTGGAAAACACTCATTTGGCTCCGTTTGGGAATAGGATATTTTAACCTAAAAGTCAAAAAATTATTACAAATTGTCATATTAATCTTTTTACTTTTTTGCATGTCCTCCATCAACATATAATTCTTGCCCTGACGTAAATGTTGTCACTATGGCATTGTTTAAGTTGTGTGTGTGTGTGTGTGTTTTTCAATTGATAGGAGAAAATAGAAAAAAGAAAGTTGCATTCATAGCGAATAGACTCATCAAGTCTAGACGTAACATCTGATAAGGCCAACCCTTTGATCTTGACTAAAATGGTTTTTATTTGGCCTCAAAACTGGATGTGATAATTGGACGGGTTTAGATTAATAAAAACATATTATACATTAAAATAATTAATTCAAACTTGTCTATTCAATAAACGAGTTTAAGTGAATTGAGTTGAACTAGATACAAGTTGGATAAATCAGCCTAGCCAATCTTTTTATTTTGTGGTGGTAGAGGAGGGGGTTGCAGAGGTGGTGGTGGTGGAATGGAGGAGGTAGGGATGGTGGAGTGGTAGTTTTTCAAGAAGATAGTTTTGTACTTCATAATAAATTATTCTCCATCTTGCAAATTTGTAAATCTCATCACATTTAATATATATATATGTTAAGATAACAAAATAATTTATCATACAAGGAAATGACATGTGAATAGTGTGACGATGGTGTGTATGCAAAGTCAATATGATGGTATGATCAACAACTTCACACAAGTGCTAATCTACTCTTTAAGATTTATGTGTTTTGAAATTTTAATGAATTGTTAGGACGATTATTAACTGTACAATATGATTTTTAACCAACTACACTATTTTAATTAAAGTTCTCTTTCATAATGGTCAGCTACCTATGGTAATATAGAGTTAGTGTGGAGTTAGATGTTAAATTAGAACTCAATTGATTATTAAATATTAAATATTAAAAATTAAAAAAAAAAAAAAAGAAAAAAAAAAAGGTCAGCTACAATGGAGTGATCCAATAGTGGCTTAAATATGATAAAAATGATATCACCATCAAGGGATGACCAAATCACTAATGGAAAGTTGCCACCTTCGAAGTCTCTACATATAAAGATGTGAAAGCTAGCTCTAATTCAAATCAATCAAGACTCGCTTTATATACAAGCTGATGCAACAATTGATTGTTGTTAATGCACAATGCCATTATCATAATTCCATGTGATACAGGCACTTGAAATAGTTTGCAAGGTTGAAATCAATTAGAGCATCTCTAATATTGATTAAATTTGAATAAAAATTTGATAAAAAATTTAATCTGATATGATATAAATTTAAAAAAAATTATCAAATCTTTTTATAAAATTTCTAATTCATCCTAAAAACTTTCACAAGATGTAATTGCACCCTACACAAGATAGAGTTGCACCCTACACATGATACACTTGTGCCATTCACAATATGAAGTTGCCCCATACACAAGATGAAATTACACCCTACACAAGATACACTTGCATCTTTCATACTATGAAATTGCCCCTACATAAAATGGAATTGCACCCTACACATGATATACTTGCAACCTTTCACACTTGCAAAATCAGCGACTCTCTCTCTCTCTCTCTCTCTCTCTCTCTCTCATTGGGTTTTTCCCTCTCTCAACCCGAAAAACCCTAACATTTCATGAAACCTATGAGACCTCATATTGAAGATTTCACTAAATCCATGACAGTTCAAGTTAAAAATGATAAATGAGGACATAGAAGATATTTCAATTTTGTGAGAATATTATCGTTGAGAATCTAATGAAAGAATAAAGACTCACTTGATTTGATGAAAATTTTATCTCTCCCTTCATTTGATATAAATCTAATGAAATATCTGATGAAAAATTGTTGATGGCCTCATAGGAACAATAAATAATGTGTTAGATCACAGAAAAAAAATATAAGCACTATAACAAATTAAAATTTTAGAAAAATTAAAAAAAAAAACTCAAAATTTGGCCTTTATAATAAAATAAACTTTGAACTTTTAATTTTGTTAATGTCAATCATAATCTTTTGATTTGTATTTTAATCTAAAACCATACACCTAGTTCTGTTAAGTAAAACTTATTGAAATATGATATTTTGACCATTAAACTCAATGTAAGTGTATATAAAATATCATTTTCGTTAAGTTTAGTGGCTAAAAATGTTATTTTTTCGTTAGTTTTACTTAATAAAAATAGGCAGCTGGCATAGATTGAAAACAAATAAAAAAAATTAGGTTTAAATTGATAAAATTAAAAATTCAATATTTATTTTGTTATAAAGGTCAAATCTTAGGAATATTTTATGTTTATTTTTTTGGTAATTTTTTCTAAAATTTTAGAGATTAAAATTTAGAACAAAATTACTTTTTAGGGATGAAATATTTTTGTTGACAAAAGTGTCATTAATGTATTTTTAGCGACAAAATAAATTATGATCATTTTGAAACCAAAACTTGTCTTAAAAATAAAAATTTTGGGATCAAATTATTTATCCTTAAAAGTACATTTATTAGTGATATTTTTTAATTTTTTTTGCTAATTTTTTTTTAACTTTTGAAAGACCTTTTAGCGATAATTCTTGTCGCATCAAGATTTGGTCCCAAATATTTTTTTGTACTAAAATTTATTTTTGGAGATAAAAATGTTTAGTCCTTAAAATTATTATTTGTTGTAGTGAAATTTGACTGTGTTTTTCAGTTTTGTTTTATGTTTTATAAATGAAGTAATAAATTTTTTTGCAAATATTCACTTGTTAAATATCTTCTTCTTCTTCTTTTTGTGTAAAAAGAAATTTTGAATATTAAAAAGGGGTACTTTTGTGTAGGTCTTATTAAGTAGACTTATTGTCTAATAGGTCCTATGAAAAAAAATTGTCATAAAAAAAGTCATTAATTGCAAGTTTTAGCAACAATTCATAAAAATCAGGACAAAAAAAGTCACTAATTGTCAATTTTTAACGACATATATAAACAATTGTAACAAAAAAATTATTTTTAACGACAATTTTATCAAGACTTATTTTCAATGGGACTTGATGGGAATTAAGTCCAACTATTAAGACCTATTGATAATTTACCCTATTAAAAAATAATAATGCTCTGTTTTTTTTTTTTTTTTTTTAATTATGCGTTATTTTAAGATAAAAAAATATGAATAATGTTTTGTAACTTGAAACTTTTCTCCCCGAATGCCCAAAACGACGTCGTTTTGGGCAAATTTTTTTTTTTTCTTCCATTTTTCAGTCTGAAACGCGGCGAGGAAGAGGGAGAGAAAGAGAGAAGAAGAGTGTCACGCCCTCAAAATAATACATAAGACCCATCACTTTTAACATGCATTGATATATAAAAGACCCTCATTCTTCTATTCATCAGAGTATTCCATTACAAAATGTATTACATGTTGACAACAACAAATGCCCTACGGGCTTACAACTTTCCAAGTTAACACTTGGTTACAAAAAGAGAGTACTAACTCAACTACACATTAAGCCCTTGGCTTGAATCCACATGTAATACATCAAACGAAAGAAAGACAATAAAGTCTGCTCGCCTTAAGCCTCCCAAGCTATTCCCTTGGAGGTGGCATGATACCTGTACCTGAAAATGATATTCCCGTATAGGGTGAGCTAACAGCCCAGTAGAAATACACTAAACCAGCTATGAACAATGACTAAAAGATTAACAGTTTGATAGATGGTTAACACTTTTACATTCTTTCATATCACATTACAGTTTCATTTTCCATTCCTTTTTAATTTTCAATTCATAACCATGGTTCAGAACCTGACCAAATAACCGATATGAGACAGTAACTCATATTAAACATTTCCTCATTTCACAATAGATAAGCATACTAGTTATATCAACACATCATCAGATAAGCATATGAGCTATATCAACATTCCCACTGATAAGTATAAGAACTATATCACACTTCCAAAGATGAGCATATGAGCTATATCAACACTTCAATAGACAAGCATACGAGCTGTATCTACGGAGTCCATCCCCTCTCTTCTCCCACACAACACCCGGTTTAGAGGTCCGTCCCCTCTCTTCCCCTAAACCGTGGAGTACATCCCCTCTCTCTTCCAACACAACACAATGCATATAAACAATTATTATACACATCATCAGTCAATACATAAAGTTAATGTATTCTTTCAAACGTCATACTCAATGACACATTCTAGTGATTAGTTTTAGTTTGCCTAATCATCATGCATTGTCTACAACAATCAAGACTATCCTCCACCAATAGCCCAAAGCAGTTATTTCTAAACAGAAAATAAATGCACAAAATGAATATAAAATCAATATTTCAACTAGGTGAGCGATAAATAATTCAACTACACCCTTTAATCCCATACATTCCCATTTCTAACATTTCTCTATGCTAAACATGCATATAGGTTTATTATAAATAAAACCCCAACTTTTGTAAAATTGCACAAAAGCCCCTAAACTTTCCCAAAATTACCCAACAACCCCCAACATATCAAAATGCTAAAATTTAAAGACAAAGCTCATAAAGAGGAGTAGGTTATCCCTACCTCAAATTCGGCGCTCAAACGGAGAAGATGAAAAGAGTCGAAACTCGATCTCCACCACACACCACAAAGCCCTCGAGAATTAACACAACTTTGGCGAAGGAACTATGGCCAAAATCCTAATGGAACTATGGCCAAAATCCAGCTCGGCACAACTAAAATTTATAACTCAAGCTCGGTTCGTTATGGCTAATTAAACCAAGAAAGAACCATAGAAGTTGGTAAGCTAACCCTGTGCACTTGCACCTATATATAGAAGTTTGTCCACCTTAAAATGTGTGTTGTAACCGATGTGGGACTTCCAACAAACACACCAAAGGTTCCCAAAATAGAATGAAAGGTCCAAATATATTTACCAAAAGCCTTAAAAGGCACAAGTGCTACAACCTCCCCACCTTAGGAAATTTCGTCCCCGAAATTAAGGACAAGTTTTTGAAAAATAAGTTTTTCTCCGTTTTTAAACAATGTTAAATTTCAACATTTAATAACTCGACCCATTACCGGTCATTCCATCTCTTGTTAAGAGACATAACAAATACATTTCATCATGCATTTCCTTTCCTTCTCAACCATTTTCAACATACATGGTTTACAATTTCATATCATAAACAATTTTCATGATACAACTCCAGTTTTATAATATGGCCAACACATGCAATATTATAATCAACTCCCATATCAAGGCAATTCTACAATATTTCCATAAACCAAAACATTTACAATGTTTTACAACTTAAGACATACTTAATGATCGTAAAGTCCAACAATACAACAATACATATATAACATACGTTCAAACATCCACAAATAGGTCCGGATATTTCTCTCGGACCTCCAACTCACGTTCCCAAGTGGCTTCCTCCACTCCGTGATGTTTCCACAAAACCTTTACCAAGAGAATGGTCTTGCCACGCAGGACTTGATCCCGCCTATCCAAGACCCGAACCGGTCTCTCCTCATACGAGGCATCCTCATCTACCTCTAAGTCGGTCCAATCCAATACATGCGATGGATCCGGCTCGTACTTCCGAAGCATACTCACATGAAACACGTCATGAACTCTGGACAACTGTGGCGGCAAAGCTAAACGATAAGCGACCTCGCCAATCCTCTCAAGGATCTCAAAAGGACCAATAAACCGAGGAGATAATTTCCCACGCTTCCCAAACCTCATCAAACCTCGTCTAGGTGATATTTTCAAGAAGACATGATCACCTACCTCAAACACCAACGGTCTCCTCCTACGGTCAGCATAAGATTTCTGACGACTCTGGGTTGTAATAAGCCTCTTACGGATAAGCTCAACTTTCTCCGTCGTTTCCTTTACCAACTCCAGACCCAACAATGGTACATCACCTACCTCGGCCCAACAAACCGGAGACCTACAAGGTCGGCCATACAAGGCCTCAAACGGTGCCATACCGATACTCGACTGAAAACTGTTGTTGTAGGCAAATTCCACCAATGGTAAGTGCCTCTCCCATGTACCACTAAAGTCGAGGACACAACCCCGAAGCATATCCTCCAGGATCTGAATAGTACGCTCGGACTGCCCGTCAGTTTGAGGATGGTATGTTGTACTAAAGGTCAACTTAGTGCCCAATGCACTCTGCAAGCTCTGCCACAACCTAACAGTAAAACGAGGATCTCTATCTGAGACGATCGTCACTGGGACCCCGTGCAATCTCACTATGTCTCGAATATACAAGTCGGCAAGATGATCTACCGAATCTCTCACGCGCATAGGAATGAAGTGCGCCGACTTAGTTAACCGGTCTGCAACCACCCAAATAGCAGCACTACCACGCTGAGTCCTCGGAAGACCTACAACGAAGTCCATAGTGACATGCTCCCACTTCCACTCGGCAATAGGCAAGGGTTGCAACAAACCTGCTGGCCTCTGATGCTCGGCCTTCACTTGCTGACAAGTAAGACACTTAGACACGAAAACTGCCACATCTCTCTTCATACCCCGCCACCAGAACTGGCGACCCAAATCCCGATACATCTTGGTGCCTCCCGGATGCACCGCAAGGCGCGAATGGTGAAACTCTCGGAGTACCTCCTCTCGACAAGACTCCGGCACAAACAGACGGTCTCGGTATCTCACACTCAGGTCGGGATACACCGTCAAACCCTTCTCAACTTTCCCACTGGAGATCTTCTCTCGGAGGGATTCTACCTTAAGGTCACCTCTTTGTGCCTCCAACACTCGAGTCACAAGTGTAGGCTGCGCAACAACAGAAAACAAGGCCGCAGCCTCAACAGATTCGCCCAGATGCAAATCAAACTCGCCAAGTGCCCCCAACATCTCCCACTCCCGGATGGCTACACAAGCTACATCACTAATGGATTTTCTGCTAAGGGCATCGGCCACAACATTGGCCTTTCCCGAATGATAATGCAACTCGAAGTCGTAGTCCTCAATAAACTCCATCCACCTCCTCTACCTCAAGTTCAAGTCTTTCTGTGTAAACAGATATTTCAGACTCTTATGATCCGAGAACACCTCGAATCTCTCACCATATAGGTAGTGCCTCCAGATTTTCAAGGCAAAGATCACAGCTGCTAACTCTAGGTCATGTGTAGGGTAATTCTTCTCGT
The DNA here is from genome assembly GCA_036172215.1 of Camellia granthamiana. Lineage (NCBI taxonomy): Eukaryota > Viridiplantae > Streptophyta > Magnoliopsida > Ericales > Theaceae > Camellia > Camellia granthamiana. Next base: position 43,974,693 of record CM069913.1, on the reverse strand, counting down.
GTATTTTCAACTGACGTGAGCCATAAGCTACCACTTTCCCTTCCTGCATCAACACACAACCCAAACCCTCTCGTGAGGCATCACAATAAACCGCATAACTCAACCCTCTCTCCGGAATAATCAAAATCGGAGCGGTGGTCAATCTAACCTTCAATTCTTGGAACGACTTTTCACACGTCTCATTCCATACAAATTGGACTCCTTTCCGAGTCAGTCTAGTCAACGGTGAAGCTAATCTGGAGAAATCCTTCACAAACCGGCGGTAATACCCAGCTAATCCCAAAAAACTGCGGATCTCAAACACACTCTTAGGCTGTGCCCAATCCTGCACTGCCTCAGTCTTGGATGTATCAACAGACACCCCTTCCCCGGATACCACATGGCCTAAGAACTTGACTTCCCAAAGCCAGAACTCATACTTCCCAAACTTGGCATACAGCCTATGGGCTCTAAGTAACTTAAGCACCACTCTCAAGTGTTCCTCGTGCTCCTCCTCTGAAGGTGAGTAGATCAGAATGTCGTCCACGAAAACGACCACAAAACGGTCTAAGAATTTTCGGAAGATCCGGTTCATCAAGTCCATAAAGACTGCTAGTGCATTGGTAAGTCCAAATGGCATCACCAGAAACTCATAATGGCCATACCGCGTACGGAATGCCGTCTTCGGAATATCCTCCTCCCTGACCCTCAACTGGTGGTAACCCGATCTCAAGTCTATCTTAGAGAAACAACAGGAACCCTTCAATTGATCAAACAAATCATCTATACGGGGCATAGGATACTTATTCTTAACCGTAGCCCGATTCAACTTCCGGTAGTCGATACACAATCTCAAGGCACCATCTTTCTTTTTAGCAAAGAGGGCCGGTGCTCCCCACGGCGAAACACTAGGGCGAATGAAGCCCTTATCTAACAATTCCTGGAGCTGAACTTTCAACTCAACCAACTCTGCTGGAGCAAAACGGTAAGGTGCCATAGAAATCGACGCCGTGCCAGGCACCAGATCAATAGAGAACTCAATCTCTTGGTGAGGTGGCAAATCAACGAGGTCCTCAGGAAAGACATCCGAATATTCACAAACTACCCTCGGTAATACAATCTGGGTCTCATCACACTCGCCGCTCTCAAAGCTAGCAAGTAGACCACTAAGCTCACTCCGTCCTCGCGGGTCATACCCCGGTGGCAAAACACTACCAACCCGGTTCCCCAAGAAATGGAAACATTCCCCGCTCACAGTACAACAAGTGACCTTCTGGCGATAGCAATCAATAACTGCACCGTATGACGATAACCAGTCCATACCTAAAATAACATCAAAGCCCTTCATGGGCATAACCACAAAAGGAAACGGAAGCCTATGATCGGCGACCTCTATATCACAACCTCTGCATCCGTGTTTCAAAATCAACTCACCCCCAATAGGTGACACAACACAAATAGGAGATGCCAATAGTGCTAACTCCAACTCTAACACAGATGCAAATGCAGCAGATACAAAAGAATGAGATGCACCCGTATCAATCAACACACTAGCAACCGAATTGCAAAACAGAAAGGTACCTCTCACAACTGACGGAGCTGGTACTAGGTCCTGCGCGGTAACAGCATACACGCGCCCTGCAGTCCCCTGCTCCACCTGCTCACCTCTAGGAGCATGCACTGACTGGGACGACGAAGTTCCCGGATCGGCCCTCGAGGCCTGCACAGACTGAGCTGGCTGATAACCCTGCCTCAAACCAGATGCACCAGATGTGCCATCCAACTGCGGGCAAGACCTCTTCATGTGCCCAGGCTGTCCACACTGAAAACAAGTCCAAGGCTGGCCTTTGCCCTAACTCTGGTCCTGAGGTCTAGCTGAAGAAGAAGCAGCTCGCTGACCCCCTCCTTTCTGTGGGCAAACCGAAGCCTTGTGACCCAGCTGGCCACATGCAAAACAAGTCAAGCCTCCCTGACTATCTCTCCCGGAGCCTGCACTTGGTACCGGGAAAGTCGATCGAGACTGATGTGGTTGGGATTGGGACGAAAAGTTACCTCTGCTCTTCTTATTCTGTCTATAGTCTCCTTGAGATTCTTGGCCCCTATACCTCGAACTCCGAAGCCTCTCCTCCTTAGCTTGCACAGACACCTCTACGTATGCCGCCGACTCTACAAGGCGGTCATAGTTTCGAATCATGTTCCCAACAATTTTAAAGAAAATTTTAGTTTTCAATTTGTTCTCAAATTCAATGCAACGGCGCTCTTCCGTTGCCACCAACTCCGGTGCAAATCTAGATAAACTAGAGAAAACTGCCTCGAACTCGGCCACCGTCATGTCGAGTTGTTTGAGGTCTTTGAACTCTTGCCTCAATCTCTCCCTAGCAGCGGGAGGTAAATACTTATCTTGGAAAGCAACTACAAAGGCTTCCCACGTTGGCACCACTCTACCTTTGGCATACTTCCACCACTGACCCGCATCTCCTTTTAGGTAGTAACTAGCTAGGGTCACTCTTAGTTCACTATCCTCGATGTGAAGCATCTCGAATGTCTTCACTGTTTGCTCGAGCCATTCATCTGCTTTCTTGGGCTCGGGGCCACCATGGAATTCGTCTGGTTTGGCCCGCAAAAATTCCCGAGTAAGAAAACTAGACCTTGACTCCACGGTGTTCTCTCGGGCTTGATTCTCCGCCCTTAACAAATTCATAGACTCCCTCAAAGCCCCTGCCATTTCTCGAGCTAAAGCGCCCATAGCCTGCTGACCCGCTGGTTCGGCCACATTGGCCTGGCCAACTCCCTCCTGTACTGCCGGAATCTCATCCGGTATAGGCACCTCCTGCCTCCCAGGTCTACCCCGCCTACCACGTCCTCGTCCCCATCTTGACATCCTAATAAAGGAAACGAAGAACATTAGCATATTCATAAACGTGTCGAAACTAAACACTCACGTCCTAATGCATGGACAACTTTAATTCACTCCATGTAAGCATATAAACACATAAGCACTTACAAATTTCCTTTTCGGATAATGATAGTCCCGAGGCGTTACTAGAGTTCCGGTTAGAAACAACATTGATCAAGTGCTTTTCTAACAAGACTCACAGAAACCCAAGGATCCAATCAACATCCTAGAAATTAAATCCCATACCCACATAATCACATAAGCATGTTATTAGTTAAACACATAGCATATGACACTACACAGAAGTCTCTATCAAGCGAAACAAACCCATTGTGATCCTAATCACTTCCCACGTACCCAAAGTATTCGAACCCGGTACGCTCTGATACCAAGTTGTCACGCCCTCAAAATAATACATAAGACCCATCACTTTTAACATGCATTGATATATAAAAGACCCTCATTCTTCTATTCATCAGAGTATTCCATTACAAAATGTATTACATGTTGACAACAACAAATGCCCTACGGGCTTACAACTTTCCAAGTTAACACTTGGTTACAAAAAGAGAGTACTAACTCAACTACACATTAAGCCCTTGGCTTGAATCCACATGTAATACATCAAACGAAAGAAAGACAATAAAGTCTGCCCGCCTTAAGCCTCCCAAGCTATTCCCTTGGAGGTGGCATGATACCTGTACCTGAAAATGATATTCCCGTATAGGGTGAGCTAACAGCCCAGTAGAAATACACTAAACCAGCTATGAACAATGACTAAAAGATTAACAGTTTGATAGATGGTTAACACTTTTACATTCTTTCATATCACATTACAGTTTCATTTTCCATTCCTTTTTAATTTTCAATTCATAACCATGGTTCAGAACCTGACCAAATAACCGATATGAGACAGTAACTCATATTAAACATTTCCTCATTTCACAATAGATAAGCATACTAGCTATATCAACACATCATCAGATAAGCATATGAGCTATATCAACATTCCCACTGATAAGTATAAGAACTATATCACACTTCCAAAGATGAGCATATGAGCTATATCAACACTTCAATAGACAAGCATACGAGCTGTATCTACGGAGTCCATCCCCTCTCTTCTCCCACACAACACCCGGTTTAGAGGTCCGTCCCCTCTCTTCCCCTAAACCGTGGAGTACATCCCCTCTCTCCTCCAACACAACACAATACATATAAACAATTATTATACACATCATCAGTCAATACATAAAGTTAATGTATTCTTTCAAACGTCATACTCAATGACACATTCTAGTGATTAGTTTTAGTTTGCCTAATCATCATGCATTGTCTACAACAATCAAGACTATCCTCCACCAATAGCCCAAAGCAGTTATTTCTAAACAGAAAATAAATGCACAAAATGAATATAAAATCAATATTTCAACTAGGTGAGCGATAAATAATTCAACTACACCCTTTAATCCCATACATTCCCATTTCTAACATTTCTCTATGCTAAACATGCATATAGGTTTATTATAAATAAAATCCAAACTTTTGTAAAATTGCACAAAAGCCCCTAAACTTTCCCAAAATTACCCAACAACCCCCACCATATCAAAATGCTAAAATTTAAAGACAAAGCTCATAAAGAGGAGTAGGTTATCCCTACCTCAAATTCGGCGCTCAAACGGAGAAGATGAAAAGAGTCGAAACTCGATCTCCACCACACACCACAAAGCCCTCGAGAATTAACACAACTTTGGCGAAGGAACTATGGCCAAAATCCCAATGGAACTATGGCCAAAATCCAGCTCGGCACAACTAAAATTTATAACTCAAGCTCGGTTCGTTATGGCTAATTAAACCAAGAAAGAACCATAGAAGTTGGTAAGCTAACCCTATGCACTTGCACCTATATATAAAAGTTTGTCCACCTTAAAATGTGTGTTGTAACCGATGTGGGACTTCCAACAAACACACCAAAGGTTCCCAAAATAGAATGAAAGGTCCAAATATATTTACCAAAAGCCTTAAAAGGCACAAGTGCTACAAAGAGGGGAAGAGAGAAAGAGAGAGAAAGAAAAGAGAGGTTCGCTGATCGCCGATCGTCGCCCAGCCCGGTCGTTGTCGCAGCCCAGCCCCGCCGTCGCCTCTGCCCCCTGCCTCTGCCTCCGCCCCCCGCCTCCGCCTCCGCCTCTGCCCTCCTCCTCTACCTCCGCCTCTGCCTAAGCCCCCCTCTGGTTGATGTTGGCCCCTCCTTTCCTTCTTCTTCTTTCTTCTTCTTTTCAAATTCGGGGGATTCGGGGAGGGCTTTTTCGAGCTACCAATCAAGAGTGAAAAAATATATTACAAAAACATTTGACCAATCAAGTTTTATTTTTCCAGATGGGTAATCTACACTGGTCATAAAGTATAATCATTTTCCCTCCTTGTTGGATGGAGGGTGATTGTTGTGCGTGCATTCACAGCAGTCATCGTTGAGCACATCTCAGTTTCTATTTTAATAATTTAAATGGTTTATTTTTTAAATTATATTAATTAGAAATTTTTTTATAAAAAAGCTAAATTAATTAAATATTAATAGTTTTCTGATCAAATCATATTTTTATACAGTCACACCCACCATTTTTTTTAAAGATACAAATGTGATCTAATCATATAGTTATCGAAATCTGATCAACTTGATTTTTTTATAGATATATTGTACTAGACGTACTTTAAAAATTCAACGGTTCGAATAATTAAAGTAAGACTTGAAGTGAGCTCCATCGCTCACACAATAGTGGCTACTCCAAATCCGTCCCAAAAAAAAAAAAAAAAAATTCTCACTTTGATTTATAAACTAGGAGAAATTATAAATCAGTGAGACAGTGAAAAATTATTTACATTTTTATAGTGATACAATTTTACTGTGTGTATAGTGCAAATTCTCCATGTGCATGGTGCGAGTCCTCACTATGGTCAGAGTTGCACTACAAAAACTTCATCTATTATGTAATAATTTTTCCACTTTTTCCATTTATTTGCAATTTCCTTTATAAACCATCAAACTCTCTCCTTTGGTGCAAAGGCCATACTTTTATAACAAAAATACAGTAAATTGCACTTTTACCCCTTAAAGTATCACTACTTTCCACTTGAGTTCTTACAGAAAAAGATTTTCTCACTTTGATCCCCAATCCCAAAAATAAATTGGCCTAACTCAAAAAATTAAAATAAATAGTTTCTCCCATTTACAATTTATCACATCATATCCTAAAATATTGCCCCCGAATAATACCTTTACTCCTACCTCACTTTCTTTTTCTCTCTCCTCTTTTATCTACATGTTCACCTCACTCCCACAACTGACCACCTCATCTCACTTACTCTATCCTCATAATTGACCACTTCCTCCCTTCCAACCCACTAACTGATCTCTTCATCTAGCTTCAAATTTTGATTTGCAGTCTTTTTGCTCTTTAAATGACACATAACTATTACAATTTTTTATTTTTGTTTGGTCGATATAATTTAGTTTTTAAGATTGTGTGAGTTTAGGGGTGGAGATGATTTTAAGATTATGTTAGGTTTTAAATGTCATGTGCAAATCACGTGTTAATTTTTCATCAATTTACATGACGGATTTTAACGAAAAGTTTACATTGGTACAAATGGATTGTATAAAAAGGGTAAATTGATATTGAATGATAGTTGAAAAGAGTAAAATATAATATGCGCTATAATTTTCTAATATCTTTTCTTTTTGTTTTATTTATAAATTTGGAAATTATCTTCAAATCTATACTATTATATACATTAAAAAAAAAAAAAAAAAAACTTGTGCGGCCTTTTGGATTCCAAATCTTAATCCAATTTTTTTTAAAATGTAAATTTACAAAATATAAAATGACATATGTCATGTAATAATTGGTTTATATTTTAAAAAATGGATAAAGTCTTTGACTATTGTGGTATTTATAATGAAGGAAAATGTTTGGTAGTCCAAAATTTTGTGGCTCAAATGGCTCAAATCTGTCAAAACGACGTCGTTTTACACTCATTTACACTCAAAACGACGTCGTTTTAAGTGATTTGAGTCATTTGAGTCACAAAATTTTGAACTACCTAACATTATCGTTATATGAAATCAAATCACTTCATAATTTTTAAGATTACAGGCATTTATCAATTTTCTCAACATGGTCAATGTTTACATATGGAAAGTTACTTGTCCTTTTGTACATCGGTAACTATAATCAACTTTAAGATTTAGTTAAATATATATGTACATTTTATTAATTCATGCAAGTTGTGTCATTTGTATGAAATTTAAACATATCCATTCATATTTATCTTATTTTAGTTAAAATTTTGATTTTTAAGATAATTATGAGTTGATTGCCATTATCTATCTATACTATTATTAAGTGAAAGTTTATATTGATTTAATAAAACATTCTTCTCCTCATGTTACGTGACAACTGACAACTTTATATATGCTAAAATAAAAAAAAAATAAAAAATTATTATATACCACATAAATAAGTTTTAAACCCAAGATCTTAGATTTCATTAAAAATATACTTATCAATTAAGTAACATACATATTATAATGTTAAATTCTTTATTATTTGTTTTTATTATTAATTATCTGAATTGCACACATATCGCATGTGCCACCCATTAGTTGAAATAAAAAAGAACAATAATGTGATATAACTTACGGCCATTCAATAAACACTTCTCATGTCGTAACAAAAATAAATAAATAAATAAATATATAACAATAAATTACACTTTACCTATAATTAGGTAGGCCATAAAATATTTCATGCCCTTTGAAATTTTAATTTACGACATTCAAACTCCTTTGGAGTCAATACCAAATCACAAAAACGAATGGTTGTAATAAAAAGTTGACAAAAAGTGAACCATCTTTTTTTCCTCCTTTTTCTTCTTCAATGGTTTGTGCTTCTAGGGAAATTTTTTCTTTCAACCTTAGTAGTTGGGGGGACAATTCACAAGCTTTGCTCATATGCTTCACCAAATTTTCCTAATTTACCTTAAATTTATGTGTACTTTTGTGCTCTATCTTTGACATTTACTGTGAAAACTCACCATAACTTATTGTACAAGGAAAAAGACATTTCTAGTAAGAAGGCTTCTGAGTGTTCTAAAATTTCATATTAATTTTCTTAATTTTTTTAATTTTAAACAATTAAAAAAATTCTATTAACTAATTTTCATTTAACCATATAAAAAAAGGGAATTTCTAGTGAGAAGACTTGTACGAGCTCCAAAGTCTCATACTAATTTTCTTAATTTTTTAAATTTTAAACAATTAAAAAAATCTCAATTGGTTAGCTTTCATTTAACCATATAAAAATAAAACTCTAATTAATTTATGGTTTATTTGATAATCCCACATCGAGAAAAGAATGAAAAAGTGAGTTGTTTCACTTATGTAAAGTAAATCTTGTACTTGCATTTAATATTTCAGTGTTGTGCATAGTTCAGTTTCACACAGTTTAAATTTTAAAATAAAAACTCTAATTAGTCTATGATATGATTTATTTTATAATATCAAATTGAGAGAATAAGAAAAAAGTGAGTTGTTTCACTTGTATAAAGTGAATCTTATACTTCTATATCTATATACTATATAAGAAAAATGGGGTTTTAACCACAAGGGTTGTGGGAGCTCCAAATTCTCAACATGAACGTTTAGAATTTTTATATTTTTAAATAATTAAAAAACTTTCTATTGGTTAACCCAACTAAAAAAAAAAAAAAAGGCCTCTAATTATCCTTTAAATTTGAATTTAAAATTTTACATATCCCACTAATATAGAAAATCATGTCAATTAAAAATATAAAAAAATAAAAATAAAAAAGATCTATTAGTCAGTTCATTTATTAAAATAAATTTTTTTAATTATCTACAATTTTAAATTTCAAAATTCAAAAACATATATCCCACTTAATATGAGAAGTATTGATTTCTTCCAATATTTCCTTCCTAAAAATGATAAAAGACCTAAATTTTTAGAAACCCTACTTTTAACTTCATTTCCTTATCTATATATGGATTTGGGGTGGCTGCTCTGCGGAGGTGCACAACAGCCATTGTTATGCAGTCAAATGGGCCTATTTTGGGGTCCATTTTGATAATCCAGACCGTTCACATTTTAGAATACATCAAGTAGAACGTACCTGCAAAACATCAAGTTAATCGAATATCGTTTACTCTTGCATCCACTCACATTTATATTTATTTTAATACTTTAAATCACAATTGTTATTTATTTTTGTAGATACAAATGTGATTGGATGAATAGGTAAATGATATTTGATTAATTTGATTTTTTGCAGATATGTTTTACTTGATGTATTCTAAAATGTGAACAGTTCGGATTATCGAAATGGACCTCGAAATGGGCCTATTTGACTGCACCACAGTGGCTATCGTGCACCCCCGCATAGCAACTACCCCAAACCCATCTATATATATATATATGTATACATATGTATTTGGCCATCTTTGTTGTTCTCACATGTATGATTTAATCTAATAAAGCTCATCAACTAATTTCATCACTGTGATCCTTATAGACAAAAAAAAAATAAAATAAATAACAATAACAATAATAATCATAAAAGCACTACAAAAATTTCTAAAATTAAAAGACTTTTTTTGTTCATTTTATTTATTTATTAGTATTTGTATATACAACACATAAAAAATTATTTATTATTTTATACGAGTTGAATTCGAATTTATTTGAGAATTTATGTCAGCTCAACTAATTTATTATCAATTAACGTTAATCATAATTTTAATGGCCAAACAATGGGATAAATGGTGGAGGCAACTTGAGATTAGAGAGGTTGTGGGTTGGGATAAAGGTCGACTTGGGGAAAGGTAAGGAAATGAAGTTAAAAGTAAGGGTGCTCACATAATAAAATTGTTTTAAATAAGAGCCGATGTGGTCAACAAAGATGAGATGAAAATTAGAAAGATGATGATTGGTGAAGGGTGGAGACTTGACAAGTGTTATCAAGGGAAGTAATATCATGCTACTCTTAGAAATAGATAGTTGACAAATTTATAAATCAACATATAAGATAGACGTATATATAGTCATTTGATAAAAAGAACCATACACAATTTTTTTCATAATAACTCATTTGAAATCACAAAATCATGTGTATAGAATGGGTAATATGCTAGTAAGTTTCAACTACAAATGGTAAGAAGTGCCCCTAAATTTAATAGATATGGAAAATAAACGAAAGTCAAAAGTCAAAAAGTAAACACAATTACTAAAATAACCCAAAACACAGTCTAAATAAGATGAAGATTTCATCATATTTATAAAATGGAGAGAATCATGTCTCTTCTCAAATTACTCAATAATTTCACATCAATTACTACTTAGCATCCTCAAACACACAAAAATTATTAGGTGGTTTGTAAAATCAGCCTTGCCAGGCCAGGCGAGACTGGTCTTGGGTTTGAGCCGACCCGGCTCAGATCTGCTCAAGCTCTTGCCAAAAATTGATCCGACTCCAGTTCTAAAAAATTTAGCCCCAATCCTAGGTCCAGGGATAGTCAGACCTAACTTTTTTTTAAAATTTTTTCTTATACCAAAATAGATTGAAATTAAAGTTAGGCCTTGGGTGGGCTAGGTCTCAAGTCAGACCTCAAATCAGAATTGGATCAAGCCAGTGGGCCAGGCCAGAAAAGCATGGCCCAACTATCTAACCATGTCTTAGGACCACTAAATAGCTTCTCCTCTAACATATGTTTAAGGCATTGCTATTCACATTACTAGTAATAAGTATCTGTTGGAAAAATTGATTTTATATAGGCTTATTTTGGGCCAACTTTGAGTCCAAAATTTGAGTGGGCCCTAAACGTCTTTTGGGGTGGGTCCGAAAAGGTGACGTGTTTCTTGCCGCATGGCAAGTCACACGGTGAAGACGGTTCGTCAAAACCATTTATGAATGAATGGAAAGTTGACGTCGTTTTCGGATTCGTGGAATGGACAATTAAAGAAGTAAATACGGGTTGTCCCACATTGAAACTTTAAGAGAGCTTGTTTATGTATATAAGCTCTAGATTACAACACTTGGGTTGGGCCCCAAGGGGCACCCCAAGTTTGTAGAAGGGAGGAGTTATGGATAAATAGAACCTTGGCTAAAACCACCACACACGCGCGTGCGTGCCGCCGCCGAGCGCGGGTGTGGGTCGAGTTGGTTCTAACATTAATTTTATTTGAATTTTTCTTTTGAAATTCTTATAGGAAATTATTTGAATTTCAAATTGAAATTTAAATTCAAATTTTGTTTTCCAAAGTATGTACTTCTTCCAATACTGATTAAACTGTTTCAACAGTTTAAAAAACTATTCCAGCAACGGATTGATTTTTCAAAGAGTTTGAAAAACTGTTCCAAGTAACGGACAGATTCAGTTCGTTCAAATATAGAACCTGTTCGGACAACACTTTTTGCCTATAAATACCTATCATTTCCAGCAGTCTTTGGTATCTAAAACCAGTCTGAAAAATTTTTTGTTGTCCAATTTTGCTCTTTAGTTGCATTATTCTCCATATAATTTTTAGGGAAAAAATAAAGAGAATATAGAACACAGGTTTGGTTCACCAAACAAATTGTTTGGAGTGCTGAAGATCATTGTATCCTGGGAGATAGATATCACATAACCGTAAGCACCGTAGCAGGGCGAATCTGTTTTAAGTACAGAGTGTCATACACTCGACTTGGTCTTTAAATATTCATTCAGTTCGGTAAAAATAAATTTGGTATGTAATTTATTTTATTTGTTTGATTTGTTTCAATTTATTTATTTTTCACAAAAGATTGTCCAACAATCTTAAGACAGATTCGAATTATTCCGTTTACAGAATTTTTCATTTATTTCCTTTCTTCTTTCTTCTTCTTACAAAAATTATTTTCTGTGATTTTACAAAATAATATTCTGGTTGGAAAACAAATAGTAGTAATATACTGTTTGACAAATAGTAGTAATATACTGTCTATTTTCTTTGACAACTAGTAGTAATATACTGGTATCATTAACAATTTAGAATATTTATTTGTAAAAGTTGTCAGAAATTAATTTTAGTTTTCTTAAATAATTTCTGAGTGTTCATTAATTAAAAATAAATTCGTATTTTTTTAATTATTGAAATGTTACAGAAATTTAATTTTCTGTGTGAAATTAATTTGGTTAAATAAAATTTTATTTTATTTCCAAATTAATTGAAAAATCAAAGTTACATTCTTGTTTATTTTATTTTTACAGAATTTAATTCTGTGAATTTGGATTAATTTTATGTATAGTATAAATTCTAATTATAATTTTGTTTTATAATTTAGAATTCATAACTACTGAAACAAATGCTCAAACGAGTACTGGAATGGTGGCTGCAATTGCGCCAACCCCCTCTCCTGTTATGATAGTACCAGTAAATCACGATGAGAAGCCTGAGAAGTTCTTAGGAACTGATTTTAAAATATGGCAACATAAAATGTTGTTCTATCTTACAACTCTGAACCTGGCTCGTTTTCTCCGTGAAACTGCTCCTATTATGAACGAGGATGAAATTAACCAGTAAGTGATTGCTGCGGTCGATGCCTGGAAACATGCTGATTTCCTTTGCCGGAACTACATCTTGAACGGACTTGACAACACATTATACAACGTCTACAATCCTATCAAGACAGTAAAGGAACTTTGGGAGTCTTTGGAGAAAAAGTACAAAACGGAAGATGCCGGCTCAAAGAAATTTGTGGTTGGCAAATTCCTAGACTTTGTGATGGTTGATTCTAAGATTGTGATCAGCTAAGTTCAAGATCTCTAACTCATTCTGCATGACATTCATGCAGAAGGCATGTCTCTCAGTGAATCCTTCCAAGTTGCAGCCTTAATTGAGAAATTACCACAAGGCTGGAAGGAATTCAAAAACTACCTCAAACACAAGCGCAAAGAAATGTCTTTGGAAGAATTAATTGTGTGTTTGAGGATTGAGGAGGACAACCACAATTCTGAAAAACGGGCTGGTAAGCATCCTATGGAGTCTAAGGCAAATGTGGTGGAACATGCTCCAAAAGCAAAGAAACGGAAGTTTTCTGGAGGAAGTTCATCATAAGGTTCTAAAGGATGGGAAATTAAAAAGTACAAGTTTAATGGCAAGTGTTACATCTGTGACAAAGAGGAACATCAGGCCAAAGATTGCCGTAGCAAAGGCAAAAGCAAAAGAAAAACAAGCAAGAAGCCTGCTCAAGCCTATATGACCAAAGTAGACAATATTTCCAATGGTGTAGATGACATCAATCTTTCTGCAGTTGTTTCCGAGACAAATCTTGTCAGAAATCCTAAAGAATGGTAGGTGGACACTGGTGCTACTCACCATATCTGTGCCGACAAAAAGATGTTCACAACTTATTCTACAGTGGATAACGGTGAACAACTTTTTATGGGCAACTCCTCAACTTCCAAAGTTGAAGGACAAAGGAAGATTGTTCTGAAGATGACATCTGGAAAGGAACTCACTCTCAACAATGTGCTGCATGTACCGGATATTCGCAAGAATCTTGTTTCTGGATCTTTGTTGAGTAAAAATAGGTTTAGGCTAGTGTTTGAGAGTAATAAATTTGTACTTACTAAAAATGGAATGTATGTAGGAAAAAGGTTACATGTCTGTGGCCTTTTCAAGATGCACGTAATGATTGTTGTACCCTTGGTTATTAATAAAAATACATCTTCTTCTTACTTGCTTGAGTCTTCAAATTTATGGCATGGTAGACTTGGACATGTTAATTATGGATCTTTACGTAGATTAATTAATATAGAATGTTTACCTGAATTTGACATTGATACAAATCATAAATGTGAAATTTGCGTTGAGGCAAAATTATCTAAAACTCCTTTTCATTCAATTGAAAGAAGTACGGAACCACTTGAATTAATTCATAGTGACATTTGTGATTTTAAGTCAATTCAAACTAGAGGTGAGAAAAAATATTTTATCACTTTTGTAGATGACTATACTAGATATAGTTATGTTTATTTAATTCGAACCAATGATGAAGCTTTGGAAATTTTCATTCAATATAAGAATGAAGTTGAAAATCAACTTGGTAAGAAAATTAAAAAAACTAAGAAGTGATAGAGGTGGTGAATATGAATCACCTTTTGGTGAGTTTTGTAAAGAATATGGAATAATTTATCAAACCACCGCTTCTTACTCACCTCAGCAAAATAGAATTACTGAAAGGAAAAATAGGACTTTAAAAGAAATGATGAATGCTATGTTAATAAGTTCTAGATTATCGCAGAACTTGTGGGGGGAAGCAATACTTTCTGCTAATTATATACTTAATATAGTACCCCGAAAGAAAGTGGATCAAACACCTTATGAATTGTGGCATGGGAAAGTACCATGCTATAAATACTTAAAAGTGTGGGGGTGTAACAACCCCGATCCACAATTAGCCACTAATCCGTAATCAATGATGTTAATTAAGTGGATAAAATAAATTATGGGTTTATTATGTATTTTGCATGATCTTTGGCTTTCTATCTGTTACTCGTAGAAATATGTGTCTGGGATTCCGCTTTAATATAAAAATTCAAAGCCTTATCGGCGTTCGAAATCGGAATTGGTTACATGAATGTGTCATTCGGAATTTTTAGAACCATCTGGCAAATTTTATTAAAAATTAATTCAATCTGATTCATTAAGCCGCGTTTGGCAAGCCTTATGTTCTAATTAATGTATTATGGCATCACAACTTTATATATGAGCCCTTAAGCTCATTTGAGCTCATCCTTGTCCATTTTTAGTGCAAAAATCTGAGATTCATTTTAGAGAGAGAGAGAGAGAAAGAGAGAGAGAGAGAGTGCAATTCTAGAGAGAGAGAGATGAAGAGATTGAAGAGGAATTGAAGGTTTTGTGTTAAGTTTATCAAGATTGTGTAAGGACAAGAGAATTTGAAGACTCTAGGTAAGAATGCAATCTCTAAATTGTGAATCTAAGTCATCTAGCATGCGATTTCATCAAGATTATGAGTTTAAATGTGTATATTGAGCTTAGAAAGAAAATTTGAGTTGCAATTCATGCATGCATGCATATGTGAGTAGTAAATCATCATTTTGATCACAAGCTTTGTCATTCATGGGGGGTTTAGGCCATGAAATTAACATGCATGCATATTAGATCAAGTTTTGTCAGTAAATTCCATGTTTGATGAGTTTTGGAAGAAGTTTACATGCGTGTTGGGTTTTGCCATATCAAGTTTAATTTAGATCATTCGTGTAGAAATTATGGATAATTGGCTCATGCATGTCTGAATCATCACTTATTCCCTTTTAAATCATGTTTTGAGAAAGAGTTTTGTATATATGTGTAAATCTTGGAGCTCAATTTTACTATGAACATGGACTTTGAGGATGAGAGTTTATGAAACATACATGCATGGGAGTTTTGAACTTAATTTTAGCTAAATCCATGAGTTTTGAGCTAAGGCTTTGTAAATGATCATATATTTGTGATTTAGAAAAGTTTTCCAAGTGTTTTGAACAAGCCATCTACGAATTTGCCATTGAATTTGCATTTGGAAGCTCAAAACCCTGGTTTGGAAACCCAGGATTTTGAAGGTCGCTCGAGCGGGGGATTTGCCGCTCGAGCGGACATTTCGTGCATCCAATAGTTTTGCAGGCTATTACAGCCCGCTCGAGTGACCACTTGGACGCTCGAGCGAACCCTTTGCATATTGTTGATCCGCTTGAGCATGGAGGTTACAGCTCGAGTGTAGATTGAGACCAACCAACACTTTTTCCAAGTTTGCAGACCGCTCGAGCGAAGGAAGTCTCGCTCGAGCGAGGAAATCTACACTCGAGCGGGGTCCTTGTTTTCCTACCAAATGTTTCAACTCATATTTTGGCATCCTCATTGCATCTTTTGCATCTCTAAGCCTTAATTAAGCCATGGTAATGAGGTTATGAAGTAGAAACACACTAAGAAAGGAATGTACTAAGTTAAGAAGTTATAAGTGTGCGTTTTAAGCAATGTGTTAAGAAAGAACAAGAATCAATGTAATGAAAGCTAAGTCGTGATGGCCACATGAATGTGTAATGATAAGATATGTTTGTGTTATGTACCTTGTTTTTGTAAGTCAAGACTCGAAGGTTGATTGACCACTTACGGGAACCGTTGTGAGTAACATTTCTGTAAAGATATGTTTATATGAATTATGTTCCAAATGTTATATGTTAAGTTATGATTTCTGACATGATATATGTTTACGTGAACGAATGTTCCATGTTTAAAACCTATTATGGCATCCATAGATAGTCCCAAGTCATGGGGGACGGCATGATAATGCGGGTCCATGACATACATGTGATTACGAGATCTCGTTAGCCACTTCATTGTGGTGATATGTGTTTAATCTGTATCCAGAACTGATTACTCTAGTCAGAAGACGATATGTGATATGTTCTATAGGAGGTACCATTAGTATGTTCAGATATGAGAATGATTATGTTATGATTTGCCTTATGATTACGAAATGTTCGGAATTCGTTCACTAACCCTTTTACCTTAATATTATTCACTGGGTTTTAGCTCACTGTGTGTATATATATGTATAGGTGGGCATTTTGGAGATCAGTCCTGAAGACTCTTGTCTGGATCTATGATCTTTTGTCAGCCAACCATCGTGCCTCACGTAGAGGTTCCAGAAGTGTCATGTTAAAGTTCTGGTTGTTTTTGTATGTGAGACTTGTTTGTTTTTATTAGTTGTACTGAAGATACTATAATGTGTGTGGGTATAACATAAAAATGACTTTTGGATATGTTTATAAAGTTTTAAATATTCTGTCTCATATAAGTCTGCACAGCTCAATGGACAATTGTATTTATGTATTTGCTTTCGCTAGCCCCCTTAATTTTGTTAATCAGTTCAGAGGCCTTTGGTAATCCAAGGATTACTGGCCGGTTACGACGCCAAACTTATAGGGGCGAGTTCGGGTCGTGACAGGGGGTGTTTGGCTAAAGTGGCTATTTCTAGTCCTAAAAAAACTAAGATGGGTCCTAAAATAGTTGATTGCATTTTCATTGGTTATGCCAAGAATAGTAGTGCATATCGATTTTTGATTTATAAATCAGAACATACCGAAATGCATGTAAATACTATTATTGAGTCTCGAAATGCATCATTCGTTGAACATGTATTTCCAAATAAGACTGGACAAGAGACTAGTACTAATAAAAGATCTTTTGATGCTATTACTAGTAATGATCAAGAACAAGATCAAGAACAAGAGCAAGATCAAATTGATGAAGAGGAACCTAGGCATAGTAAACGTACTAGAATCTGAAAATCTTTTGGTCTAGATTTTCTAACTTTTTTGTTAGAAAATGAGCCTTTAACTTTTAATGAAGCTCTGCCCAGTCTTGAGGCTCCTCTATGGAAAGAAGCTGTCAATAGTGAAGTTGAATCAATCTTGCAAAATCACACTTGGGAATGAGTGGACTTACCACCAGGTTGTAAACCTCTTGGGTACAAGTGGCTTTTCAAAAGAAAAATGAAAGCAGATGGATCAATTAACAAATACAAGGCAAGACTTGTGGTCAAAGGATTTAGACAAAAAGAAGGTCCAGATTATTTTGACACATACTCATCGGTTACTAGAATAACATTCATTAGAATACTAATTGCTATTGCGTCTTTGTACAATCTAGAAATTTATCAAATGAATGTGAAAACCGCTTTCTTAAATGGTGAGTTAGATGAAGAAATTTACATGGAACAACCAGAACGTTTTTCCGTTCCAGGAAAAGAAAAGAAATTGTGCAAATTGGTTAAATCATTATATGGTTTAAAACAAGCGCCAAAGTAATGGCATGAGAAATTTGACAAGGCAATAATGTCAAATGGATTTAAAATTAATGAGTGTGACAAATGTGTTTATATTAAAAACACAGACAAAGGTTATGTCATTGTATGTCTTTATGTAGATGATATGCTCATCATAGGTAGTAATAATGAGATGATTAAAACTACCAAGAAAATGTTGAATAAACATTTTGACATAAAATACATGGGCATTGCTGATGTAATTCTTGGTATGAAAATTACCATAACATCGGAAGGTTATGCTTTGTCACAATCTCATTATATTGAGAAAATACTTGATAAATTTCGCAAAGATGATGATCATCTTGCTAGAACACCTGTGGATGTTAATTTGTTTCTTTCTAAAAATGTACAGGAAAATATTTCTCAATTAGAGTATGTCCAAATTATTGGAAGCTTAATGTACTTGATGAACTGCACTCGCTCAGATATAGCTTATGCAGTAAGTAAATTATGTAGATATATGAGTAATCCAGGAGTAGAACACTGGAAATCAATTATAAGGGTTCGAAGATACCTCAGATTTACTTGTAACATTGGGCTGAATTATACTAGATATCCAGCAGTACTTGAAGGATACTGTGATGCAAATTGGATATCGGATACTAGAGACTCAAAGTCCACCAGTGGGTATGTTTTTACTCTTGGTGGTGCGGCTGTATCTTGGAAATCTTCCAAACAGACTTGCATTGCTAAGTTTACTATGGAATCAGAATTCATAGCTTTAGATAAAGCTGGAGAAGAAACAGAATGGCTTCGCCACTTCCTTGAAAATATTCTAATGTAGCCAAAATCGGTACTTGCTATATGCATACATTAAGATAGTCAATCAGCAATAGGTAGAGCACAGAATCATATATATAACGGTAAGTCACGACACATTCGTCGTCGACATAATACCGTAAGACAACTACTCTCTAATGTAATTATTTCCATTGAATATGTGAAGTCTAAAGACAACATAGCGGATCCACTAACTAAAGGGTTAGCAAGAGAGCTAGTTGAGAATTCGTCGAGGGAAATGGGACTAAAGCCTATTAAGTAAAAGTTACCACAATGGCAACCCAACCTAGTTGGAGATCCCAAGATCTAAGTTCAAAGGGATAACCGAGTTGTGAATGACTCCGAAGGATCACTAGGGAGTCCAACTCCTACCCATTTCTAACATGAAACAGTGATGTCTGCAGTGTTTTATGTTTAGTAAAATTTTAATGATTCTTGTATCTGGGTAAACCTAGTGGAGTATGGCAGGATACTCTTCATAAGAATCACCTATGTGAGTGTGAACTAAGCCGGTTCTATGAGATTTGTGAAGGGCTATAATTCTCTAGAGCACTCATGAAAGACCAGGTTGTTCAGGGCTAAAATGAACACAATAGTGAGAACTAAACTTTGTCTGGGGATATACTGTGTGAGTTCTATTGTCTTGGTTTACACAAACGGCTGAACAGTTCAAGACATCATGTTCACTGGTAGCTAGTAAATCCGATAGTGTCTCACAAGGGAAGGTTCAAAGCCAAAAGCTACTTATCCTTTGCAGAATATTTTTAATTTCTGTACTCTCTGTAATTAGATCATGTTGTTGCATTTTCTCTCCATCAAATTCAATTCATGTAGGGGATTGTTGGAAAAATTGGTTTTATATAGCCTTATTTTGGGCCAACTTTAAGCCCAAAATTTGAGTGGGCCCCAAACGTCTTTTGGGGTGGGTCCGAAAGGGTGACGTGTTCCTTATCGCATGGTAAGTCACACGGTGAAGACAGTTTGTCAAAACCATGTATGAGTGAATGGGAAGTTGACATCGTTTTCGGGTTCGTGGAATGGACAATTAAAGAAGTAAATATGGGTTGTCCCACATTGAAACTTTAAGAGAACTTGTTTATGTATATAAGCTCTAGATTACAACACTTGGGTTGGGCCCCAAGGGGCACCCCAAGTTTGTAGAAGGAAGGAGTTATGGACAAATAGAACCTTGGCTAAAACCACCACACATGCGCGCGCCGGCGTCGCCACCGGTCTGGCAGAGCCGACCCAACTTGAGCCAGGCACGGGTGTGGGCTGTGGGTTGGGGGTTGGGTCGGTTCTAACATTAATTTTTTGGACAAATTTTATTTAAATTTTTCTTTTGAAATTCTTATAGGAAATTATTTGAATTTCAAATTGAAATTGAAATTGAAATTTTGTTTTCCAAAGTATGTACTTCTTCCAATACTGATTAAATTGTTCCAATAGTTTAAAAAACTGTTCCAGCAACGGATAGATTTTTCAAACAGTTTGAAAAACTGTTCCAAGTAACGGACAGAATCAATTTGTTCAAACAGATTCAAACTATTTGACAGTTTTAGTTTCACACATGTTCATTCAAATATAGAACCTGTTTGGACAGCACTTTTTGCCTATAAATACCTATCATTTCCAGCAGTCTTTGGTATCTAAAACTAGTCTGGAAAATACTTTTTTTGCTGTCCAATTTTGCTCTTTAGTTGCATTATTCTTCATATAATTTTTAGGGAAAAAATAAAAAAAGTATAGAACACAGGTTTGGTTCACCGAACAAATTGTTTGGAGTGGTACTACAATTTGTGAAGATCATTATATCCTGGGAGATAGACGCCACATAACCATAAGCACCATAGTGGGGCGAATCTGTCTTAAGGACAGAGTGTCACACACTCGACTTGGTCTTTAAATATTCATTCGGTTCGGCAAAAATAAATTCGATATGTAATTTATTTTATTTGTTTGATTTGTTTCAATTTATTTATTTTTCATAGAAGATTGTCCAAGAGTATCTAATAATGATTATTAGAATTTAATGCCTAAATGATATTTTTTTCTTTTAACAAAGATAGCATTAGTATGTTAGTATAATTAGATCACAACTGAAACAGTTTGTCGCTACTATATCAGTTCAAACCCCTAGCCTCCTCAATGTTTAATGCATTATTCCCTAGAAAATTGGGAATCTGCTTAATTTTACACATGTAAAACCTATTGAAATTTGCTCAAATTTATGAACAGATTTAAATGGGTTACATTTTGAACCTAATTAAAACTGAGTTTAAATAAGTTGGACATATTAAATGGTTACCACCTCTTTTATTAGCATCTCCACTACACCACAACACCTCAATTATTATTATTGCCGCTGTGCCGCCACCTCCATCTCTATCACACCATCAAACCATCATCATCACCACCACCATAAAAAAATAGAGTTCAATAAAATAAATAAGTTGATTGGATTGATTTGGGCAATTTATATCCAATTAAATCCAACCTACTTAAACTCATTTATTAATTTAAATGAACAGGTTTTAATTAAGTTATTTTAATGCATGACTTATAAACTAGGGGTGATCGCAGATCAGATTGGGTCGAGTGGCATCCCATCCACCATCCGTCTAAAATTAGGCGGATTAGAAAAAATCAATCCGCATCCGTTCACCGGTTTGGCGAATGCGGATTGAGTGAGTCATGCGGGTTGACGAATGAATACGATCGGTTTAACGGTTTAAACTTTACAAATTTTGAACATTTTTTTTGAATTATAATAAATGATTTTTACAATCTTCAATAACTAGTAATCTGAAAAATATGTATTATTTGTCTATAATAGGTCATGACACCATACATATATATTTTTAAGACATTGTTTTTATTTTCACAAAAATATATATTTTTTATTATTTATATCCTATGTTGTTACTTGTTAGGAGTAGTCCTTTTTTCCTTTTTTCTTTTTTTTCTTTTTTTGGGAACTTCTAAAGGCGGATCGGGTTTATGTGGGTGCAGGATGATTGATCCGTCATCCAAATTGTATCTGAGAATTTTAAAATATTTCATCCACAACTGTAAACCGAAAGACACGCATCTGCCCAAAATCAATCGGGTTGGGTCAAATTAAGTGGATGAGACAGATTGAACGGATCAATGATTATCTCATTATAAACCCATCCGTTTGTCATCTTTGACAGATGGTGTAAATAAGAAGGCAGTTGTATAATGCAAGGATCATTCTAATATATCAACCTTTAAAAGAGTATGCACCATATGCATATGATATTTGTAAACATTTGTAATACTGATTATTACAAATATTATAATTAAATCTTTTTTAAGCATAATTAAAAAAATAATGAGTCATAACTAAACACCATATAAGGTATAATCAAAGAATTTTCTGATCATAATCAAAATAATAATCACAATAAGGTGCTGTTTGATAAAGCCTAAAACTGAAAATTAAAAATTAAGTATTGAAAACTGAATACTGAATTTTTTAAACAGAAAAATTGTTTGATAACAATTTAAGTGCTTAACTAAAAACAAATTGTTTGATATGTATAAAATTAAATTTGAAATTTATTATTTTTAAATTGTATATTTTAATTTTTATATTATGATGGTGGTGGTAATGGTGGTGGTGTAGTGGTGGTGATGGTGATGGTGATGGTGATGGTAGGGCTAGTGGCAGTGGTGGCAGCAGTAGACATGGTGGTGGTGGTAGCAGTAATAGTAGCGATGGTAGGGGTGGAGGTAGTGGCTGTGGCATGATGGTTGTGGTGGCGGTGGCGGTGGTAGCGGTGGCGGTGGCGTGGTGGTGGTGGTAGTGGTAGTTGTGGTGGTAGAAGTAGTGATGGTGGTGGTGGTGGTGTTGGTAATGAATTTATGATAGTGTATATTGATACTTAATATTTATAAATTCAGTCAAAATTAAGTAAGTTTCATGTGACTTAAATTTTTTTTAAATTTTAACCTACATTTTAAGAGGCATTTAAATTTTTAAGTGATATCAATTGTGGTTATCAAATGGACTTAATTGATTATCACTTAATACATTCAATTTTAAGTGCTGAATTATCTTATCAAACACACCCTAAGTCATAATTCATATCACAATGAGTCGTAACTAATACCATAATTAGTTTAACCAAATCATAATTAATATTACAATATATCTGTTGGCTACATATTTTGTATAGAGTCAATCACAGTTCAACACGTGGCAGATTGAGGGTAATACGGGAAGATAATTCAAACCTTCGATCGTGATCGTCCACGTGGCAGTTCGTATTGGTTTTCATAAGATCTGCGTAGTACTGGATCAGCAAAGAGATGCAAAGTGATATGGCTTCAACGGTTACTCACATTTAAATTCAAAATCAGGAGGGAAGCCTAACTGCAGTATTGGCGTAGTGGAGCTAACTATATGGCAACATGATCAGCGATAATGGAGGAGCAGTTCGACGATTAGAAGTGCAGTTCGATGGTTATCCTTGAGAAGTATAAATAGTAAAGAAGGCCCCAGAAAAAAGCCCCAGACTCAGATCCAAGAAACCAATTTTATTCTACTTTATTTTCTTTCCAGTTTTTACATTCCTTGTTCTTTACATTTCTGTACTTCAAATTCATGCACTGTACTTCGTTCATAGGAATAGTTTCAAGTAGATTGTTGTTGTAAACCTCTTCGAGGCTAAATTGGATCATTGTAAGTTTTTCATTTTAATAAAATGCTTCAATTGTTCTTCATTTGATTGTTGTTTGCTTAATTCTCCAAAATCAAGCCACCAGTAGAAGTCATCTTCATTGAGGCTAAAAGAACTAAAACACAATCGTCTGATAATTGGTTGGCAATTAATTTTCTGTAAAGACTGATTGATTCTTGCTGGCACGCTCATAATTACAAGAATAACATTCGAAAGCCAAAAAAGCCAACATATATTTTTGGCACACCTGGTGGAACTAATTGAAATGGCTGGACGTAGGAGATAATGAGAAAATGAACGTTTGGAAGAAAGCATGGAAGGAGAGGTAGAAATGCCTAATCCAGAGGATAATGTGATAACACATCCTGTGGAAACACCCATTTTATCAGAACCTATAGTCGAACAGACCAGCACTTCGGAACAAGTACCACATGTTCATAATATCGGACGAGGCCAAGGAATTGGACCATCCATTATTCCATCTACTCAGCCAATGAATCCATGGGGTGGCCTAGTAGATGCCATGGGACAACAGTTAATGAACACAATGGAAAGGTGGGAAACATGCTTTTTGGATCGAATGAATACCCACTAACCAACAAATGCAAGGCACATAGAGGAAAATTCAAATGCCCCTCAGCAAAGATTGGCTAGAGATAAACAGCCTATGCAGAGTAATGGGCATACTAATGGTCAGACTAGTAACCAAAACTATGAGAGACCACCACCTCAGTCTTGGTATGAACCCATTTCGAGGCCTATAGCAGGTCAAAATGCCTTAGTACTTAACAGTGAAGCCATGCAAATTGGTGGATCTGGCCCAGTACAAGAAAATGGCATAAGAATGGTTCCAAATCCCATGTTCGAAGCCATGCCTGGCACGAGGGGGTTCACTAATCCTTTATTCGAATTTATACCCGGGGGATTGGAAGGTTTTCCTACAACTGGAAGAGACACAACGCCTGTTCCAGCACCTTTCATAGGTCCTTTCGCAGGACAGGCTCAAAGGGGTCACCCATACCCCCAACAGCAGCCGGCACCATAGGGATAACCAGTCCCAAATATACCACCTTATGGACCAAGATTACCCCAGGCACAAGGTTGTCCACCAAATCCTGTGTTTATTCCTCCAGTAATGGTTCAACAGGCACAAAATATGGTCCCTAGGGACCAAATTGCTGATATTCTTAGAGAGATGTGTGGACCAATGGCTCGGGGGTTCAAACTCCTGTGTACAAGAAACCATATCCAGAATGGGTGGATAGAGTACATGAATACCCAAGAGGATTCAGGATACCAGACTTTGCCTTTTTTTATAGGAATGGAAACCAGTTAATAGTGGAGCATATTGTTAGGTTTGCTGCTTAATGTGGTGAATTTACCAATAATGATTACATGAAGTTAAGATTGTTCCCAAAGTCTCTTACAGGGCAACCTTCGTATGGTATATTAACCTTACGCCTGGTTCCATTCAGACTTGGCAACAAATGGAAGAGGCATTTCATGTCCAATTCTTCCAAACGGAGCCTGAAGTGTCCATGGCAGATTTGGCAAGGTTAAGCCAAAGGCCTGATGAAAAGGCTGCTCAATTTATTGCCAGATTTAAAAGAGCACGAAACAAATGTAGGATCATCCTATCAGAGCCAGAATTCGTGAGCTTGGCTCAAAATGGCTTAGAGTTTAGGCTTCGAAAGAAGTTTGACTCAACTGAGTTTAGAGACTTAGTGGAACTAACTTATAAGGTGTCTAGGTATGAAGCATTACCAAAGGAAGAACAAGATCGAAATAATGCATCATACAAGACATATTATAGAGATCCTAATTATGAGATTGATGCAGCAAAGATTGTGGGGAAAGAACATGTGATCTGTGAGGCATTAATTCATAAGGACACAACGATTGACCAGCAGTTTAAAAAGAAAGACCTTCATAGGAAATACTCTTTCGATTTAACAAAGGCAGATGACATTTTTGATCATTTGCTTGCGGCCAACTTCCTTAAGTTACCAAAAGGAGTCAAAATTCCATCTCCAAATGAACTTAAAGGAAAAGTGTATTGTAAATGGCATAATTGTTGGTCTCACTCGACTAAAAACTGTATTGTTTTTCGAGACAGGATCTAAGAACAAATTCGGAAAGGAAGTCTAAAATTCCCAGCTAAAGCAGAAAAGGCTATGTGGATCAACAGTAACCCATTCTCAGAAGTTGGAGAAAGTGCAGCTAATGTTGTTGTACCAGACTTCCAGAATTTATCTTTGAAGGAATTGGAAGAGGTCAATGTGCAAATGCATGTTGCCAGCCAAACTACTGTCAAGAAAGACACCAGAAGTTCACTAGTTGTTAGACAAGGCTTTACAGGTCAGGAAAAAGATTCTGATGAAGAAGTACTAGATGATGACTCTTTAGAGGCAGCAGTTATCCAAAGAATGTGTCTCAGGTGTAGGTTGAGCTATAAGTGGCTGAAAGGGCTTCCACTTGATGGGAAGCAATACTGCAGGAATGTGCAGAGATGTCCTAAGCCAACCAGTGCTCATAACAAAAGGCCATATCCAACTGGTCCTAAGCCAACCAGTGCTCATAACAAAAGGCCATATCCAACTGGTCCTAGGCAACAGCCAATCATGGCTGGATCAGCAGCTACTAGAATGCAATCCAAGGGTAAGAGGCATTTACATGAGTCTAGACCTCCCAACTATTACAGAATTAAAGGCAATCATCCTGAAAGAAGGAATGAAGTAGGTTCAAGTTATGGGAGCAAAGCTAGAAATTGGGCCCTTAGACCAGCCTCACACAAGATGGAAAGTGGCCACCTTCATGGAAGGCCTGAATTAGGCCCAAAACAAGGAGTCAGGGCTAAGCAATGGCATTCACAGATAGCTTCGAAGTTGGCTTCGAAGGAAGAAAGAGATAGCTCAACGACTGAGTTGGTGGGTTCATGGGTACCTGGAGTCTCAGATTGGTTTGTCATGCAGAACAAACCTAGGGAGATACCTGCCCAAAGAAATGTTGTTGGAGATCAGGGTAGGATGGTTAAACCTCCCCTGGTGGCCCCAAATAATTGGGTGTTACTAAAGCATCCAAAAACAAAGGAACCAAACATGGTTCCAGTAATTTCTAGATCACAAAGGAGGAAGATCCAACGTAGGTACACTTAGTACCAGAAAGACCTGAAAGAAAGTGGAGAAAGCTCTTCATTGGTCCAGATAGAGTGGCAGACAGAAGGAAAGAAAAATCCAAAGTCACAACATAGTCCAAAATCAACTCTACAAGACAAAATGGGTTGCAGCAGAGAACAGTTAGCCAAAGAGAGGTCCAGTTTAGCAGGATTGGAGAAGGCTTTGATGGAGAGTAATAGCGAGACAGAGGAAGAAGTTGGCCTAGGCCAAAAGAAAGAAATGGTTGAGGAAGAAATGTTCGAAGCCTTCACGGCTTAACAAACATTTTTGGTTGAAAAGCCAGCAGAAGCAGACCATTCAAAGGAGTTTGTTAGTAATGAAGTGCCAGAATGCAGCATGGAAGATGCTTCTGAAGTACTTGAACAAGGTGGCCAAAGGGATAAACAGGTACAACCAGCCATCCAATTTGGCTCATTTCTTCTAGTATTAGTGAATATGGTACATATACTACCACATGAATTCCAAGCTGGAGATGAGAACCAAGAGGGTCAAGAAATTGACACAATTCCAGTCTCTAGTGAAGACTCACAAGTGAGTATGGTGCAAGATGAATCCGAAATGGCTACCCCAATGGAAACTGAATACGAGAGTGAAGAAGAGGTGAGTATTAACCTCTCATATCCTTTTGAGTATCCCACAACATCTATGACACAGCATGTCAAGCCTTTATATATCAAGGCCTTCTTCGATGGGATACAATTGAACCGAGTCTTGGTGGATAATGGGGCAGCAGTGAACCAACTTCCAAAATCTTCCTTGAAGAAACTAGGAAAAAGGAACCCCAGGTTAATCCCAACTAGCACAACCATTGCTGGCTTTGCTGGAGACAAACAGATGGCTCATGGAATTTTGCCCATCAACCTGAGTGTGGGAACCAGTGACTGCATGACGGCATTCTTCGTTATCGACAGCAATGCTAAGTACAATGCTTTACTTGGTAGAGATTGGATTCACACTAATAAGTGTGTGCCTTCCTCTCTGCATTAGAAGATAATGATGGCCTTAGGCAATGGGAAGACAGAGGAAATCGATGCAGATCCTCAACCCTTCATAGTTTGTGCAGACTTCGCAGAGGCCAAATTGTATATTGAATGAGTGACACCACTCAGTATACTAAGAAAACCTGATGGATTAGCCGAAGTGACGGCTGATGAAGAATTGGCACACCTGAAGCACTTAGTCCAGGAAAGTGCTCATGAAGAGTTTGTCGTTAAGGATGACAATGATGCCTGGTTGTAGGCTAAGAGATGAAACCCAAGAAGCGAGGTCTTTGGCACTAATTAAGTTCTCAGTATTGGATGTTAAATCAATAGTCCAGAAGGTGCAAAGACAAGAAAGAGAAGCCATGATAATTGGCTGTAAGCAGGAGCAGCAACAGGCCAGTGCTTTGGCCCTTGATAAATATTGTGCTTTGGATATTGAAATAAAAGTCCAAGAAATACAGGAGGAGGATGCCTTATGGACAGACTTTGTCTATGAGGAGGAGGGTAAGGATGTCGAACCAAAGAAACTGGGAGCAGAATAGAGCAAGGAGATTGCTTCGAAATCAGAAAGAATCAAAAAAGGAGCATCAGTGAGTTCCCAGATACAAGACCCCTTGGAAGAAGTAAATTTAGGGAAAGGTTCCATACAGCAGCCCATTTATATAAGTGCTTGTTTGAATGCTCTTGACAGAGACCAGTTGTTGGTGGTCTTAAAGAGATACAAAGATTGTTTTACATGGTCTTATAATGAACTACCAGGATTGGATAGATCATTAGTGGAACATAGGCTTTCTATGAGGCCTAATTTCAAGCCATACAAGCAAAAACCAAGAAGAATGAGTCCAGAAGTGATTCAGAAAGTTAAGGAGGAGATTCTTAGACTCCTCAAGGCAGGTTTTATTAGGACAGCCAGGTACGTTGAATGGCTATCCAATATTGTGCCTGTAGTTAAGAAGAATGGTAAAATGAGGGTGTGCATCGATTTTAGAAACTTGAATTTAGCAACCCCAAAAGATGAGTATCCTATTCCTATAGTGGATTTGTTGGTAGACAGTTCAGCAAGGCATCAAGTTTTATCAATGATGGATGGGCATTCTGGTTATAATCAAATCTGTATTGCAGAGGAGGATATCCACAAGACAACATTCAAATGTCCTGGGAATATTGGCACCTTCAAATGGGTTAAAATGCCATTTGGTTTTGAAGAATGCTGGGGCTACATATCAAAAGGCTATGAACACTATTTTTCATGACCTCATTGGAGGATATTTAGAGTGTTATATTGATGATATTGTAGTAAAGTCCCAATCTATGAAAGAACATTTGATCCACTTGGAGGCAGCCTTTGAAAGAATAAGAAGGTTCAAGTTGAAACTTAATCCTCTCAAATGTGCTTTTGGCGTATCAGCTGGAAACTTCTTGGGCTATGTAGTACACAAGAAGGGAATACAAACTGATTAGAATAAAGCCAAAGCTATCATTGAAACTAGACCTCCATTAAGTAAGAAAGAATTACAAAAATTCCTTGGACATGTTAATTTTCTTCGAAGATTCATTTCTCATACTGCAGGGAAAACTGAAGTTTTTTCTTCCTTATTAAGGCTGAAGGATGAAGAGGAGTTTGTATGAATAGCAGAGCACCAAACTGCTTTCGAAGGAATCAAAACCTATTTGGCCAACCCTCCAGTGCTGATGCCACCAAGGGGTGATAAGCCCTTGAAGTTGTACATAGCTGCAGCAGAGGATTCATTGGGAGTTTTCTTAGCCCAAGACAATGAAGAAGGCAAGGAGCAAGCGGTTTATTACCTTAGTAGGTTTTTAAATTCTTGTGAATGTAAATACTCAGCTGTAGAAAAGCTGTGCCTTGCATTGTATTTTGCTGCAATGAAATTAAGATTCTATCTTTTGCCTACAACTGTCTTGATAATTGCAACCACGGATTTGGTTAAGTATATGTTATCTAAACCTATGTTAAGGGAAAGAATTGGCAAATGGATACTAGCTTTATCAGAATTTCATTTAGAATATGTTCCCCAAAAGGTAGTAAAAGGACAAGTTTTAGCTAATTTTTTGGTAGACCATCCATCTCAAACAGAAAGCCAAGAGATAATGGAACTTGGTATGGCTAGTGTTGAACCATGGCAAATGTGGTTCGATGGATCAAAAACCAATGGTTTAACTGGAATTGGTATAGTAATTAAGTCACCACAAGGAATAGAAACCACACATGGTTTCAGAGTTGATGAAATTACTTGTTCCAATAATCAAGCTGAATATGAAGCCTTAATAATGGGACTGGAAATACTTATTAGATTACAAGCTCATGCAGTTGACATATTTGGGGATTCTCAATTGGTAGTTAACTAGGTGAAAGAGTTTTCAAATGTCAAAGTATAAGCATGTTGCCATATTATGTTATTGCATTACATCTGCTTTCTCAATTTCAGATAGCAAATGTAACTCAAGTCCCAAGTTTCTTGAATAATAAAGCTAATGATGTGGCTCAGAAAGTTTCGAATTTTAAGAGAAGGGATAATACTCAAGAGAATATATGTTAAACAAACATATCAGAAATTAATACCACCTTTGAATAAAAGGAATGTGATCCTAGAAGTCAATCATAATGACTTACAATAATAAGATTGGAGGCATCCAATAATGCAGTATCTGGCTGGCCCATCTTCGAAAGCCAGCAAAAAAATTAAATTGCAGTCTATGCAATATATAATGTATGGTAATGCTCTCTACAAAAGAGGGGGAGATAGGTTATTGTTGGAATGTTTAGGCCCAAAGGAAGCATTGACAGCTATGGCTGAAGTTCATGAAAGCATCTGTGGTGCTCATCAGCCGGGTGTGAAGATGAGATGGCTACTTCGAAGGCATTCCTACTATTGGCCAACTAGCCTTAAAGACTGCATAGAATATGCAAAACGTTGCCAAGCATGTCAAAAGCATGGCATGATAAGGCACGTGCCCATAACTGACCTGCATGCAGTTGTGAAGCCTTGGCTATTTAGAGAATGGGCCATGGATATGATGGAAAAAATACACCCACCCTCTTCGAAACATCATTGTTTCATCTTAGTGGCCACTGATTACTTCACTAAGTGGGTCGAAGCTAAGCCATACAAGGTTGTAGACCAGACTGAAGTCATTGGATTCATTAAGGATTTAATCCATAGATTTTGTATCCCACAGACTATAACTATTGATAATGGGACTGTATTTGATAGAAAAATGGTAAAGTCTTTTGTGGCAGAGTTTGGAATTAGCCTTGTTAATTCCATCCCCTATTATGCACAAGCCAATGGTCAGGCTAAATCATCCAATAAGTCTTTGAAAAAAGGAATACAGAAAGTTGTGGAAGACAATCCTAGGGATTGGCATAACTTATTGTTGGATGTGTTGTGGGCTTATAGGACTTCTCCAAGATCAAGTACAGGAATCACTCCATATGCCTTAGTGTATGGGCATGATGCAGTGCTACTTATGGAAATTAATGTTAAGTCCTTGAGGGTGAGATGCCAAGACCAGTTAGATCTTGAGCAATACCATCAGAGTATGTGCTTGGAATTAGAAAATATAGATGAAGCTAGGATTCTGGCATTAAATAGCATCCTTTTCCAAAAGAAGAAAGCAGTCAAAAACTATAATAAGAAAGTCAAGCACATTGGCTTTGATGAAGGTGATTTGGTATGGAAGACAATACTCCCAATAAGGATTAAAAGCCATAAGTTTGGGAAATGGTCACCTAACTGGGAAGGACCATATCAAGTTCATAGAGTTTTGTCTTTTGGAGCATACCATTTGAGAAATTTGAATGGATATGTACATCCCAAAAAGATTAATGGCAGATATTTGAAGCCTTATTTTCCAATCATATGGGAAACACAAGGAATAGAATAAATGTTAAGTAAAAGAGCATAAGAATATTCAAATGATAAATAAGAATTTGCTTTTCATAAAGAGTTGAATACATTCTGCCATAAATTGGCTCAAAAGTCAGTACAATGTCTTAGTTGTTCTTTTACACTGGATGTTCTATTCTTAAATGATGAGAACAACTAGATGGCTGTGGTCATTTCCTGCTTTCGGTCAGCCAGTCCTTGATTGGTAATCTGCAATTTGGTGACAGTTCGATCTAAGGCCTGGTTAACCGCGGATAGCTCCTCTTCAAGTTGAGCTTTCTTCTCCAATAGTTGAGTTCGAAATTAGGAGACAGAGGAATGCTGTTCCTTTAACTCTGATACTTCAGTATGTATTTTGGAAACAAAACTTTGGTTTTTCACCAATTTCTCCTCTGCAGCCTTAGCAGCATGGCAAATGTTGATGTAAAAATCAATGATGGCTGCTGCCTGAGACAAATGACCTGAGACAATCATGCCGGATTGTTCAACAATCTTGCAGCACTGGAGGAAGCCATTTCTTATTATAGGCCTTTGTAAGGCTTCAAAAGGGATCCTTGAAAAGGATGTCAGCAGCTCCAGACAGCTATCCAAGTCTATTGAAGGTAAGGAAGTCTTACTGCTGGTGGAAGAGCTCTCAAAGATTTCTAGTAGAGAATCAGCCAAAACTAATGGCTCAGTCTCATCACTAGCCATTGGAGAGGTGGAAGGTATGTCGAAGAGACTAGCTAGTCTAGCTTCGAAGATGTCTACCTCATTCGTGGACATGAAAGGTGCAGAAAGAGCTTTGATGGAAGGAAGAAAAGACTGCATATGAATAGGAGAAGTGGGTGGAGCATCTTCAGCAGTCTCTATAGTTCTAGCCACCAATATGTCGAGGGAAGAGGGGCAGGAACTAGGCAGAGATAATAGACCATGAGTTAGAGAGCCACCAGTACCCTCTATAGGGGAATCAGCTACCATCAAAGATGAAGTAGTAGTTGGAATTTCTTTAGGAAGAGGAGGAGAAACAAAGCTCAAAAGAGAACCAAATTGAGTGAAATCCAAAGACAAATAAGGGAGGTATGGAGTTAAGCCAAAGGGAAAAGGAGCAGGGATACTTGGCCTCAAGAAGGGTATGGAGAATATAGGCCTAGAAAGTGGGAGTGTTATCTGAATAGACTTCACATTTTGCGATTGATCAACTTCAACCGAAACTGAGGGAGTCCTTATTGGAAGAATAGGCTCAGTAGTTGTTGCTGCAAAAGAAGAAGTACAAAGTAATGTCAAGTCTCAATACCAAGAATTTGACAAGAAAAAAAAGAAAAAAGAATAGAGGCATAAAAGAAGTTACTTGTTTCAGAAGAGGTAGCAATAATGGGAGAGCTACGAAGGGAATAGTGCTCAGCAATATGCTGCCTTCTCGCAGTTTCTCTTTGGATTGCATCAGCAGCAGCAGCTTCATCTCTTAATAGTTGTTGTTGCCGCCTTTTTTCAGCTCTTTGGAAAACAATTATGGCCTTAGAATGTTCCTGCTCTACTGCTTTGGCAGCTGCCTCATGAGTGGGGTCTTCGACCAAATCAGAAGGAGAGACAGTCATCTTCTTTCTCTTTTTTCTCTGTATTGGTATTTCCTGCTCTTTCTGAATCTCTCTCTCTTCAATCTGGGATTCAGATTCCTCAGGAGTGAGTTCCTCTTCTACTGCTTTGGCAGTTGTCTCATGAGTGGGATCTTCGTCCAAATCAGAAGGAGAGACAGTCATCTTATTTCTTCTTTTTAAGGGTGTCTCTTGCTCTTGATTTGCCTCTTCTTCTACTGTTGCTTGAACCTCAGGTACTTCCTTTTCAGGATCAAGTAAAAGTTTCCTTTTCTTTTGTTTGCTGTTTGCTCTTGAGAAGATTTAAAGCTTGGATCTTTTGGGGAGAATCTCCTTGTGAGGCACCCGCACCACCTTCACCAAAAGAAGAACTAGAGATAAGGCTAAAGGCATTATAACGAAGGCGAAGAGAAAATAAACAAGGGTACATACCTTTCTTCAAGGTAACCCGAGTAACTCTAAAAGGAGTTAAGCCAATAAGAATAGACTGTGTGGTGGCAGGCACAGGAACTGAAATGGTAAAAGCAGTGGAAGAGGCGACAACTCCAGCTCCTTTGGGCTTGGCTTGGGGGCACATCTAGCACCATTAATAGGTCCTGAGGAGGAATGGCCAAGTATACCTCCATATTGGTCACCCACCAGTTTTGGCACCTTTTCAATAGGTTACCTTGAGGAATGAAAGGGATATACTCGAACTCAATCAAGTCCTGTATAAATTTAGAAGTTGCTTCTTTTAATCTGGATCTTCGAACCTTTAAATCTCTGCTGGTAACATTTAAATTGGTGTTGCTGCAGAGAGGTATTGGGACCCCTTGTGAGAGGCCAAATTGCCTAGCAAATTGAGCAGGACAATAGGGCTCAGCAATGCACATGTAAGCTCTGGGGTTCATAGTCCCCATGAATAACTCTCTGGGGATCATAATAGAGGCCTATATGTTCTTGTGATGAGGTGAAGCACAGAACCTATCACTTAGAAAGTTTTTCAACCAAGATGGGCCAATGGTAGTAGGTTCGAAGAGACGAAAGCTGTAAGAAGGAAGGGAAGCTGGAAGATTGTGGAAGAAAGAGAAGTAAAAAGCAAAGGTAGAAGGATAGAGTGAAGCGTTGGCTAGCCTCATGCCATGAGTAGTAGGGTTTGGCTCAGAAAATTTAAGGCATTTATATTGTAGCTCAGTAAAATAAGCAAAAAGCCAAAGCTGAAGTATCCAAAATGGACCCCCTTGATTGGCATCCAAGGGTTTCTCACAAAAAAGAGAACATGCTCTATATACGTGACCTAGAACATATGGAGCTAAGGCCATCTTTTTCTGTAAAACAAGGGCTTTGGCAAGAGGGGCAAATTCAGGCATGATTCTTTGAGAAGAGGTGCAGAAAAGGAATTTGCAAAGCCAATATAATATGAAAGAAAAGAATTCCTTATTAGTCACAGGGCCCTCCCTTCTATTCTTAGCCTTGACAAAGTCACTATAGGATGAGTTAAGGGAGGGGAGGGAAAAAGGGATTGGTAGGTCAGGATAATCTGGTCCAATGGGGGTTCCAATGGGGGACAATCCTAATAGTTGCCAGATATCAAGAACAGTAGGAGCCATCATCCCACATCTGAATTGAAAGAAATTAAAGGCAGAATTCCAAAAGCAAAGGGCAACAGGTATTAAGAAAAGGTCCTCTGAGATAGTGAACCTGGATAGTTGGAGGGCGTCGAAAAGGCAGAGCTCTTGAAGGTCCAGAGTCCTATCAGGGACAACCCGATCATACCATTCTTGCCACTCTGGTCTCACCGTGGGCCAGCAGTGGTGGGAGCGGTTCATCCTCCAGTTTCTCCAATCAAGACCACCTTCGTAAAGGAGACAATGGTCTTCTAGACGTGGATATAAAGCTGGAAGCTCAGTAAGAATCTCTTTAAAGATGGGCCCAAGCACATAGTCTTGCTGCTCATGACGACGAGAGATGAAGATGCGTCCGTCAATGGCGCTTTTCTCACCAGCCTTGTACTTCTCACATTTTGCCTCAATGATCCTTTTTAGGGTTATAGACAGGCTCACACGCTCTACAACTGGTATTTTCAACGAAGAAGAAGCCATTGATAGAAAGCTTTTTCAGAGGACGAAGTTGGGAAAAGGAATAGAGAGAAATGGAAGGTCAGTAGAAATAAAGGGTTTGTGTGTTGAGCAAACGAGTGAATTCAGAGCACGAAATAAAAGGGTTTTAAAACCTTTATGTTTGGAATTTGTAAAGAAGTACTAAAAGTACGGATGCGAAGAGTTCCCCTCAATATTGATAATTTATGGAGGGAAACACATCTCAAATACTAATGTCAGTTTCGAAATAAAATATTTGGCTTCGAAACCAATTTTTGGCGCCAAAATGAAGTGACAAACGGCTTCGAATGTCGAAAGTTTGCTTTGAAGCACATTCCACACCTAAGGATGTAAGAATGTTAAAGTATTTGTTTACTTCGAAAGGGATTAAAGACCTGTTTTAGGTTTCTTAATGAGAGTAGTAACCTTCGAAGCAAAACTTGAGATCCCTTAAGGATGGGAATTGTTGTTCGAAGTATCAAAACCAATAGTTGGTTTGATAATATACAGAAAAGATTGCTTTTTCGAATTAAAACAGTGCAGCCCTTGAGAGGGGTTCCATATTTTTGAAAGTATGGACTGTTGTTCGAAGCAAAAATGGTCAATTTTAAACTGATTGATCATACTAACCATGACCAAATGTTGGATATGGTTAAAACAAGCTTTAAGGGGCAAGGTTGTTAAATTCGAAACACTGATTTTAAATGAAAACCAACAAAAGTTGTCAACTATATTCCATGAAATTGGAAAATTCATGTTGGTTTTTCAGTGTTTCATTTGATATGATTGAATCTAGATTCGAAGGATGAGATTGTGGAGTTCGAAGCCCTAAATTTGCTTATAAAGACAAACAGAGATAAAGTCAAACCATGCCAAACAAAGAGAAAAGTCTTAGCTATATTGAAACAAAAGCAATTACATCAAAAGGCCCTCATTGGGTACAAATTCGAGTTCATAAAAGTAAGGAATAGAATAAATAACAAGATCATGGAATTTAGTCCAATTGTGGTCAATAAATTTCTGTTCTTTTTATATTCTATCATTTATTTTCTCCAAGCTTGGCTGCTGAAGTTGATGTGCTCTTACTTGATAAAAGAGTTCTTCAGCCTTTATTTCGAACGCTGTTTCTTTTAACCCTTGTTCCAGCTCGTCCATATCCAAGTCATCCCAGTACGCAGAGTCTTTATTCTTGAAATCATCGTATTCTTCGATGAGGTTCTCTGCTTCGTACTGGGTATGAACTCAAAGGGATGAAAGTTGGTTCCAAGATTGGGTGGTGGCCACAGAAGTCCGGTGCTAATGGAGAAGCAATGGGAGTTGGTCCAAAAACATTTGGAGTTCTGCTTGGGCGATGGGGTTGAGGACGTGACCCCGAGTCATAATATCACAAGCCCATCGAAGGTTCTTGAGAGGAACATCGTCTTCAAGAACATTGAAAGGCAAGTGAGAAAAGGCCGCAAGCAAAAGTTGGGCATGCTTTCGCTGAGCTGGAGTAGGGGAAGGTGGAGACTTATAAGGAGGAAAAACCTTGTCTGCAGAGAGGGTATGCCTCAGTCTCTCTATCCAGCAGGGATTTTGCAGAGGAGGAGGTATAGAGGTTTCCATTTTGAAAGAAGGAGGAAACTTAGGGGCATTAACACAATCAAGCCAATCAGAAGAGCAAAGCCTCGCCTTCTGGGCTAAGAACGATGGGTTATACCCTTGTGCCTTTTTTGGGCGTCAAGTAGCTTGTACTATCTTTGTAGGTATGAAGGATGTGTACCATGCTACAAGCAGATTGTCCTCTAAACTACGTCGGCGGTCAATGGGCACGTAAGGATAAACCACCGAATTTCAAGTATCAGAAGGGAATTCTAGGGGATCAGTGAACTCGACAAATTGATGATTAACTCGCTCCCTTAACTCACATGCATCAGGTTTCGACCAGCTTCTCCAACCAGAAGCCCCAGAGGAAGAAGAAGCCACAGCCTCATCCCATGCAGAAGATTGTGGATTAGAAGAAGAGCTTCCAATGTCCATTTTTGCAAAATTTTGGGTTAGAGAATTATGAGTAGCGAGTATGTAATCCAAAGGTTGATAGTTTGCAAAAGCTTCCATGACTTGAATATAGGAAGGTGGGTAAAGGTGGCTAATCAATGCATGAAGGTTCTTTTGAGGAAGATCAGCATCATCAAATGACTCCTTGTATACTCAATCAATAGAAAAGAAGATTGGCTTGGCCATAAAAGATGTATCAGTCTGTTCGAATACTGAGATAGTGGGAGTGTTCAAGGGTTAGATGAGAATTTAATACAAATGATGAATGACAGTTGCATTTCTGAGAAATGCAAAAGCCCATGCACGTTCTAAGACGTGGGAAAATACCTTGATCCACTAATATCACCAAGTATTGGGTATATTAGTGCAGGGGGTAATGTTGGCTACATATTTTGTATAAAGTCAATCACAGTTCAACACGTGGCAGGTTGAGGGTAATACGAGAAGATAATTCAAACCTTCGATCGTGATCGTCCACGTGGCAGTTAATATTGATTTTCATAAAATCTGCGTAGTACTAGATCAGCAAAAAGATGCAAAGTGATGTGGCTTCAACGGTTACTCACATTTAAATTCAAAATCAAGAGGGAAACCTAACTGTAGTATTGGCGTAGTGGAGCTAACTATATGGCAACATGATTAGCAATCATGGAGGAGCAGTTCGACGGTTAGAAGTGCAGTTCGATGGTTATCCTTAAGAAGTATAAATAGCAGAGAAGGCCCCAGAAAAAGCCCCAGACTCAGATCCAAGAAACCAGTTTTATTCTACTTTATTTTCTTTCTAGTTTTTACATTCCCTGTTCTTTACATTTCTGTACTTCAAATTCATGCACTGTACTTCGTTCACAGGAGTAGTTTCAAGTAGATTGTTGCTGTAAACCTCTACGAGGCTGAATTGGATCATTGTAAGTTTTTCATTTTAATGAAATGTTTCAATTGTTCTTCATTTGATTGTTGTTTGCTTAATTCTCCTAAATCAAGCCACCAATAGAAGTTCTCTTCATTGAGGCTGAAAGAACTAAAACATAATCGTTAGATAATTGGTTGGCAATTAATTTTCTGTAAGGACCGATTGATCCTTGCTGGCACACTCATAATTACAAGAATAACCTTCAAAAGTCAAAAAAGCCAACAATATCATAACTAAATACCACAAATATGATGACTGGGGCATATTGTACACACTCCAAAAGGAGCATGTATTATAGAATTTTTCATAATGCAAATCACTAATCTAGTTTAATTTATACACTTCGTTCATAAAACTAGCAATATTGTAATTGTAATTCTAATTTGAAATCGTCACATATGGTTTATTATAAAATAAAATTCTTTTATCTTACCTTAAAATTATCCTTTTGTTCAAAAATCTAATTAAAAGGATGTAAATTTAATCAATTTTTTAGGATTAAAATGCAATTTTACTCTATGAAAAGAAGGGAAATAAAGATTAACATAGCTTAATTTCTTACATTTTATTTTAAACCCTAGCTCGACATAATGAGATTTGTCTTTATATGACTAATTTAATTTATTTTACAGTAACGGTACAGGGCCCGAAATTGCCCAGCTCGAATTTGCCCCGAATCCAAAACGACGTCGTTTTGGATTTTTTTTTTTTTTTTCTCTCTCTCTCTCTCTGAAGATGAACACAGAGAGGAGAAAGTCGAGAAGATGAACACAGAGGCATTCATGAACACAACAACAACAACACATTCATCAACAACATCATACATTCATCAACAACACATTTTTTTTGAATTTGAAAATAAAAAATTTCAACTACAACAACATCATACATTCATCAATAACAGCAATCACCAATAAATAAATAAATTGTCGAATCCAGATCCACAAATCTGTTCATCAACAAATCATCAATCCAAATCCACTAGAAAAGAAAGAAAGAAAGAAAGAAAAAAAAAAAAAGAAAAAAAAAGTAGAGACAGTAGAGGCGAGAGACCCACCGTCTGCTGTGTATGTATACACAGATCTGTGTATACACACACAAATCTTCCATGTCTTCCTCCTCCTCCTCCATCACCGTCTTCTCTCTTCCTCTTCTTTTGTTTGTCTTCTCTCTTCCCTCTTTTCTCCTTCTCTCTCTTCTCTCTCTCTCTCTCTGCATTCGAATGCAAGAAAAAGAAGAAGAAAAAAAAACACAGATCTTCCATGTCTTCCTCCTCCTCCTCCTCTATCACCGTCTTCCCTCCTCCTCTTCTTTTCTTCCTCATCTCCTTCTCTCTCTTTTCTCTCTCTCTCTGCATTTGAATGCAAGAAAAAGAAGAAAAATAAAATAAAACCCAAAACGACGTCATTTTGAGTTTCGAGTCAATTCGAGCCAACAGAATTTCAGGCCCTCAAACATTTGTGTTTATTTTACTCCATTTTACATTTTAGGCACAAGACATTAAGAGAGCTAGTTGGTTGTTATGACGGTGAGGAATCGTTTATTAGGTAAGATTATGTAAAATATTAAATTAATTAAATATCGATATAATTAAATTATAATTAATTGAATATCAACAAACAATCAAATTACATTTATCTTAAAAAATTAAAAAACGCATTATCAAAAATGATATTTCTTTTCTAATTCTTTTAAGACATAGTTTGTCAATGTTCAATTAGTTTTGACATAAATTGTTCCTAAATATAGATTGAGGGCCAATTGGGAGCACAATAAAAATTCAGAAGTCAAATTTTAATCCATTTTGAGTCATATTACCTCTCACATATTTTTACATATTTAAAAAAAAAAAAATTTAAAAATCAACTTTTAACCACTTTCTCAAAACACCTGAGTTTGGATTAACTTGACCCATGATGACATTTTCTGTCACAAAAATATATTGACTGTTATTAAACTAATATTAATAATTTATCCACATAATTTTTTTTCTTAAAAATCTACACGAGTGAGAACCTTGTCTAATTTCTTACTGATAAACGTCTCATTTATGTGAATTGGGAGGGAAAATTTTATATGAATGAATCATTACTGTTAGACAAAGTCAATAAAATATAACAGCATTGATAGAGTCCCACTCAATCATCACCCCCCCACGTGGCGGGTAGTGATTGAAGGAGAAAGAAAATGACGGGAAGATGACTTGTGAAATCATGTTTAGTTTGTGAACTAATGTGCGATATGATGCCACATGGTTTGTGAAACACGATTATTTTCGTTTAATTGCAGATAATTATTGGGAGATTTAGGTCAAATCGCTAGAAATATTAGATACTTAAAATAATAAAAAGATCAAAGTAAAAACACACTAAAAATAAGTAATCTATGAAGAAGCAAAGTGTAATTTTTCATTACACAATTCTATTAAAGTCAAAAGCATGGGTTTGTCCCGCCTTCCCTGATAAATTATTACCTATAAAATTAAAAATTATCAACAAAAAAAAAGAAAAAGAAAAAGAAAAAGAAATAGATAAATTTA
Source organism: Camellia granthamiana (assembly GCA_036172215.1). NCBI lineage: Eukaryota > Viridiplantae > Streptophyta > Magnoliopsida > Ericales > Theaceae > Camellia > Camellia granthamiana. Next base: position 43,934,205 of record CM069913.1, on the reverse strand, counting down.
CAAAATTGCCATCCTAATCTTTGAAGATGACGTCACTTGCCATACTTAGCAACGGCTGGATCGAATCCGCTGAGAACTTCCTGGCAAACAAAAATGGGTCACGCCGTTTGGTCACAGACGAATCAGAGCCGTTGATACCATCACCACCGTACCTGGGCCTCGCCTTCCTCAAGGACATGATCAACTTGGGCCCCACCACCGAGGCATTGTACGTGCGAGGATGTCCGTCATGTCTCCCCCTCCAATCCACGTGGGTGAGAGTAGCATTAACGCATCCACGTGGATCCTTCATGCTCATGAGCGTAGCGAAGTAATGCTCCTCAGGGTAACACGTGTCCTCTTTCAGACAAGGTAGCTTGAACTTTCCCCACAACCTCCTGTCACCCACCACAATCCTCGCATGCTTACGTGTCAACACAAAAAACTGGGACCCAATTCGGAAATCCCCAAACGGCACCTCCGGCATCATCACATCTTCCCCACGCGCCGCCCAACGGTCCCACGCGCCGACCTCGTGATTCAGAATCTCGATGAAGCTTTTGGTCGATCGGATTAGGGTTTTGTAGGTGAAATTGAAGGAGTGGAGAGGGATACAAGAAGGGGAGAGAAGGGCGAACATGGAGTTTGATGGGTCGTGGAGAAGCGCGTGGGAAAGAAGACGACGAGCCGCCGAGATGAGAGTGGGGGAGTAGCGGCGCGTGGGCTTGGAAGAGGGTATGACCCGGTTTGAGAAGACACCGGAGAAAGGCGGGTCGTAAGGGAAAGTCGGGTCGGCGTGTATGTACAGGTTGTATAGATTTGGGGGGGTATGGTTGAAATAGATTTCCCAAAGAGGAGAGAGAGGGAGTGGGATGGTGGTTAGAAACATGAAGGCTAGTTTTTTGGGTGATTTTGGACTCGGATTGACTCGGGCGGCGACTCGGAACAGCGAATCGTCGTCCGATTCTGCCGGAGATTTGCGGTGGCGGCGGCGTGATGGTGGCGGTGGTGGGGAAGTGGTGGTTTTGTTGTTGATCTTTTGTGGGTTTTTGAATGTGGGTAATGGGTTGGTGGCGCTAGTTCGGTTAGTGGTGGTTCTGATGGGGATTGAAATGGTAGCGCCGCCGCAACTGGTGGTGGTGATGGGGAGGGGGATGGTGGTGGTGGCGCCGCCGTTTGTGGTGGTGGTTGGGGTGATGATGGTGAAGACTATTGCAAGGGGGAAACAAAGGAGAAGAGCACAAAAGAGAGACACTGGGGTTGGGGATAGCATGGTGCTTTTTCTTTTCTTTTCTTTTCAAGTTTCTACTGTGTAGAGAGAGAGAGAGAGAGAGAGAGTGAAGTGGGATTTGGTGGCCGTGGCCGGGTTTTAATGTTGGTTAAAAGCATTAAATTAATTGTAATCTAGTTTTTTTTTTTTTTTTAATGGTCCTTGTAATCTAGTTAATCAAATACAATATAGCTTCTCTTTTTAGAACTTATCAATCATGAAATTTTATTAATAAATTTATCAAGTATTAAATTTAGAAAGTCATTATTTTTATTTTATTTTAAGTGTTACTATTAATATCCTATTAACTATTTTAGACTTCTTATTTTTTAATTTTTTTATTACAATAATAATCTCAAATGAAATTATTAAAAAAGATATTAATAATTTTGGAATATCTCATCTCACAATTAAGCACCCACTACATCATAAGTCAGGATTTATGAGAGCATCCACCTTCATCACCACTCATCTATTTTTTTCCAATCTCACCTTCAAAACTCTCAAAATGTTGAAAACCCTTTGGCGATAATATTCTGACGATAACAGTGGCAACTATTTCATTGCTTACACTTTTTTGACAATGACAATGAATGAAAATTTTTTCGGCAATGATAATTCTATGATACGAGAGGAGTATAACAATAAAAATTCAGAGGAGATTTATAACTTTAATGGTGTTCTTAGCTTAGACGAGATTGACCTTATTAGGATAAGTTCATTCAAAAAAATAATAAAAACTGTTTGTCATTTTTTCGAGATTGAACTCTCGAACATATGACCGAAATTCGGGAACATAAGCCCGAACATTATTCATTTGTTTGGGAACAGATAATCGAACATTTCTTTTTTGTTCGAGAACAGATAACCGAAATTCGTGGAGATTGCAGAATCCACAAAAGGAAAATTTTGAATCCATAACAAAAAAAAAAAAAAACTCGTTCTTTATTTTCTCAGGCCATGAACAAATATGTAGAGATGAAGTAGTAATCACTTTCGTGGATTTTGTTAGGGTTTTGGGAATAAAGACTTTTTGAAGTGTGGAGGTGTCCATTCAATTGAATGGGTGGAATGTTTTCATAAAAATAATTTTGGTATTATTTGGAGGGAGAAAAGAAATTTTAAGGGTTTTAGAATTTATAAGTGGGGATCCAAAGAAATAGAAGATTTAAAATAATTAATGGGGTGCTAATAGCAGCACTATTTATTTTACTCCAAATACATTTCATTCTTTATCTTTTATTATACATAATTACATTAATATCTTTCCATAAAAAATATACTCTATAAAAAAATTAAAATTTCAAGGATATTAATGTATTTGAAGTAAAGAAAGAGGTGCATTTAGAATAAAGTGTAGTGAGAATAGTGGCTCCCTAAATTTATGAGGCTCTTTTGTTTTTATAAATAAATTTATACTGAGAAATTTATCATTCGTGACCTATAAGTAAATAAATCTAGTTAATAGGACTAATTGATAAATGTTTCTAATTTCAAGGCCTTAATTAATTATTACTTAAAATTATTAGGGTAAATTATACTGACACTCCTTGAGATTTCTGTTTAATATAGATTTTCTCTCACATTTGAAAAATTACACTTACCCCCTTATAAGATTAAAATGGCATATTTATCCATTAGCCTTTATACATATAACATAATAAAATAATACAAATATTTTGTTCATATTATTTTAAGGAAAATAACAATTATCTTCTTTGGTTTAACTCACAAAAAATTGAGTTTTTTTTAATTTTTAATTTTTAATTTTTAATTTTTATTTTTATTGAATTGTTTTTAATATTTTAAGCAATTTTTTTATTTTTATTTTTTAGATGCACCTAATCTAGATATATATTTAAGAAGCATAATATTTTGTGGTTTTTTTTTAATTAATCAAATACAAAAAAAAAATATATAAAAATACAAAAATTCAATATATTATCTTATTTTGTTGTATTTAATGAATTGCTTTTAAAAATATTTTGTACAAATTATATATATTTTAAATATATCTACATTAAATTGATCTAATCTAGATATAATAGTGGAAATAAAAATGAAAAATTATATTCATATATACAAATTTATACAAAAAAATATCATAAAAATGTTGAGATAGTGATATTATTATAAATATAAATCATATTTATGAGTGTTTTGTCACGACCCAACACTACAAAAAAACCGGATTTAGTAGCGGCCAAAACTGTCGCTAAAAGCAGGAAAAAGCGTCGCTAAAAACTAAAACACCTTTACCCACGGTTGCAATAGTGGCGGCCAAACCGCCGCAATAGCCCCGTCGGCATATCCTTATAGTGACGTTTTTCGCAAACGCTGGTATAGTTATTTTTATTGCGACGGTTGATGTAGTGGCAGTTACAAATGTCGCTATATCTTGAATTTACTAATTACTTGCTAACTTTATAGCGGCGGGTCGACTGCTGCTATATCCTTCACTTTTGTGACATTTTGTAAACCGCTGCTATATTTTGACTTTATTCCATCAGTTTTACACTGTCGCTATAACCATAGAATTCGTTTCGCATTTTATTTACAGCGACAGTTATTAACCGCTATTGTAGGCTATGTTTTTTTTTTTTTTTTTTGGGGAGGGGGGATGAATAAAGTCATAAATAAAACGACAAAAAACTACAAGATACAAGGGGTATACCCTAAGAGCTAACCAACTATACAAAGACACATAAACCAAAAAACAAAAAAAGACAATCTAGACAGCAAAAACCATCCTGTTCACACACCACATAAACAAAGAGCAAATGAGGGCAAGAACAAGGCAAATAATACAAAAAAAACCTAAGAGCAACATAACCTTGTTACATTGAAAAGATCCAAACAACAAAAGGAATTAGAAACGAAACCCAAAAGGCCATATTATAGGGACAATTTGATTACAAAATGATCAAAACAGACACCATAGCCCTGCTCACATTATATATCTATAACAACACTATTTTATTCTAATGGCTCAATACTCAATAATTGCAAAAGGTAAAAGAGTCTGCATTTTCATAATCCCAAAATATCCAAAACACCTTAATTAAAAGGTTCATTACATAAGCCTGTAATACAAAAAAGATTCAATGTTTCTAGCAAACTAATAGCCCACACCATAATCCAAAAGAAAAACTTGTCACATAACAATAGTACTCAAAAGTATTACTCATGACACCATTTTATAAAGATCTCCATGAAAAATGTTCAAATCGAGAAATGACGTCCATTGTTTGATACTTCATATTATCTTATTTCCTGCAATAAAAATAATTGAATGAGCATAAGTATCATTTTCAATTTTAAAATCTATAAAGAAAATTTAGACTACAAATAATTCTCGACAAGTCTTATTTATTTATTTTTTTGGTAAGTATATGGTTTACATATCAAAAAATAAAGATTACAATGAAGTTGAAGATCATAAAGCCAAACATTAGTGGCAGCCACCAAATCAAGCAACCACTAGCAACATCCAAGCGTCTATTTTTAATTGTATATTACAGTTTGATACGTTGCTGATATTCAAATTTGTTCAATTGCCCAATTCTCTATTTAATTGGTTTGTTTGGTATTTTTACGGATGCCAAAAAAGGAAGCAAAGTAGAGAAGTCAACCTATCAAACCCCAATTTTGTCCAAACTAACTAACTAACAATTTATTGGTAAAGAAGTCATTAACAGTGGTTCTAAATTTGTGTCAATGTATGTGTATTGTAATGATGACTTACCTCGATTAGAAGGTTGCATTTCATGACTCCCAAAAGAGGATCTTTGATGTGTTCGTGGAGAAGCTTGGTCCGGAATGCCAATAGATCCATCTGTCGCCTAATTTATACAATAAAATTTACATAAGTATGCATAAATTTATAAAATGATAACATATGATAAATACATCATATAAAAGAATATGTTATATGTAATTATACATGCAAACCACTAGAACTATGTCTCTGACTCATCAAAAATGCTACTTGCTCTTTTAAAGAGTTTATTACAGCATCTTGAGCTTGCAACTGAATACCTTGAGTTTGCAACTGATCACCTTGGGTTTTTAGTTGTTCTTTCAACTCAATTATAGTGTCTTTGTCTCTCATTCTCTCTTCATCAGAAACCATTCTTAAGTGGTCAAAATTATTACATATGAAGCCATGCTTGGAAGGAGTAGGCCCAAATCCTAAACCTCGAACACGAACATGATGCTCTTTACCCATCACTTGAGAATAAATATCATTTAGTGACCAAGATATACGTCCACCAACATTTCCTTCGGAGCTACTTGGTTGTGAGCTCATCAAAGCTTCTAGTTTTTCCTATAGCGTAAATTAGGGGAAAAAAAATAAGAAGACAAAGAGCGAGAGTGATTGTTTGCCACAAACACATTAGAATTTCGAAAATGTAACTTATTAAATGGGCATACAATTTTTGTAGCTGCTGCTTCATTGACTGGTGTCCCATCCTTCCTTTTGTGAAGCGGTATATATAATTTTGCTCGATCTAGTGCAATCTTATCTTTTTGCTCCTATGTAACAATCATATCGTTTGAGAATAAATTCATAATATAATGCGCTAACCAAATTCAAAATATAAAACAAGGAATGAAGTTTGAAATACCATATCATATGCATGTTGTGCATAAGTTTTAGATCCTCCTGTATGTGCACTTGTTTGCTCTCGCCCGCTTTCCTTATTGGTTGTACTAAGTTCCTTCACTCATAAATGCATAACAATATGTTAAAAAAAATGATATGATGACATTGTATTATTTGATAGAAAACATACATCTATGCATACCTGTCCTTCCTTTGAAAACCAATACGCGACAAGGTCAGCATAGTGCTCACGGTTAACTGTTAAAGGCGCAGTAGCTACTATCTGTGCTGCTGTCTTTGTCTCATCATAGTACTTTGCTTTTAAACTACATTTCCAATTTCTCCATTTCTCTCCCATTGACTTCAATGTTCGATGCCTAATCATATCCCTTCTCTCATCTTGAGGAATGGCAAACTTGGACTACAATTGTATGAACAGCATATTTGATTTTGGATTAATGGTAATGATCTGATCAACAATGTGTTATTTGTTGTGCAAGAAAATTGAATCTTTGATTGTGCTTTTTGAAGGTCATTTGCAAATAAGCAACATATACATGCACATGCTGGTACTAGGAATAGAAACCAAATTAATGATTCAATTATAACTTAAATTTGTTATAAAATCTAAGATTGTAGTTGAAGTTAATAAAATTTTCTTTACTGCTGTAGTAGAATTATCACAAAATACTTGTAGTTAGAAAATTACCTCGATAATATTCCAACAATCTTCTTTATACGGATCTGGCACTTCATGCCAATTCTTGTACTTAATTGGGCATAAGTGTGGCTTTCCTAGCGATGGTGCCTATGAAGCGACTGAATATACCACCCTCTGTAGAAACAGCCTGCAAATCCTTGTTGAAGGTGAGCATAATGCGTTCTTCTGGAGTCAAATTCCACACTTCAACCATACGTGTAATTCCCGGCGTGTTTCGCTTGGTCGATTCATCTATAATAATACAACAATGAAATATATCATGGAAGTTAAGGGTGACTTGTAATTTGTACCTCAACTAAAAATCTAATAATACCTGTACGTTGCATTTCTTCTTCCCTTAACCAGTCCTCATCTAAATCATCTTCAAACTGAGAGTTAACCTCTGATTCTTGAGGTTGAGGATGTGGAACATGTGATGGAGCATGTGGGGAAGGATGTGACCAACTAGGTTGTGAAGAGCCATTTGATCAACTAGGCTATGAAGTTCCATTTGGCCGATTAAGCTGTAAAGAGGCATTTGAACGACTAGGTTGTGAAGTTCTATTTGGCCAGTCCAGCTGTGGAGAGCCAATTGAGTGACTAGGTTGTGAAGTTCCACTTGGTGCGTTAAGCTGTGAAGGGTTATTTGGTTGGCTAGGCTGTGAAGAGTTATTTGACTGGCTAGGTTGTGAAGAGCCATTTGATCGCTTGTTTTGAGACTCATTCTCAAGATTGCAAGTTCTAAATTGTTTCTTTGCCATATCTGCTAGATAAACAAGGTGTGATCAGTAAGATAGATAAAGAGACATGCATGCGGATAAAGAACATAGCATGACAAGGTTCAACATAAGCAAATATAGCATGACAAGGTTAAACATAAGAATTTGCCTCTGTTTTGTTCATGTAAAATTGGTGAACATTGAGAAAATCCTCAAGGTACTTTAAGTGGCAAATGTAGGGCCTAACCTGGGACCAATACCTTATCTGTAAGTACAGGGATCTGCAAATGTTAACTACACAGATCAAACCCATGCATATGATGAGAGAGAGAAAGACCTCAAACAAAGTTAAATCACTGCCACCAGTTATGTTCCAAACAATTCCAGTGGCCCTTTCTACGCCAATATCTAATAAAGGTGATTGAACGGCATTTAATGCAGCATCTCTTGCTCTGGACTTTCCTACACAAGAACAAATACCACAAGATAACTTAGAGAAGTTTGGCCACTCATCCTATTTCATCAGACTAAAACAAAGCCAAAAGCAAAATGCAGAAAAAAAATAAAACAAAAATATATCTATCCAGTAAACAAATAGACTACTGCCAAAAAGCCCAGCCTATCATAATCAGACCGACCACTAAAACAGAATACATTAACTGAGTAGCCACCAACCAGTAAACAAACTTGAGCAGACCAACAAAGCTAAGCAGATCAACCACTACAAGAGACCAAACAGAGCAGACAGCAGCTAAACATAAACAGGACAGCAGCAAAGCAAGCCATACAGCGGCAGCAGCAGAGATTCACCACAACAGCAAAAACCTCTATTGCATTGAGATTTCATTAGCAAAAACAGTACTCAATTAGTACTCTATCACCCCAAAGCAAAAGGCCATCACTACAACATTGCACTCAGCAGCACCAAGGATCACCACTAAACATATCAGGACAACACTCAACAAATTAGTACTCACCCTAGTAGCAAAGAAACCTCTATTGCATACAGCAGCAAATAATCACCACTAAGCACCATCTAGCAGCAGCAGAGGTTCACCACAGTAGCAAAGAAACCAGCAGTATACAACTAAGGAAACAGAACTGGTGCCTTGAAGACCAGCAGTAGACAACTAATGAAACAGAACCAGCAACCTGAACCACACTAGCTAAGAACCTTTGCAGCCTGATGGTAATGCACACTCAAAACTGGTGCCTAATATTCCAGCAGAAACAGTAGCCTTATCCACACTAGCAAACTTCTACCTTACAAACCACGCACCTGAACTGGTGCCTTGAAAACCAGCCCAGAACTGAAACACAACAACCTGCTACTAGCAAACTAGAAGCACCAATGCAAACTTAGAACTCTGCAGCCTAAAGCTAATGCACACCCAAACTGGGGCCTAGTATTCTAGCAGAAACAGCAGCCTTACCCACACTAGCAGACTTCTACTTTACAAACCAGCACCAGAACTGGTGCCTTGAAAACCAGCCCAGAACTAAAACACAACAAACCTACTACTAGCAGACTAGAAGCACCAATGCAAAGTTAGAACTCTGCAGCCTGAAGCTAATGCACACCCAAACTGGGGCCTAGTATTCCAGCAGAAACAGCAGCCTTACCCACACTAGCAGACTTCTACCTTACAAACCAGCACCTGAACTGGTGCCTTGAAAACCAGCCCAGAACTGAAACACAACAAACCTGCTACTAGCAGACTAGAAGCACCAATGCAAACTTAGAACTCTGCAGCCTGAAGCTTATGCACACCCAAACTGGGGCCTAGTATTCCAGTAGAAACAGCAGCCTTACCCACACTAGCAGACTTCTACCTTACAAACCAGCACCTGAACTGGTGCCTTGAAAACCAGCCCAGAACTGAAACACAACAAACCTGCTACTAGCAGACTACAAGCACCAATGCAAACTTAGAACTGTACAGCCTGAAGCTAATGCACACCCAAACTGGGGCCTAGTATTCCAGCAGAAACAGCAGCCTTACCCACACTAGCAGACTTCTACCTTACAAACCAGCACCTAAACTGGTGCCTTGAAAACCAACCCAGAACTGAAACACAACAAACCTGCTATTAGCAGACTAGAAGCACCAATGCAAACTTAGAACTCTGCAGCCTGAAGCTAATGCACACCCAAACTGAGGCCTAGTATTCCAGCAGAAAGAGCAGCCTTACCACAATAGCAGTCTTCTACCTTACAAACCAGCACCTGAACTGTTGCCTTGAAAACCATCCTAGAAACAAACCACAATAACTCGGATCTCACACCAGACCACAATAACACAGATCAAACAACACAGGGACAGATCAGAAAGAAACAGAAATTAGCTAGACAGTAACCTTAGCCAAGGCAGACTAAAACCTGTTGAAGATGATGTACAATGTCATTGACTGAGTTACTTATATTACTTAATTCAGATAAGTATTCAGTGCTACCTTCAACATATTTAAATTCTTATAGGAATTCATAATATTAAAATTTAAAACCTTAGAAAAACATTTTTTAAAAAAAAGGATCGTAATTAAAATCTAGCCACTGAAGAACACAATAAAAAATTGATTTGGCCTATTATTAATGCCTTAAAAATTGCTAGGGATAGTTTGAGCACAATAATTTGACTAGAATTTTGAGCAGGCTGAATGTAATCATATCAAAATCGGACAGTACATAGTTCAGGTTAGGCAAGCACAGCACCAGCATTATGGTGCAGATGCCCAGAGGCAACACATTAAACTGCTCTATAAGAAAAGAGGCTCCAACACATCCACATCATCCCAAGTGTTGTTAGTAAACTCCTTAGTTCATTAAACATAACATGACACAATAATAGTACTACATTCAGACAGGTGCGAACATACATGACTATACTCACCTCTCTTAGACGGATGTCGACTTCTTTCTTCTCAAGATATGATATACCTAGATTCGCCAACTAAAAGTTAAAACCAGAGAGAGCAAAAAAACATATTGTCAAGATTCTGATTTGACAATCCAAGTTTTTAATAGCTATATTTAACAACAAACATTAAAATAAAAAAAACCATCAGTTATCTATTAGAACAGATATAGATGTCCTCATTAATAACCCATACAATATACTTCAATGTCAACTAGACAAGTGCCTATTTAAGAGTTCACACACGAGACAGATAAGAATTATAAAGACGAGTGGAATATAAGATCTCTAAGTAGAGTTACTGCAAATAGGAATCTGTGTGATTCATATTTGCTATTACTTTTTGCACCAGCTAATAAATGGTTGAGTTTAAACACAGTTTAATTTCATATTTTCATTCAAATGCCTATTTAAGAGTTCCTGAGGCTAAAATTGTTGCTCAAGTAAATAGACATTAGAAACTAGTTTTTCCTCAAAGTAGGACAAAAATCCGAAAAAAAAAAGAAAAAAAAATGCAAAACATGGGTTGCCATACATATATGAAACTAAGAAATTTGAAATTTATATTCAAAACCAAATAATGTTTCAAAGATTAACATGAGAATAAATAAATTAAAATCAAACTAGTTGAACTTAATAGTTAGACATCCTCATCTAAATCATCTTCATCGATGAGTTGGTTATCAAGTGGAAGTGGTATATTGATTGTCGTTCCATCTGTATCATTTCTAGCCCAATTGAGGTTTTCATTCGCATCCACATGAGTGTCTTGAACTATCATATTATACGGCTTGTTATCATAATAATTGTCAACATCACCATCACCCAATTCAGTAGCACCAACATCAAACACATCCCTCGCTTTTGTTTTAACAACAACCAACCAATTTTCATGCCTTACATCTCCCACATAATAAACTTGTGTTGCTTGAGATGACAAGACAAATGGTTCATCATTTAACCGTTCTCCAGTATGTATCAAATGCGAAAAATTTACAAGCTTAAAACCATATTCATCTATCTTGTAGCCTCTACTTGTGTTCACATCAGCCCAATTGCATTTGAATAGTACATATTTCAACTTGTCAAAATAATTCAGCTCAATGATATCAAATAAAACACCATAATACATGGTGCCTCCTTCAGTGGCCACACAAACGCTACTATTCTAAGTTTTCTTCGCCTCCTCGTAATTTTTAATTCGGAACTTAAAACCATTAACAACATATCGTTTGAATCTTCTAGCTAGAGTGTTTGGGCCTTGAGCAAGCCACTTGATTTCATCAGTAAGTTGTTGCTTTCTTGTGTCATCCATAGCTACAACCTGATATATTATAGAATCCATTAAAATGATTACATTAATCTCTACGCTAAAAATTGTATATGGTAATAGTATTATTTAATAGCTACATACTTACATATGATCGAAACCACTCACAAAACTTTTCCATATGCATCTTATTAAGAACTTCATCAGTTAGACGACGCGGATGACTTTGTCTCTTTATATGCTCCTTGTGTTCTCTGTATGTTCATTCCTAACTTGTGTTACTATTGCAAGTATTAAAATGGGAAACTCAAACTTATTTATATACCATAACTCATAAATATTGCTTACATCCGATATGGTTGAATTTCATCATTGTTAAATAGCACATAACGATGTACTTGTATCCATGACTTTTGATCAAGTTCGATATTCATTATTGCCCCTGTAGAATCTTCAACATTTCTTAAGGGTCAATTGAATACAGTTTCAATAGATTCCAAATACCACGAACAAAATATTAAGCACTCTTCAGCTATGTATCTTTCTGCAATAGAGCCCTCTGGATGGGCTTTATTACGAACATAAGATTTTAGTCGTTGGAGATACCTACATGAAAAACAGTATAATTATAGATCGACTAAATTGGATGTCATTGTGATGTGGGTTAAAACACAAATGGATACAAGTCGTTACGCCTAACCTCTCAATGGGATACATCCATCTATAGTGAACTAGGCCAGCAATTTTAGCCTCAGTGGCCAAATGGACAACTAAATGCACCATAACAGTAAAAAAGGAGGGAGGGAAGATTTTCTCCAAATTGCATAAAGTCAGTACAATTCGAGATGCAAGTCGGTCAACCTCTTCCACTTGCAAGACTTCGGAACATATTTCCCTAAAGAAACAAGATAACTCAATTAGAGGTGAAGCGACTTTTTTTGGTAATGTTCCTCGTAATGCGATAGAAAGAAGTTGCTGCATCAAAATATGACCATCATGACTCTTCAAACCTATAATCTTACGCTGTCTAAGTTGGATACAACGTGAAATATTTGAAGCATAACCATCTGGGACTTTTACCCTTTTCAAAACTTTCAAGAAATCATCTTTCTCTTTTAAAATCATTGAGAAGCAAGCTGGAGGCAAATATGTCTTATTGGAACTGATCTTTTGTGGGTGAAGTTCACGTCTTATACCCATCTCTTGTAAGTCAAGACGTGCCTTCAAGTTATCATTTGTCTTCCCATCTAAATTCAACAATGTTCCATATACATTATCAATCACATTTTTCTCTATATGCATTACATCAAGATTGTGACGCAATTTTTGATTTGCCCAATATGACAATGTAAAAAATATACTTCTTTTCTTCCATGGTTGTATCTCATCACCATCCGCCTGTTTCTTTCTTTTTTTGTTTTTTTCATTTGCCTTTGTCTTCCCAAATTTGTAATCAAGGTCTTCCGTTTGCATCATGATCTCAAAGCCAGATAGTATATCAGGAGCTGATTCTATTTCTTGGTTGCCATCAAATGATGCTCTATCTTTACGAAATCTATGATCTTTATCCAAGAAACGCCTATGGCCCATAACACAATATTTCCCTCAATGTTTTAACCATCGAGAATGAGTCTCATAATTACAAGAAGGACATGCAAGAGCACCCTTGGTATTCCAACCAGACAAATCACCATATGCAGGAAAGTCATTTATAGTCCACATTAGAGCTGCATGCATTTGAAAGTTCTCTTTGGAAGATATATCATAAGTTTGTACTCCAACATCCCATAATTCCTTCAATTCTTCAACTAAAGGCTGCATATACACATCTATGTCATTCGAAGGGGAGCTCGGACCAGGAATAAGCAATGATAGGATGAAAGAAAATCTTTTCATGCACATCCATGGAGGCAAATTATATGGGACCAATATGGCCAGCCATATACTATAACTAGTACTCATACTCCCATAAGGGTTAAATCCATTTGCTGCCAACCCCAACCTGACATTGCGAGAGTCAAAGGAAAAATCTACATATCGAGAGTCGAATGTTTTCCAAGCCATAGAATCGGCAGGATGCCTCATTATGCCATCATTTGTACGACCTTCAGCATGCCATTTCATAGAAGCAGCTGTTTTTGAAGACATGAACAACCTCTGCAATCAGATGAAGTACTCATATTATGCTGCAAATCATTCTTATTTGTTGCCCACCTTGAAGCACCACAATGACACACTTCATTATTTGCATGTTCTTTCCAAAATAACATACAATCATTAGGACAAGCATGAATCTTTTCATAACCAAGACCTAAATCCTTAATAATCTTCTTGGCATCATAAGAGGCTTTCGGCAAATTTGCATCTGAAGGAAGCATATCTCTCAAAATTTGAAGCAACATTGTGAATGAGTGGTTGCTCCATCCATTAAGACATTTCAAGTGATACATATGCACAATTGCTGACAACTTGCTAAAATTCTTGCACCCTTCATACAAAGGCTTCTCAGCATCTTTCAGTAAGTCCTAAAATTTTTGTGCCTCTTCATTAGGATCTTCTTGAGGTCGTTGCATGCTTGGACCTTGATCAGATGGTTCTGGTAAATTACTTTCTTCTGCATATTCATCTCTATTTTGGGTGTGCATGGGAAACACATCCCGCAACATGTAACGTATATCACTATACTCAGGTTGTATTTCTTCATGGCTTTGACTAGTTGTACTAGAAATCGTTGCAGACATAATTTCCCCGTGAAGATACCAACAATTATAACCCGGACTAATTCCATAGGATACCAAGTGATCATGTTCAACTTCTAGGGTCAACATGTATGAATTCACACATCTCATACATGGACATGAAATTGTTCCATCATTAGATACATTGTGAGAAGCAAACTCTAAAAATTCTTTAATCCCTTGCATATAATCTCTTGACAATCTACTCTTCTTCATCCAACTCTTATCCATTGATAATTAACTAAATTGAAGTACCGCGAAACAAAATTAAAAGTTAAATATATTATATAAAGTGTTATCTATACTAATATAAAAAAGCACTACACAATTTAGTGTAGGTACACATAATTGAATTATTTATATATGACTTTTCATGTATATCTTTTCCTAAAGTTGAACTATTTTATATTGATACGTTTCATTTTTTTTTTATTTGTTTTCTTCGATTTCATTTTCACAATTTATGTAGCATTTTAATTTTTATGAGTTATGATTTTTTTACCCTGTTGACCCCATTTGATGGAACAAAAGGCTTAGTTTGGTTTGGTTATGATTTTTTACTGTCTTTCACGTGCACATGGAAATACATAGTGAAAGTTTGGTTGTTGAAGGTTAAGAAAAATCTCTTGTACAATACATTATATGGTTTAAACTCCATGATTAAATTTAAGTATTACATAATAGATAAGAAAAATCTCTAATATAATACACTATTTCTAAGAAAATACTACAATTCTACCTTAGTGCATAAAATTTTAATGAATTAAAAGGAAAACAATAACATTGAAAAAGTAATCTATACTAAACTTGTGGCACATCGATTTGTGTCCAGATTAGGGATTCAGCTTTTATTTGAGTAATTATAACATGCAGCATTCTACTCACGTAATGTATACAATGTACACGTATAGTTTTTTTAGTATCTGTGTTTCATAGTTAATAATGTGTCAAGAAAACAATCAGCTACAAAGCTAAAGCTATTAGCGAATGGGTCTAACAGTATATATCAAACTCTCAAAGAACTTCAAGTACTGCATACATAGTTCATTTATAATCTCACTCTTCTTTCGTCAGTTAAATCACATTCTTCTGCAGCACCATTTATGCATGTGAACCAGACAAGTAACACCAAAGTAAATGATAATAAGCAGACATTGATGTGAAAGAGAACTGTATAGGAATAGATGACATCAAGATCATCAAGTTCTAGACACTAAACAGAAACAACTTAACTTGTAATATTAAATGTTTAGCACAACCAATATCAAGAAAATTAATTCACAAGAAAGTCACTAATTAAGTGCTTCCCCTCCCAAAAAATTAATATTTTTTGTTCGCAGATACATGAAACAAAGAAGTAATAAACCAATAAACAATTAACATTATCCTTAAAAACTAACATTCCAATCCTGCAGCAACAGATTCCAACACTAATTTCAATCAAAGCTCACAACATAGCAGAGATTCACAGCTCAAGATGGCATAAATAACATACCATAGTGCAAAAATAGTAACCGACGGTGGTAAAATAAAATGACATCATTCAGAAGAAATCAAAAAGCTGCCCAAGTCTCCCAAATGGATAACTCTCAAACAACCTAATGGATAACTCTCAAACAATGAAACCTAGTTGTGCAACCAGTACACCAGGAGCCGTCCCATTGCAGCTGCGCCATTACACATCTGGATGTACCCAAAGCATCACTGACAGCAGACTAGTGCAGAACAATAGAAGCCAACCACAAGCCACAACCCCCTTACTATTAACACTACCTCCCACCCTTACAGTCATGCATAACAGAGTTTAACAGACAGAGTTGAGAAGCTAAGAATTCAGACCAGTTGTAGGACATACCAGAAAGCATAATACCCATTATGCACACTAGAAAGCACACCAGAAAAAAATTTGAATATTTGTATTGTTTGAATATAAATTTTCAAACAAAAATAAAATATTTGAATATAAACTTCAGAACAAAAATAAACTACAAAACAAAAATGAATGGTGTCCGCAAATTTTCTGTGATGTGCATCCCAGAATTTTTTTCCCCCTGATTTGAGTAAAATTTCCCCCTATTATGCCAACTCACAAATAAGAGTGCCTTGGTGACAGAAAGAAATATGGTTCTAAGGGATTGTTTGGCTTAGCTAAAAAGTCACTAAAAAAAATCATAAAATCATAAAAAAAAAGGTCAAAAATTCCTTCCATTCTCTCTACTATTTGCATGTTTTTGTATAGAAGTCAAAATCATTCCCAAACACTAATTTTTTTCACCTCATATTTTAACTAAACAGGCACTAAAAAGTTGATTTCCAAACAGACCCTAATTTTTATGACAAATTATTGCAAGTGTTTGAAGAACTAAAAGCGGTTATGCAATATATCCATCAGGACATGACAAGCCGTAGCACCCACAAAACATCCCCAACCTCAAGAAGACAAAATCTGAACTTTATATTTATATGTTAATGGAAACATCTAGTGGGTTCACTTTCTCAAATAATAATATAAGGACATATATGTACATGAGTATCAGTTATGTCAACATTGTTGTTCCAGAAAGAAAACTCTTTGTGCAAAATTGTAACTTTTTTTGTTTGAGAAAAACAGTGGTTTTGGCTGCTATAAGTTATTTCATGTTAAGTGTTTCTACAAACTCTCTGTTGTAGTTGACTTAGTGGTGATGCATTCTCCTAAGTATTCTCTTTTTTATCATTCTTAATTTTATTTCCTTTTTCTTTTTTCTTGGTTTATTTTTCCCCTTGACTCTCCTTAATGGAGGTAATTAAATGGGATAATCTGCCAAGGTGTTATAGTGATTGGGTTGATCTCTGTGGCTGGTTAATTTCAATCTTTGAATTTTTGTTGAACATACTACTGGTTAATCTCAATCTTCTTCGAATTTTCATTGAACATACTATAGATGAACTGATTATCAACATATAGTGTTAGCATTTTATATTTAAAAGTTCTCTAATATCATACGCATCTATTTAATAGATATATAACAACAACCATGGGAATTCCCCAAAACAGATAGTCAGGGGATGTCTTCTGGGCTCATTACTTCCCAAAGGGCTAGTCAAGGGATGTCCTTTAGGTTCATTGCCCCTTGTAGATTTCTGATGTGTGACTCGGCACATGGAAATCCAGGTCGGGGTCAGTACATACATATATTTAATACCAACAATTTTTTTTTTCTATTTTCTAAATTATTTTCCCAAATCAAAATCATTCAAGATGTATAGGAAAAACATAATCAAAGATAGTAGAAGAAAGGGAGAATGGCAGAGAGATAAACCGAGAGACAAGAAGAAAGAAAGGGATAGAGAAAGAGAAACAAAGAAAGCAAACTGACCTTGAAATCACAGTGGGAGGATGATGAATGCTGCGGGGAAGGATGAATGACGATACGTCACCGCGGGAGGAGGATGAACTCTGATACTTCGCCAAACAGGGGTGGTGGACTAGGGCACAAATTGTGAGTTGAACAGTTTTTTTTTTTGTTTTTTGGACTGAACTTCTGATATGTTATCCACTCCCCAACAAAAAAAAATCTGATTTCACGCGAAATCTGAGTTCGATTTGGCGGGCCTCTATTTTGATTGGCTTTTTAGTAACAGTTGTGTACAAACCGTCACTATTAAAAAATATATTGCAGCGTTTTAGGCAAAAAATGTTACTAAAAATTTAATTTTTAGTTGTGGTCAATAACCGCTACAATAGCCCATCTATAGCAGCATTTTTAAGGCCGCTGCAAAAAAAACGCTGCTAAAACCTAATTTTCTTGTAGTGCAACCCCAGCGCTTAGAGCTAGAATCGCGACTTACTAATTAATTCTTAATCTTCAACTAAGTGGCACATGCGGAGGCAGAGTGGTAGTAAAAAAATAATGAAACAGAAAATTAATCTCATTCTACTATTTTGATAAAAGAAAATACATCCATAGAGCTTTTAGTATTTTATTATTCAGTGGCAGACTATAAAAAAAAAAAAAAAAAAAAAAAACTGAAGGGAGAGAAAAAAAAAGAAAAACAAAATAATAAAACTGTATCAAAATCTTGTGCGGGTCCCACTGTACGAGGTTATAGGTCTTCGTTATATCTCATCACCTGAAAGGGTAACAACTATAACCACACAGCATAGTGAGAAATATTATGCCAAGAGTATAGGGGACACAAATAACAATGGATGGTTATTTAAGGTGAAACATTAACATAACTTAATTTAAATAAACAAATTATTTAAAGTGACAGAAACTAAAATATAAAAATTATGTAAATAAATAGCCATAACCACAGTACAGAACAGAACAAAGGTCACAGGAGTGACAGTCAGAACAGAGGTCAATGGATTCATGACAAACAAAGGGCCACAAGGTGACCAATCAGAAGCCCATGGTTTATTTAAGTCCTCCAAGGCATAGGACTCGCATGGTGGTATTTACAAAAAAAAAAAATTGTTTACAAAACCATTGTCAAATAATTATGTAGACACCCCATTTTTGACCGTCCTCAAGACTTGGATGTCCTTGTAAGTACATCCAGCGACAAGTTTGATTGCTCGTCGAGCTCTCGAATTCCGTGATGGAACATTCCAGGTTTGATCTTTCCAAACCCTGTTTCCATTCTATCTCATATTTGGACCATGTGTTGGTCTTTGCATGCATAGTGATGTTCTTGATGACCTACCAGCTATCATTGAGGGCTACCGGCCATGGACTTTCTTCTGCCGGCCATCAATGAGGCCTTGCTGGCCACCAATGCATCAGTAGATATTTTTGTAGATATTTTGACAGCTATTTGCACAGATGAGCCTATCTGCTTGCACGTGGATGGTTGGATCTTTACAAGAGGCTTTTGTATCTTCTATATATAGCGCTCATCTATATGCATACAAAGGGTTACAAAGTTTGAGCTGAGCAAGAATTCTCTCTCTCTCTCTCTAGAATCCTTTCTCTCTATATTTTGTACTTGAAAGTGAGATTTCTCTACATATTTGCACTAGCACCCTTAGCCAAACACCTTCACCTTAGAGTTGAGGTTCTTGGAGACCTTGTTTGAGCTCCTTGGAGTGGTTTTGGCTTAGAAGTTTGGCTGTTTTCTTGCTGTTTTAGTGATGTGCTTCAAGGGTAAGAATTTCACTCTTTAAAGCTTTGTTTTAGTTCATTGTTTGGCCACCTTTGTATGCTACTTTGAAGCTGGTTTTAGCCTCTAAAAAGTTCTATTTTTAAGGTCTTAAAATGTTGGTTTGAGCCTTGTTTGGTCAGGAGATAGTTCCCTCCCTTTGCTCTTTGGCCTGTAAAGCCTTTTCATCCATCTTTCTAAGCTTTTGGAACACCCTTTTCTTGGCCTTTTAACCACTGAAATTCAAAGGAATTTTAGTGGTAGAAAGTTGGTTTTGAGACCCAAAATAGGAGAGGGTAACCCTCCCTCTTTGTATCTTGTTTGTATGTATAGATAGCCTACTATGTGAGCATGCTTTTCTACCCTTTTGTAGATTAGTTCAAGCATATTTTTGGCTTTGTTTTGACATGCTTCAACTCTATTTTTGGCTGTTTAGGTCACTTGTTGCTTGCTTTTGGTACTTGTAGTGCAATCATGCTTACTAGCCTAGCATACTTGATGATTTAGCCTATCATTCTAGCTTGTGTTAGTTTGATTCCAGCATGTTTTTGCCATTGTTTTAGCATGCTTTAACTCCGTTTTGAGTGGTCTTGGTCATATGAGACTTGTTATGCATGGCTATAGTGCAAAGACTCTTACTAGCTTTGAGATTTAAGGCCCCTAACATGCTTTGCTTGAGTTGTTTGCATGTCATAGCATCATTTCACACATGATTTCAGTGCATGTGGCCTTGTCACACTCTCACATATTCCACTCTTTTATTACTTGTGGGAGTTGTGTTTTGAGCCTTGTTTATGAGCCAATACATGAGCATGTTTTTCTTACTTTTCATGCTTCAATTTCAGCATATTTTAGCCTCTATTTTGGCTTGTTTAAGCTCTATCCAAAGTTGGTTTGGCCATTTGAGTTTGATATTGCATGGTTCTAGTGTAAAGCTCTTCACTAGTTTTAATGCTTAAGTCTCCTAACATGTTGTACATAAGTTGTTTGCATGTTAGAGTCTTGTATTTCATGCCATTTCAGCACTGAAATTCTGCCACCTCCCTCATTTCTTTATTTTTCTATTTGTTTTAAGGGTTGGTTAGTCCTAAAGTTGTGTTTAAGCTTGAGATTGAGGCTCGTGCTTAAATGGCTTTAACCCTCTTTTGAGGGTTCCTTCTAGTCAAAGGCATGGTCTCTCTCATGTCTTAAGTCATCTTTCGATTGACCTCTCTCTCGTTAGAGGACTTTTACATTTGGACAAATCAATTAAAGAATGGTTTGGTAACTTAAAATGTGTAAACAAGAATTGAATCAAGTAAAACATACCAAGATAAGCATTGTTGTTTGCATTGCATTGTGTTCAATCGGACGTTATATTGAACACAAGGTAGATTGGTCTATTTCATACTCAAAGTGATGAAAATGAGCCAATCTCCATTGTCTCCATTGCCCTTGATCATGCATGATAGGGTGGTGGTTCTAGAGTCTTGTGTTTGTGCATTTATTGAATGTGTACAAAGTTGGATCTTTGGCCATCATGCATTAAAATGCTTGATTGATGGTTTTGGATCCAATAATGCAACTCCTTTGATGTTTTGAGATGATAAGGAGTGGCATAGTACAAACATACCCTTGGGAGACCTTCCATTTTCCTCTGGTTTGAGCTCTATTGCAGAATGGTGATACAGCACACCAGTGGCCGGCAGTGGCACACTGATGGCCGGCATTGCTTCATCCTTGGCCGGCAGTACACATCTTTGGCCGGCAGGTGGCCGGCAGCAAGCTTCCATGGCCGGCAGGCCACTGGTGTATTCCTCAGCATTGGTTTGGTAAGGTGGAGAAGAAAGTTCTTGGAGATACCTTGCAAACAGAGCCTCTCAAGAGCAAACCGGTGGGCTTTTTTGGGAGAGAAACCGAATGCATGCATGTTCAACTTTCTGAAGCAGAGATGAAGAAGTGTAATTTAATGCTTTCCTTGTTAGTTAACATTGGTTTTGTAATTAGATTAATTAGTTCCCTAATTGATTAAATGTTGTAATAATTAAGTAGCTTAGTTTAGCTATTTCTTTATTATTTTGTAATAATTAGTAAGTAGTTTACTAGTTATTCGATTGGTTTGTAATAATTAGTCTAATTAGTTTAATTAGATTAGTTAGCTTAGCTTAGCTTAGATTAGATTAGCTTAGCTCATTTATTCGGACCCTCCCTCGAGAGGGCATAATGTTGTAATAAGCGTGCGTGTGTGTGTGCATGTCTTACAACCCCACTTCTTTCTCCCTTTTACTTAATCGCTTACGATGGTTAGTTTTAGGGCACATTTTGATTAGCATACCTTATGCTTTGCATGTTTGCATCATTCATTTGTTTTGCATGCACCGGGCTCGGCACATCATTCAAACTGCATCGTATTTCAATACCTATTTGAATACCTGTATCAATTGTTGCATTCATATGCCATCTTAGATAGCCGAGCCTATTTAGTTGCATTATTGTATGTGTTGCATTAGGCATCTTAACATAATTAGGATCATGCATTGTTTCTAATTGACTTTTGTTTTGGCTCGGAGTACACTGTAAGTGCTACGCTTTAGCATACTTGCATGAGTGTGAGTGTTGTCATGATAGCATGCTTGCCATGAGGCTATTTGCTTAAGTGATTAACTGCATGAATGCTTATGGGTGAAGGCTTGATTGCCTGAATTGGGACAAATTGATAATTGTGAGTTTTAAGCCCACTTTGCGAAGTGGCAAATCATCATGTTTTAAGCCCACTTGAGGGTGACAAATCCACGCTTTAACCTACTTGCGAGTAGCACTTTCAAACCATTTTTGAAAACAAACATGAGTTGTTTTGTTCCAAGTCTCGCGATTTAGTCTATACTTGCATATGTGCGCCACATAGTAAAGTTAGGCTAATAACCGAATAAGAACACATGAGGTTTATAAAACAACATATCATGCTTAGTAGAGGCCGATCTTTGATCGGGCGAGCGGGGGTGCTTATTTCAGGACCTTCCCCTCTCGTATCCAAGTTCCTGAGCCAAGGCAACTTTGGTGGTGACGAACACGTGGCCTTTGGCACGAGTCAGGGTTTCCTAAATTTTTCAAAAATAAAATATTTAGGTGGCGACTCTGTAATCTGGCAAAGTAGTTCAGTTTTGGCATTATTTGATTCAAAATCTGATTTTCCAAAATGATTTTCCGGATTGGACTCTTTGGTGTTTATCAGTCTCATATTGCACTTTGTGATATTAGATTCAGAACCGTGACAAAAGTCCAAACTGTAGTAAGACCAATTCTAGCCTCTCCGAAAGGGGGGCGCGCGAAGAAAATCGGGTCTATAGTTTCTGGCGACTCTGCTAGGGATTTAGAGAACTTGACTCGAACTCATGATATGTTGTTTTATCTATATTTATGTGTTTCTTTGCATTGCATTTGCATTGGTGCGCCTAAGTCACGGTGTTTACCATTTGCTATTCCTGAATGGTTTGCTGGAGGCTTGCTTGGAAAAGTGTGCCATAAGGCTGACCGGTTGTGGGTTCTGCCACGATGGGAACACAAACCTCAGATCTGGACTGTCGTTGTACTGTTTGATCCTTCTTTCATTTCTCAGTGTTAGGAGCGAGAGGTATATTAGGTGATCTTGCTGAGGCACCCTTTTTTGACCATTTGACCTAGTTACATATTGGAAGCCTTAGAGACTGTTCCAAACTAGGACAGGTTGCTCACCCGAATGCAGGATTGTTTGAAATCGCATGCGTGCATAATGAAACCCTAGCTCCTGACGAAACTAGGACAGGGAAACCCTACCCCACCATAGGGGTGTTTTGGCTCTCACTTGCTTAATATGTGCTGTTAGGGTGTATCTCTACAGGAATGTATGTATCGGTTGCAAGTCTGGGTATCAGTCTGAGGACATCAGCATTTGAGGGTATCGGTATTGTGGTAGAAAATTTGGGGGCAGAAATTAGTGTTTGAGTACAGATTGTCCAGCTTATGATTTCAACTGTGTGTTGTCTTTATCTAAACCGAAGTGTTGTGCGTTTGCTGCTTGTTGTTTCTTTTTTGCTTTATTTTTTTTTTTGCAAGGTAGTACTTTCACCATTGCTTCCGACGAGGTAGTTACCCCCCAAGCACTCTGGACCAGAGTAAGGAGGCTTTATCGATCTGGGGATCTTATAAGACGACAACCAGTGTTTGCTTCGCTTCTCCTGGTTACAAGACGGAGGAGAGTTCGACATATTTCACCAGTTCGTCAGTCACCTGTGCTCAGTGAAAACCAGTTTTCTACTTCTACTTCAGAGTGTGCACCAAGTCTGTTAGATCAGTACCCCTCAGTCGGTATGGAAGAAATGATGCGTCAACTCCAACAGACTATCGAGGCCATGGAGAGGGATGCTGCTCGCCAAGCGGAGGTTACTGCTCGACAAACAGAGGTTGTAGCCCAACAAGCTGAGCTGATTTCCAAGCTTCAACTACAACAACAACCACAACAAGCAACAGCATCTGTTTTGCACCCACCCCCTTCTAGGGTTCCAATACCCGGGGATGCAGTAAATGTCCGGGAGAATACGGACATCCCAGTGGGGCGAGTCCCACTTCAGACTTCTAAAGCACCGGCCTACCCAGTGGACACACCGTTCGAGTTTGAGGTTGATCCTACTGCTTTGAAAGTGAGCAAGCTCGAGAAGCTGTTCAAGCGAGCTCAGGGAGTTAACTCGATCCCAGACATAGAGGATGGCTACACAGATTCGGCGGTGACATTGCCGGATAGATTCAAAATGCCTCACATAGACCGCTTCGACAGCTCGGGCGATCCTATGGTCCATTTAAGGCTATTTTCAGATATTCTACGCCCGATGGGCTTAACTAGAATGCTCTCTTTGGTCGGACCCTGTCGAGTATTGTGGCCATCTGGTATTCTAAACTGGAGAATTCAGTGAAGAGGAATTGGGAGAAGATGGTCGAGGCCTTCATTGCCCAATATTCGTACAATACTCAAATCGAGGTCGCAACTCGTGATCTCGAGGTAACCAGGCAAGAGCCGAATGAGGGCTTCTCTGACTTTGTCACCCGGTGGAGGGCTAAAGCCTCCATGATGACAATCAGGCCAGCTGAGAAAGACCAAATAAGAATGGTCGTGTGAAATCTGCAACCGAAGCTGCTACAGAAGATGATTGTCTTACCTCTCCCCACATTTGCTGATCTTCACGAGATTGAGGTACAGATAGAAGATGCTATGAAGCAAGGTCTGATTGACCAGGAAAAAGAGCAGCCTAAGAGCGCCTTTACCCGCAGTTCGAATGCAGCTACAAGTAGCAATGCAGCTGCGAGGACTTCTGATGTGGGCATGGTCACCACCACCCCAAAAACAACCACACCCTTCACCGGCTAATCTGGAGCCACCTCCCAACCAGCAAAATACACACCCCGGGGCCAGAGGGTTTTCACCCCGCTTTACATGTCTCTATCTAAAGCCTTGGGGGTTCTGATTAGAAAAGGGCATCTGAAGCCCCTGGAGCCACGCCCATCGCCAAATCCCCTCCATCCTTCACACAACCCAGCCAAATATTGTGCCTTCCATCAACAGCATGGGCATGATACTGACCAATGCTTCAGACTTCGTCATGAGATTCAAGATCTCATCGACAATAAAGTGATAGCGCCTCCTGAGAAACCAAATGTCACTACAAACCCTCTCCCACCACATAACCAACCTCCTCCTCCACCTAGGCAAGTAAGCCTGATCCAAACAATGGCCGTTCCATACATCATTCCCTCCCACCTGCCTAAGCCGTCGTTGTTCATCCCAGAATGCATCGATTTATGAATGATGAGCACGTCAATATCCTAACCTGAACCCATGGTAGTGGCTATGATAGAAGAGGGTGTGCCTGAGGGCTCTGTAGGCTTAATTGAGGAAGCATACAATCCTTGCAGCTTTATTGCGCCAGCTGATCAGGCCAACCCGAGGGTGGAATTGCCGAAGGGAACTGAGGTGAATGTAGTCCGGGAAGACGGGCCAAGTCAGGGGCTGGATGATTTAGCAAAGCTTGAAGAAGACATTGCTAATCTGCAGTTCTTTGATGAGTAGGATCCAGGGGATGTGAGCGTCAACTGATTTCACCTGAATGGATCAACAGACACTACAGGGTGGCTTAGTGATGAGCCATATATTGATGAGGGGTCACAGCCGAAACAGGGACAGTCAGAAACAGGAACATCTGCAATGACCGGAACGGTCGACAATGAGGAGAAGTTGCCGGAGAGCATCGGTACGAAGAATTTTGCTCGGGAATCAGGCAGCATTTATACAGCTGACACAGAACAAGAGGCCACATTGAAGCGGTTCGAACAAGAGAGGATCGAGACTGATCAGAGGGCTAGAAAAGCCAAGGCCCCTGCAGGGATGGAATGTGTTTGTCGGTTGTTGAGGGCATGTGGTGGGACGATGATGATTTACGTCTGGCCCATACTGGTGAGGACTGAGGACAGAATCTCCCAGATGATACGTGTTACACTGAAGAAGTCGACCACATGACCCGGAGTGGGCGGTACTTTAAGTCCTTATATCTGGACCACCCAGAAGTATCTAGGAAAGACAAGGAAACAAAAAAAACAGAAGGACAAACTGTGAGAAGAGGAAGCTGTACTGAAATAGTTGAAAAAGATTCAAGTATACATCTCCATCTGGGGACTGCTCATGGCCTCTCGGATACATAGATAAGCCATCCTATCAGTAATGGACAAGGCTAAGCTTTCTATGGATACAACTCCTAAATAGTTGGTGGGATTGGTGTTCCCGGGTGGCGCTTCACGGACTTTGACCTTCACAGATAAAGAATTACCGCCTGAGGGCTTTGAACATAACAAGCCGTTATATATCTCTGTGGAGTGCAAGGATAAGTGGATACCAGTTGTCTTAGTTGATACGGGATCTGCCATACATGCAAGTCCGTCGCGTACAGCTTATGCTATTGGGTTGAATCCCGCAGATTTCGTACCAACAGCCAAGGTGATTCGGGCTTATGACAATACCAGCCGGGAGGTGATGGGGACAGTGCGGACCAGAACTCACGTCGGCCCGGCCCAACAGGACATCGAGTTTCATGTTTTGGATATTCTAGCCACCTTCAACTTACTCTTTGGACGGCCGTGGCTGCACCAAGTAAAAGCTGTCTCTTTTACCTTGCACCAGATGTTGAAGTACCCCCATGAGAAGGGGGTAACAATTGTTTTTGGGAACTCCTCCATACATCCGCCGCCGGAGGTTACTACGCCGATCTTGGAAATTACACACGGCGAGAAGGATGTCTTTCTATATGGGTTCACCTTGGCTGAGGCTCAGGTAGTACAAGAGATTCTAGTTGTTGATGAGGGACTGTATGTTAGCGCGCAATCTGTTTACCTCATTTGTAAGCTTCAACATATATCCAGGATGGGACTGGGAAAGAGTGGCCAGAAGGGCGTCGTTATATTGGCCGAAGTGCCACACAATCCCCATACCTTTGGTTTAGGTTATACGCCTACCAAAGAGGATTGAGTGAGAAAGGGAAAGGAGATGGCTAGAAGAGCCAGGGCTAAACAAGCTAGGAAGCACTATGAGTTAGTGCATAGACCTATCCAAGGGACCCTGAACGGTCGCTTTGTCCTGGAGGAGGAAGATTTCCCGTTTTGCGGCTTTCTGGAGCCATGGCTGAATTCAAAGAAGCGGCGCTTGCCCGGCTTTGAGATCTTTTTTGACTTACAATTACCAGAGGATGAAGTTGCCGAAGAGTAGACTGACCCACCAGCTGTGGCTGAACAGTGCAAAGAGGATGCGTCCGATGGCACAGATTTTGAGCTGGGAGCAGCGCTGGCCTGTCTTCTCTCAGATCCTCAGATCATACTGGAGTGCTCGGGGGATGATTTCTCTATTTCCATGATTGGGGATCAACCGGCTGTGAGCCCATCTTCTGGCATTCTGGATGCATCCATCGCACCCTCCCTCGTTTGGCAATACGAAGAATGCTTCTTATCTAGCAGTTCTGGGTCAGGTAGTGAATCAGAATCCGATTCCACAAAGTCTATGGAGTCGAAATCATATTCGAGTTCTTCTGAGTCAGAGTCCGGTATTCCTGGGGGCGATAACTCGGATGCCGTTGAGTTGTCCAGGTCGTCTTTTTCATTTTCTTTTGAGTCGGTTGTAACCAAAGAATTAGACGATCTAGAAATTGCTAATGAGAATGGTACCACTGTGGTTTTTGAGTACTTTTCTGTGCCTTTAGTATATTGCATTAATCAGGACTTTCGAAACTTTGATGAAAACGATGAGGAAGAAATTCCTCTAGTTTTGAAACATTTGATTAATTAGGAGAAGGAGAAGTTTGTAAAACCTTTAGTTGATGAAATCACTTCAATTAACATTGGTACTGAGAAGGATCCACGTCTAGTCCAGATCAGGTCCACGTTGTCTTCGGAGGAATGCAAGCACTTAGTCGCTTTATTAAAAGATTTCAAAGATGTTTTCGCATGGTCCTACAAAGACATGTCTGGAATCGATCTTGAGATTGTACAGCACCGGATCCCTCTTGACCCTGAGGCCTGACCCGTCAAGCAGAAGCTTCGGAAAATCCACCCAGATTGGGCTCTGAAAATTAAAGAAGAGGTCACCAAGCAGATTGATGCAGAGTTTCTGTTAGTTTCTAAGTATCCTACTTGGTTGGCCAACATATTTCGGTGCCCAAGAAGGACGACAGAATTCGGGTATGTGTGGACTTCAGAGATCTTAACAAAGCCAGTACTTAAGGACGACTTTTCTTTGCCGCATATTGATGAATTGGTGGACTTCATTGCGGGGCATGCGCTGCTCTCATTTATGGATGGATTTTTCGGGTACAACTAGATCTTGATGGCCCCCGAGGATAAAAAGAAGACTGCCTTCACCACGTCGTGGGGAACCTACTGCCATAGGGTGATGCCGTTCGGTTTGAGGAATGCTGGGACTACTTATCAACGGGTTACAACCATGATCTTGCATGATATGATCCACAAAGAGGTTGAGGTGTACATGGACGACATGATTGTCAAGTCCAAAGAAAGAGAGGGCCACTACACCGCCTTGAAGAAACTTTTCCAACGGATCAGAGAGTATCAGTTGCGACTGAATCCTCAGAAATATAGTTTCGGTGTTACAGTAGGGAAAATGTTGGGGTTATTGATTACACAAAGGGGCATTAAGGTCGATCCTTCCAAGATTAAGGTCATTTTAGAAATGTCACCATCAAGGACTGAAAATGAGGTGCGCGGCTTTCTGGGTAAAGTGCAATTCATAAGACGGTTTATTGCAAAATTAACCTTGACTTGTGAACCACTATTTGGTCTCCTGAAGAAAGGAAAGAAATTCCAATGGGACGACTGATGCCAAGTTGCTTTTGAGCAGATCAAGGAGTATCTACAGAACCCACCCGTGTTGTCACCACCAGAGCCAAGGAAGCCGTTGATATTGTATCTGTTAGTAACCGACACGACAATGGGCTGCATGCTTGCACAGGAGTCTGAGGACAAAGTGGAGAAGGCTATCTATTACCTGAGCAAGAAGATGTTGGACTATGAAACCCGTTACACTCCGCTGGACAAGGCTTGTCTGGCCTTGGTATGGGCTACCAGGAAGTTGAGGCACTACCTGTTAGCTCACTTTGTAATTCTGGTTTCGAGATTAGATCCTATCAAATATCTCTTTGAGAAACCAACACTTACGGGTAGGCTAGCTCATTGGTTGCTTCTTCTCTCCGAATTCGATTTGAAGTACATGACGCGCAAGTCTGTGAAAGGGAGAGCGGTAGTGGAGTTCCTAGCCGATCACCGAGTAGAGAGAGATGAAGCAGTAGAGTATCTGTTCCCAGATGAGGCCATCCTGCAGGTTGAAGAAGAGATTTGGACTATGTACTTTGACGGAGCGTCTAATCAGTACGAGTATGGGATAGGAGTGTTGCTGATAGCACCTGACAATTCCCACATACCTTTAGCTTTCAAACTCCAATTCAAGGTATCAAATAATGAAGCAGAATACGAGGTATGTATCACTGGCTTGGAAGCCGCCCTAGAACTAGGGGCAAAAAGGTTGGACGTCATTGGGGACTCGAACCTGGTTGTGTCTCAAGTGAAAGGAGACTGGAAAGTTAAAGAAGAAAGAATGAAAATCTATCATCAAACCCTAGACGTTCTAATTCCTAGGTTTGAGAAGCTAACCATCACCCATCTGTTAAGAGAGAGCAACAGGTTCGCTAACGCCTTATCAACTCTATCTTCCATGATAGACATCCCTTTGGGAGTCTGGATGCGTCCAATCATTATTGAATAGAGGTATGTACCGGCCTACGAACTGATTGCCACCATAAATGAAGTACAAGATCAAAACCCCTGGTATCATGACATTTGGAATTTCTTGGAAAATGAGACTTATCCACTAGGGGCAAATGCCAAAGACGAGAGGGCAATATGGTGAATGGCTGCTCAGCTTATCATCTGTGGGGGTAAATTGTACAAACAGGGTCATCTGGGAATGCATAAACTGTGTGTTGATGCTGAAGAGTCGAAGCGCCTGATGGAGGCCATCCATGGAGGAGAGTGCGTATCACATATGAACAGAGTGATGCTAGCTCGGAAGATCCTCAGACAGGGTTACTACTGGTCAACCATGGAGGAAGATTGTATTGGTTTTGTTCGGCGATGCCACAAATGCCAGATCCATGCAAACCGCATGAACATCCCGCCATCGAAGCTGTACAACATGACTTCACCGTGGCTATTTTCAGTCTGGGGAATTGATGTTATTGGGGTAGTTACTCTGAAAGGGTCGAACGGGCATGAGTATATCCTAGTAGCGGTAGACTACTTTACAAAGTGGGTCGAGACCCAATCCTATGCAGTGCTGAAGGCGTCGCATGTAGCTAAGTTCATTAGGAAATAACATTATCTGTCGGTATGGGGTCCCGAATGAGATCATCTCGGATAATGGTTCCCACTTCAAGAAGGAAGTGATCGACTTGTTGGAGAAATACAACGTGACTTTTCATAAGTCATCCACATATAGGCCCGCAAACCAACGGAGTAGTTGAGGCCGCCAACAAGAACATCAAGCACATTCTACAGAAAATGGTGGAAACCTACAGGGACTGGCCAGATAAGCTGCCATTTGCTCTCTAGGGCTACAGAACATCAATTCGGACTTCTACTGGGGCAACTCTGTACTCCTTGGTTTATGGGATGTAGGCTGTTCTGCCGATTGAAGTTGAAGTTCCATCGCTGTGGATGATGGCTGAGTGTCAAATAGCGGAAGCAGATTAGCAGCAAAGTAGGTTTGAAGAGCTTATGTTATTCGACGAAAGAAGACTGAAAGCACTGTACCACGTTCAAGGTTATTAACGCAGGATTGTTAGGGCTTTCAACAAGAAAGTTAAGTCCACGAATTTGAAAGAAGGGGATTTGGTGCTCAAAGACAACCGAGCTCCCATTCACGACCCTAGGGGCAAGTTCAGACCCAATTGGACTGGTCCTTATATCATCAAATCTATCTGGTCGGGTGGAGCTGTCATTCTGATGGACTTAGATGGCCTTGAGTTCTCCCAACCTATCAACATGGACAAGTTGAAGAAATACTATCCCTGAGTGGCTCGCTAGGCCGAAAACCCGAAAAGGCGACCTAGGCAAAAGTTAGAGCACAAAAAATTTGAAATAAGAAAAACTGAGCTCGCAAGGTTGAAAACCCAAAAAGGACGGCCTTGGCAAAAGTTAGAACGCAAAAAGAGAGTGTTAAAACTCGAGTGAACCCAAACCGAACTACGTAAGGCTTGATTCCCATCTTTGGGATACGTAGGCAACTTCATTGTGAAGTCCAGCCATAAACACTTCCAATCAACTGTGTCCATGTGATTGTTTTTGGTCATTTTTGTCTTTTCTACATCCAAGAGTTCAGTTGTGAGCTACAGTGCAGTGCTATTCAGACAAGGGGCAACTTTCTAGTTATCAGATTTGGGGTTGCGCATCTCAGTGATAGATCTCGGGTGTGTCCAGTTGTGATCCATATCAAAAATGGTTTTGAAAAGTTTTAATAAAAGTTGATTTTGTTCAAATTAATCTTTTTACAACTTAGACCATTTTTGGACCAAAACGGAAAATTTTCAGTACCCACAACCTTCAATTTCATTGATTTCACTACAGAGTTCTCCGACTCTCAATACAAATTGAAGTTTCTTTTTATTACATTCAAAAAGAAAACTTGAAAGTACAGATTAAAGCAATAAACTTGGGGCATAGTCAGGTGTTCCTGCGTCCTCTCCCAAAGCTTGTGGAAGCTTCAGATGCCAAAGTAGGCCTAGTTTGCGCCTCATCTTCAAGCCAAGCTATGCATTCGCCAGAAAGGGCGTAACTGAAATTGGGAACGGGGGCTAGAAGTTCTCTCGTTCTCCATGCAGTGGAATACCGAGCTAGCTGTGGGCCTCAAATCAAAAATGAAGCTGGGTACTCTATTCCCTCTTCCGAGCAAGTCTGGTCATGTCCAAACTGACGCCAGAATCGGAATGGAAAATAGAAGACACAATGCGTCAAGCCAACCAACTGAATACCGGGCTGTCGGGACACGCTGTAGCTCATCTCAGGTAGATCAAACTAGGGGCAACGCCAAGCAATGTCAACAGTAGACCTGTTGTACATCCAATGGCACCACCATCCCTCGTTTGGGAAATCAACTAGCCGTGGCCGAAAGAAATAGCCGCGTGCTAAATACGTAGGACAAGCGTCCACTACTTTCAATTTCTCCATGAGCCACACCTGGGGAGGGATGAAAAATAAGAGAGATTAAAGAATAGAGAGGTGTACATAGAGAGAAAAGTGAGAAAAGGGTTTTGAGAGAAAAATAGAGCTTGAGGGCCGAGTGATGTGAGAAACACATGTAAGAAGGGTAGGAAACATTACCTACAAAAGTAGTGGACTTCCTGCAAACTTGGTTGTCTCCCGACGATGGAAAGCATCTAAACCCATTAAAGTCTCGGCTAGTGTCAAGCCAATGCAGCTTTTGCCTTCTTTTAAGCCTTAGGCAACTTCAATCAAGTGAATGCTAGATCCTTCAAAGCCAGGGGCAAGTAGAAAATGGGCCAACATACACAAGCAGAGGGCATGTTGCCGAAAACTTTGCCAAAAGTGGTTACCGCGTTTGCCGGCGTCAGAAAACCGATAAATAAGATTGGGGATGTCCAACTCCCCGTTGTGAACCAAAGTTCGGGCATCATGCAAAGTGAACCCGCACATCCTTCCTAGAGCTTGGATGTGGCCAAAATGAGACTGGGGCAAGATCTTCTTGTCGCGCCGAGATTCCATCAAAGCTTGGAATTCTTCGATTGTAGGGCATACCTCTTGTCTGCCAAAACTGAAAACATGTGTGATCGGATTCCAACATCTAGCCGCGACATGGAAGAATGGAAAACACTGCAGAGTACGGCTCAGCAGGAATAGTGCATTTATCCTAAAACCCCGAAAATTCAGCTTTTTCGAGCCATCCAAGTTTGCAATCCAATCGGAGAGTTTTTCGGCGAAGAATGGCTCTATTTGGGGCAAAAACAGAGCTAGAATGAAACAATCATGAAGCTAGAGCTTTTGTAGAAGATAAGGCAGTGAGTGGAGGCCAGGTGTCAACGTTTCAGAGATTCTGCCATCGATGGCCGGCAGTGGCTCATTAATGGCCGATAGGGGCACATTGATGGCCGACAGAGGAAAGTGATGGCCGGCAACCTCTTTCTCAGGCTCATTGAC
Organism: Camellia granthamiana; assembly: GCA_036172215.1. Classification (NCBI taxonomy): domain Eukaryota; kingdom Viridiplantae; phylum Streptophyta; class Magnoliopsida; order Ericales; family Theaceae; genus Camellia; species Camellia granthamiana. The sequence continues at coordinate 43,901,111 of CM069913.1, read as the reverse complement.
GTCCTTTGTGAAGATTCAGTTGTTTGCTGCAGTGGAGTCTTGTTATTTGTACCTTGTGAAGTCTTGTTTTGGTCCTTTTGGACTTGAATGTGTTTTGTTTAAGACGTAATAGTCTTCGTTTTGTTTATCAAGTTGTAATCGTCTTCATTTGATTATCGAGTTGTAATCATCTTCGTTTTGGTTATCGAGTTGTTGCAATTTGCTTATTGAATTGTAAGCCTGTCGAGGCTTCGTGTTGTTTATTGGGTTGTTTTGTTTTCTTAGTTGTTAGTTGGTTCACTACCTGATTAAGACAATGCAATTTGAATGTGCAGTTTTCAAAAAACTCAATCTCATTTTCATACTGTGCGATGTTATACGATGCTCAGAATATCAAATGCAACACCTTTTACTCAAAAAGCTAAGTTTTCATTTCCATTATGGTTACTTTTTGCAAAAGAGTACAAGTTTTAAGAAAATGAAACTACCTAAGGCTGTACAATGGGCAAACACTACTAACAAAAAGAAAACAAAGCAAAAAGCATCTAAATCAGTGCCAACTAGCTCAAGCTCGACAGGCCCTCTCCGTCCTCTTCCTCGGCGGAGCGGACTCTAGAGCACTATCGCCATCAACACCGTTGTCTGAAGCTGGATCAGAGCCTGACCTGGAACCCTTCTCAGCCTCTCCAGCCTCTCTACCGGCAGAATCTAAGCCAGCGTCGTCGTCTCCTTCCTTAGATGACTCGGACTATGGACTTGCTGCCTCAGCCTCCTCGCTTGTCTCGTCTCGTCATCATCATCGCCCAGAATGGGCTCTGAAAGGCCACTCTCGTTGCGGATGCCTCTAGGTCTACCTCGGCTGTGTGTCTGAGCCCCGTTTCCCTCTTCTCTCTGCTGTTGGGGGAGGAACTGAAGGTCCTGCTGTGGCTCCTGCTAGGGCATCCGGTGGAGCTAGGGTCTGGAAAGGGATCTGAAAAGGGCAGTTTGTCAGAATATATTAGCGATGGTGTATATCAGATGCAATGTATCAATGTAGTGTATGTGTACAGTGTATGGGAGCAGTGTATCTATGCAGTGTTTTGATGTGATGAATCAGACCAGTGTAGTGTGGAACCGTCAAAATGCTAATGTGTTAGCAGAGAATGTCATGAAGTGCAAACTGAAGAAACTTACCGGAATCCTGTAGAGGCTAAGCAGGTTCATGCTCGTCTGAACCATCCCCATCAGAGAAGTCGCTAGCTCGAGAGCCTGCCCGGTGTACTCTATGGATGCCTGTAAATGTATTGAGATGATCAGTGGTCTATAAAGTATAATCGAGATGAATTGAATGCGCAAAATATAAAGTATAGAACATACCGAGGTCAGGCCTCGAACTCCGACAAGCTCGTGACTAACTGGTGCGGGCTCAATGGGAATCTGATAGGTCTCCCCAGGACGTCCCCAGCAAGTCAATGTAGTAGGCAGCTTTGGCTATCCTGCTCTCTGTCTCTTCCCGTGATCTTTCTTGCCACGGGACCTGGTCGCTCTGGCCCCTCTACCTCTCTCTCTCGCAGCTAGTGCTCTCACTCTCTCACATCTGCGAACGCTGGTCAGAGGCGACATTAGATGTGTCTGGATGAAGGTCGCATAATCGCCCTCTACACGGAAGAAGTCTGCCTCCAGCCCTACCATGAACTGGATCACCAGGTCGATAGACAGTCTGTGTGTCTCTCTCATAGATACTGGAGGTGCCATCGTTATGAATACGGCAGACAGTCCTAAAGTCTGCCGCGCGAAATGCTCGCCTAAGAACCAAGCCCAGCAGATCGGGCCTTCGAGGAGGATATGATGGCGAGCAACGACCCTAGCTGTCTCGTACGGGCATCTGAGCCCCGAGGGTATCACATCCCACGGCTGCCATGTGATCTGAAATGAGAGAGTGAACAGATGATCAATCGTTTTCAATTGATTAATGTGTCTATCAGGTTGATTGAAAAGTGAGATGACTTTGTTTTGGGATTACCTCGTGCGCCGTGACTGTGTTGAAGTACTGACAGAAAAACATGAAGTTCTCCCGGGTCCTACGACGGAGCTGGCCGTCGTATACCCGAGAAAACGGGACTGTCGCTGGGGTCTCCTCTATAAGCTCTGGAGCAAGAGCTGGGAAGTCTATGTTGCGAGAAAAATTTGATTGATACAGTGTATGAGCAAGTACAAAAAATGCGAAGCGAAAAGCATGCAGTACATAAGCAGATACAAAGAATGCAGAGTAGATAGTACGTGTGTTGAACAAATGTAAAGTAGGAAAAGTTCAGCAGAAAATGTAAAGCAAAAGGGGGAACTAAGCTGTGTACTTATCAGGCCTGCCAGTAGCCGCCGATCAAGGTCCCGCTCATGCAAGAGGTCGAACTCATGTACCCATACAGAGTAGTAAGGCCGGCTCCACCCCAGTTGTAGAACTGAACTCGCTAGAGTACTACCAATATGCTCAGCAGATACAAGCCTACGGTATTCCACCTGTTCAAGAACAAGGTGGTATCGAAAAGGAACATGAGGAAGCCCCTGGCATACTGCTCTACCTCCTCAAATGTCTCGGGCTCCTCTCCTCTAAACCGCTCCTCGAACCAACTATATCTGACCATGCCTGCCTGAAGTGTCGGTGGCGTGCCCCAAGCAGTGCGGTCCATGCAGCCTCCCACTCTCCCATGTTAGGTTCGAGAGGGATCGGATCACCCCTTACGCCTAAGCCAGTGATCATGGCGAAGTCGTAAGGAGTCATCGTCATCTCCCCCGTGGTGGAGAAATAGAAGGAGTTGGTGGTGTCCCACCACCTCTCCACCAAAGCCCCTAAGAGAGGGCGGCTCGCTATAACCCATGTCAGGCTGGAGTAGAACAGACCAAAGCTTGTCTTGTCGATAATGTCGTGGACCCTAGCTGGCAGCTCATTGTACCAGTCCCGGGCTGCCGTCGTGCCATAGCCTCTGAAGGAGCAGGATCCGTCCTATGTCAATGCATGTGATACAATCAGATCAAGTAATAAAAGTATAGTGGAAAGTACAGTTGAATGTAGAGCAGTAATGTATGAGATACAATTAGATCAAGGCAGTCAATGCGATCAGATCAAAACAGTGCAAGAAATGCAAACATATAAGGGTAGTACTGCAGAAACAGTGTTTGTACCTCTACGGCGATAGCCGACAAGTAAGACACAGGCTCTCTCAATAACAGATCGTCTGGCACACCCTCAGTGAAGTCAGTGAAGGCTTTGATGCCTCCCGTGGTAGGTACTACGTGAGTCTTCGGATGATACCTCGCTAGGTCAAAAGGACGTATGCTCAGTGGTAAAAGCTTAGGCTCGACCTCAGTTCGGCCACAAAGTCTGCCTCAAACTCTACCAGAGGAAGTGCGGGGAGGGCCCCGTCATGTGGGACATCATCAGCCATCTGAAACAGGTGCAAGAGAAGCAAAAAGGAGAAAAAATGAAGAAAAGGGTGAGACTTTGCAAAAGTAAAACCCTAGGAGAGAGGAAAAGTCAAATAAAGTTAAAACCTAGGAAAAGTGTACTAACCTAGGGAGAACCTCGAGGGGAATCGACCTAGAACGGTGGAAATCATGAAAGAAGCGTCGAAATCAAATTCTGATCGGTTCAAAGTGAAGAGAACTAAAGGGTTTTAGCGAATAAAGTTTGTTTAGGGTGTTGGAAAACGCATAGAATGCGCGGATCTAGAGAGAAGGAGCACCTAGAGAGCAAGGGAGAGGGATTTTATGCAAGGGGTTGTGAGGAAATAAAATGGCTTTGCCTCTACTTAAAGACCCGTGGGTCAAAAGACCAAATTTCCCAAATCTGCCGTCGATGGCTGGCAATGGCACATCAATGGCCGACAGTGTTGTATTGATGGCCGGCAGTGGCCACCAATGGCCGGTAGGAGGCCGGCAGCCTCCCCTGATGGCCGGCATGCTTCCATCAGCTTTCTCTGTCTCATTTCCTTTGATTGGTGTCCCTGGATCCCGAGAAGTGCAAGGTATGCTCAAAGTTTGATTCAAAATGCCTCTGTGGAAGTTTAGAATCGCATTTTCAATGCACGATGGTCATCGCTCATCAACACGAACAAGGTGTATCCTTTTTAACATATTGCAACTCTTCCGAGAGGTAAATCGGAGGTTGCCTTTGAGTCGTCTTTAGCACACTCGCTTTTGTCGTTGCATAGAATGTGCATTGCTTTTATCATTGCATGGAGCATGCATTGAATTGTTGCATAGAACATGCATTATCATGTTTGCATGGAATATGTATGTTGCATTGAGTATGTGTCATTGATCATTTTACATAGAATATGCTTCTATTTCGTTTCTTGCATGTTGTGCATGGAGCATGCCTCCACCATTGTGGATTACGGTCATTCATCTTACATGAAATATGCATTTGTATTGCATTGTACCTGTAAAGTTTCTTCCTTGTGCAGGCACGATATTGTATGTACGGTTCATTTGAAGCTGATGTAATCAGATGATATTGTATATACGGTTCATTCAGAGGGATTCCGGGTAAGATCATTCCTGTCCTTTAAACACCTTGTTTTGGTTAGAAGCATTCAGGTATGCCCGGTGCTTACACCACACCTCGTTGGTTAGAAACACTCAGGTACGCCCGGTGTTTATACCTTTCCTTTGGTTAGAAGCGTTTGGACTGTGTCCCCGACGCTTATACCTCCCTGTTTTGGTTAGCGACATTAGGTCGTGTGCCTGATGTCTATGCTCCCTAGGTTAGAAACACTTGGGTCGTGTGGCCGATGTTTATACCACCCTCCCGGTTAGAAGCGTTTGGGATCATGTGTCCGACACTTATACCACCCATTTGGTTAGAAGCATTGGGTTGCAGGCCCGATGTTTATACCACCCCTCCGATTAGAAGCGTTTGGAATGAGTTTTGACGCTTATACCTTTCTGTTTTGGTTAGAAACTTTGGAACGTGTTCTGATGTTTATACCACCCTCTGGTGTTTGCACTGCTCCCTTTTTCCCTCTCGCGTGTGGTGCGTTAAGATGCTTTGGGTTAAATGTATCTGGACGGTTTCTGATGCTTATACCACTCTTGGTTTTGATTGCATAACAGTTGGATGTGTTTCACTTATTAGCACTGTTTCTCTCCTCGCGTGTGCCACGCGTTGGGATCTTGTTTCACGCCTCGGGTGCACCCAATAGTCGTGTTGTTCTTTGCCTTTTCTGCGTGAGGTGCAGTTAAGATTGCATAATTTTCTTACATCATTTCTGCATGAGATGTAGTTTTATTTGTGTTAACTTGCTTATGTACGAGTTTGCTGTAGCATTTCTTTGCATGACATTTACATCTAGATGTTTCATTACAGCCCTCATTGTATGATCATAAGTTATGTTCGGCATCGTGCATATCATTTGCATTTTGCCTCAGCCTGCGGGCGTATCTATATTGTTATCTTGAGTGTCTGTCTAAGTCTTGCGGCCTTGTCAAAAATGGGTCATCTCTGAGCTTTGACATTCACTCCCGTCATTTCATGACTTTCGAGTTCTGTTAAAGAGGGGTAACTGTAGACACCCCATTTTTTACCGTCCTCAAAACTTGGATGTCTTTGCAGGTACATCCAGCGACAAGTTTGATTGCTCGTCGAGCACTCGAATTCTGCGACGGAACGCTCCAGGTTTGATCTTTCCAAACCCTGTTTCCATTCTATCTCATATTTGGACCATGTGTTGGTCTTTGCACAGTGATGTTCTTGATGGCCGACATCATTGAGGGCTGCCGGCCATGGACTTTCTTCTGTCAGCCATTGATGTGCCCTGCCGGCCATCAATGAGGCCTTGCCGGCCACCACTGATGGCCGACCGGCCACCAATGCATCAGTAGATATTTTTGTAGATATTTTGACAGCTGTTTGCACAGATGAGCCCATCTACTTGCACGTGGATGGTTGGATCTTTACAAGAGTCTTTTGTATCTTCTATATATAGAGCTCATCTATATGCATGCAAAGGGTTACAAAGTTTGAGCTGAGCAAGAATTCTCTCTCTCTCTCTCTCTCTCTCTCTCTCTCTCTCTCTATATATTTTGTGCTTGGAAGTGAGCTTTCTCTACATATTTGCACTAGCACCCTTAGCCAAACACCTTCACCTTAGAGTTGAGGTTCTTGGAGACCTTGTTTGAGCTTCTTGGAGTGGTTTTGGCTCATAAGTTTGGCTGTTTTCTTGTTGTTTTAGAACTGTGCTTCAAGGGTAAGAATTTCACTCTTTTAAGTATTGTTTTAGTTCATTGCTTGGCCAACTTTGTATGCTACTTTGAAGCTGGTTTTAGCCTCTAAAAAGTTCTATTTTTAAGGTCTTAAAATGTTAGTTTGAGCCTTGTTTGGTTAGGGGGTAGTTCCCTCCATTTGCTCTTTGCCTTGTAAAGCCTTTTAAGCCATCTTTCTAAGCTTTTGGAACACCCTTTGCTTGGCCTTTTAACCACTAAAACTCAGAGGAATTTCAGTGGTAGAAAGTTGGTTTTGAGGCCCAAAATATGAGGGGGTAACCCTCTATCCTTGTATCTTGTTTGTATGTATAGATGGCCTACTATGTGAGCATGTTTTTCTACCCTTTTGTAGCTTAATTCAAGCATGTTTTTGGCTTTGTTTTGACATGCTTCAACTCTGTTTTTGGCTGGTTAGGTCACTTGTTGCTTGCTTTTGGTACTTGTAGTGCAATCATGCTTACTAGCCTAGCATACTTGATGATTTAGCCTATCATTCTAGCTTGTGTTAGTTTGATTCCAGCATGTTTTTGCCATTGATTTAGCATGCTTTAACTCCGTTTTGAGTGGTCTTGGTCATATGAGACTTGTTAAAGTATTTTAGCATGCCATTGAGTGGGCCTTAGTTTATTATTATTCTTGAGCCTCATACACTCACACAAAACACATTCATCAGCCCATTTCTTTACTCTAGCCGACCAAGAGAGGGAGAAGGAGAGAATTTGAGTTCCATCTAGGGAATTGGCTTGTAGACTTGAAGATTGGTAGAAGATTTGTGCAATTGAGCCTCCATACCTCTAATTCAAGACTTAGGTAAGAGAATTCAACCTTTTATTAAAGTATTTGAGCTTGTTCTTGCTTAATTCTTGAGCCTCTAGTGATTTGAGTCTTGGATTGGTCCAAAGGTGTTGGAATAGAGCTAAATTATTGCATGCATGTACATGTCTCTCATTTTTGAGGTTGTTCTCCATAGATTATCACATGCATGTCCATGTTTTGAGAATAAACCATGTTTTCATCTTGTTTTTGGAACAATTGGCTCCTTAGAGCACCAAATTGAAGTTTGGAAACGATTTGAATCCATGCATGTTGCATGTTCATCTTGTTCTTGAAAAATGGTTTGAAGTTGGGTTTGAATTAAACACCCTTGGGCTTTGATTTCTCAAATTGAGCTTTGAATTATGTTATTCTATGTGTTTGCAAGAGTTTTTCCAGAAAATAGCCCAAGAGGATCGAAAATATTGCTTTTGAACTTAGTTTTGAGCTTGGGACTCAAATCTGGAATTTCCAGATTTTGGTTGTCCGCTCGAGCGAGGGAAGTGCCGCTTGAGCGGGAAAATCGAGCTCCCAGCATCTTGCACTGCGCATCAGTCCGCTCGAGCGGAGTATTGGGCGCTCGAGCGGAGGACTGGGTGACACGCTCGAGCGGGCGTCGAGCGGAGATTTCACCTATCCAGTACTTTTTGGTCCGCTCGAGCGGGGATGTTGACGCTCGAGCGGGGACCTTGGTTTGCTTGTCCGCTCGAGCGGGGAAACCTGCGCTCGAGCGGGACTCTGTTTCACTGAAAATTCTGCAAATGTTTTCTGAATACATCTTTGCATCCTCATTCCATCCTAGGCATTCCTAGGCCTAGTTTTAGACATCTTAATGAGGATATAGATGTAGAACACACCAAGGTATTATAGGGAGTTGATGTTTATCTTTCCCAACTGTGAAACTTAGAGTGTGTTCAATCTGTTAACTGTATAGGGTTGGCATTCTGAGGAACCGCGTTCTAGCCTACTGTAGCCCAATCTCTGTGAGTAACAATTGTGTAAAGATATGTTCAAATGATTATCTTCTGAAATACTGAACTGAACTGTTTACTGAATTGATATTGTTGACTGTATGAATGTATGTCCTATATTCTGAACTGTACTGTGGCATCCTTAGCAACTATTGTTTACTGTTACTGCTACTGTTTGAGAAATCTCTGCCATCGACGGTCTGTGAACGGATGGCCCCACCGACGGTCTATGAACGGGTGGATTTGTCTAATCGACTCGGTTCCCATGTTGGAACCACTACTGTTTACTGCTTGATGGCCATCAATTATTGTTCGGTCTTTTAAGACCTACCGTTTACTGTACTGCTATGCTAATGGATGTACCACATATCACTGAATGACAGATATACTGAATCAATGAACTGTTTTCATTACTGTAAGGACATTCATTCTTAACTCCTTTACGCATTATGTTATTCACTGGGCTTTAGCTCACTGCTCATATATATATGTAGGTGTACAGGCACCGGATCAAAGCTAGAAGCGTCGGAGTAAACTCCAGTTTTGTCAAGCCAACCAATGTGCCTCACTGCGAGGTTCCGAGCCTATCATGCTAAGGCTTAGGGGTGTTTTAGTATTTCCCCTTTTTGCACTGTCTCACTGCTTGTAATAACCGAATGGATTGTATAGACTGAATGTTTACTGTACTGTTGAGCGGGGATTAAGTCCCTGTTTCACTGAATGACATGTATATATATGTACTGTTCTGTAAATATGTATGAAAAATCTTTTTGGCATACAGACTGTCACAGCTCATTGGACATTATTTTATTACTGTATTGGCTTCCGCCAGGCCCTGTACTCTGTTTTACTGTAATACTGTTAAGTAGGCCTTCGGTAATCTCGGATTACTGGCCGGTTACGGTGCTAAACCCATAGGGCCGGGTTTGGGTCGTGACAGATATTGCATGGTTCTAGTGTAAAGCTCTTCACTAGTTTTAATGTTTAAGTCTCCTAACATGTTGTATATGAGTTGTTTGCATGTTAGAGTCTTGTATTTCATGCCATTTCAACACTGAAATTCTGCCACCTCCCTCATTTCTTCATTTTTCTATTTGTTTTGAGGGTTGGTTAGTCCTAAAGTTGTGTTTAAGCTTGAGATTGAGGCTCGTGCTTAAATGGCTTTAACCCTCTTTTGAGGGTTCCTCCTAATCAAAGGCATGGTCTCTCTCATATCTTAAGTCATCTTTCGATTGACCTCTCTCTCGTTAGAGGACTTTCACATTTGGACAAATCAATTAAAGAATGGTTTGGTAACTTAAAATGTGTAAACAAGAATTGAATCAAGTAAAACATACCAAGATAAACATTATTGTTTGCATTGCATTGTGTTCAATCGGACGTTATATTGAACACAAGGTAGATTGGTTCATTTCATACTCAAAGTGATGAAAATGAGCCAATCTCCTTTGTCTCCATTGCCCTTGATCATGCATGATAGGGTGGTGGTTCTAGAGTCTTGTGTTTGTGCATTTATTGAATGTGTACAAAGTTGGATCTTTGGCCATCATGCATTAAAATGCTTGATTGATGGTTTTGGATCTAATAATGCAACTCCTTTGATGTTTTGAGATGATAAGGAGAGGCATAGTACAAACATACCCTTGGGAGACCCTCCATTTTCCTCTGGTTTGAGCTTTGTTGCAGAATGGTGATACAGCACACCAGTGGCCGGCTGTGGCACACTGATGGCCGGCATTGCTTCATCCTTGGCCGACAGTACACATCTTTGGCCGGCTGGTGGCCGGCAGCAAGCTCCCATGGCCAGCAGGCCACTGGTGCATTCCTCAGCATTGGTTTGGTAAGGTAGAGAAGAAAGTTCTTAGAGACACCCTGCAAATAGAGCCTCTCAAGAGCAAACCGGTGGGCTTTTCGGGGAGAGAAACTGAATACATGCATGTTCAACTTTCTGAAGCAGAGATGAAGAAGTGTAATTTAATGCTTTCCTTGTTAGTTAACATTGGTTTTGTAATTTGATTAATTAGTTCCCTAATTGATTAAGTGTTGTAATAATTAAGTAGCTTAGTTTAGCTATTTCTTTATTGTTTTGTAATAATTAGTAAGTAGTTTACTAGTTATTCGATTGGTTTGTAATAATTAGTCTAATTAGTTTAATTAGATTAGTTAGTTAGCTTAGCTTAGAATAGATTAGCTTAGCCCATTTATTCGGACCCTCCCTCGAGAGGGCATAATGTTGTAATAAGCGTGCATGTGTGTGTGCATGTCTTACAACCCCACTTCTTTCTCCCTTTTACTTAACCGCTTACGATGGTTAGTTTTAGGGCACGTTTTGATTAGCATACCTTATGCTTTGCATGTTTGCATCATTCAATTGTTTTGCATGCACTGGGCTCAGCGCATTATTCAAACTGCATCGTATTTCAATACCTATTTGAATACGTGTATCAATTGTTGCATTCATATGCCACCTTAGATAACCGAGCCTATTTAGTTGCATTATTGCATGTGTTGCATTAGGCATCTTAACATAATTAGGATCATGCATTGTTTCTAATTAGCTTTTGTTTTGTCTCGGAGTACACTGTAAGTGTTACGCTTTAACATGTTTGCATGAGTGTGAGTGTTGCCATGATAGCATGCTTGTCATGAGGCTATTTGCTTAAGTGATTAACTGCATGAATGCCTGTGGGTGAAGGCTTGATTACTTGAATTAGGACAAATCGATAATTGTGAGTTTTAAGCCCACTTTGCGAAGTAGCAAATCATCATGTTTTAAGCCCACTTGAGGGTGGCAAATCCACGCTTTAGCCTACTTGCGAGTAGCACTTTCAAACCATTTTCGAAAACAAACATGAGTTGATTTGTTCCAAGTCTCGCGATTTAGTCTATACTTGTATGTGTGCGCCACATAGTAAAGTTAGGCTAATAACCAGATAAGAACACATGAGGTTTATAAAATAACATATCATGCTTAGTAGAGGCTGATCTTTGATCGGGCGGGCAGGGGTGCTCATTTCAGGACCTTCCCCTCTCGTACCCAAGTTCTTGAGCCGAGGCAACTTTGGTGATGACGGACACGTGGCCTTTGGCACGAGTCAGGATTTCCTAAATTTTCCAAAAATAAAATATTTAGGTGGCGACTCTGTAATCTGGCAAAATAGTCCAGTTTTGGCATTATTTGATTCAAAATCTGATTTTCCAAAATGATTTACCGGATTGGACTCTTTGGTGTTTATCAGTCTCACATTGCACTTTGTGAGATTAGATTCAGAACTGTGACAGGAGTCCGAACTGTAGTAAGACCAATTCGCGCCTCTCCGAAAAGGGGGCGCACGAAGAAAGTCAAGTCTACAAATTATTAAAATTTGACATATCGATGTGTTTTAATTTAAGCAACTAGAGTTCAGAAAATAATCAATGTGAACGAAATATTAATATAGTTTATAAAACACAATTTGTGTAAAATAAATTATGGTAACTCAAAATATACATAAAATATATTATGGTGACTCAAGGTATAATATAACTCATCTTAATATTAATTCTTTACATTTTCGAAATTCCCCCTTTTTACTGACTTACTCGAAGCACCCTTTTTCCGTTCCTTATTTTTGTTTCTTATCTTTAGATGGTTACACTATGCTTTTATGCTCCTATTTATACTAAAGATGCATGGATCCGAGATAGACATTGCAGCTGTAAACCTCTACCACATTTTCTAGGTCTATTGTCTTAGGAGCTAAACCTGCTAAACCTTATCCCTAAGCAAGCTTATCTTCCAAGCAGGCAGGAGATTAGCTTAGAGTTCATGCCTATTTACACCTTGGCCCAAATATCCAAAATAATTTCACTTTTTTTTTTAAGGCTTATCTACAACAATTATTGCCTTAATTTTACATTAACCCCAATTAATAAAATAATTGCAAAATAACTCCTAATTTGAAATTAAAATACATTTTATCACATACCATCATAAAATTATTTATTAAATTTTACTATTACTATCACTATTATGGTTATCACGATTGGTTGTGATATTGATTAAATATTTAGGGTGTCACAATTCTCTCCTCCTAAATAAAAGTTTATCCTCAAACTTGTCGTACCTTAGTTTTCGAAAAGGTGTGGATATCAGGCCCGCATCTGATTCTCCATTTCCCACGTAGTTTCTTCGACACGATGATTCTACCATAAGACTTTTACCAGAGGTATGGTCATGTTTCGAAGAACTTGATCACGACGATCGAGAATCTGTACTGGTTGTTCTTCATAAGAGAGATCTTCTTGAACTTCCAGGAACTCATAATCAACAACATGCTCTGGATCTCGAAGATATCGTCAAAGTATCGAAAAGTGAAACACATTGTGGACATTGGACAATTCAAGTGGTAGTGCAAGGCGATATACCACAGGACCAATCCTTTCCAATATCTCAAATGGCCCGATGTAATGTGAGTTTAACTTTCCTCGTTTTCCAAATCGGATAACCCCTATTGTTGGTGAGATCTTTAGAAAAACATGATCTCCTACTTGGAATTCCAATTCTCGTCTTCGTCTATCTGCATATCTTTTCTAGCGACTATGGGCAGTGCAAATTCACTGTTAGATTAGTTGAATTTTATCACTTGTAATTGGCACGATTTTGGGGCTAACAGTTTCATGTCTCCAACTTCTAACACAGAGGTGGTCGACATCTCCTTCAATACAGTGCTTCGTACAGTGCCATTCCAATGTTTGCTTGGTAACTATTGTTATAGGCGAATTCCACCAAAGGTAGATGCTCATCTTAGTTACCTTTGAGGTCCAACACGCATACATGTAACATATCTTCCATGGTATGGATTGTTCTTTCAGATTGCCTATTAGTTTGCGGGTGATAAGTAGTGTTAAACTTTAGTGTAGTCCCTAAAGCCTCTTACAATTTGTTTCAGAAGTGAGACACGAAGCGGGGGTCTCAATCAGACACAATTGAAAGTGGGGTGCCATGCAAATGAATGATTTCCTTGATGTATAAAGTAGCGAACTTATTAAGGGTGTACGTGATTTTGATTGATAGAAAATGCGCTGACTTCGTCAATCGGTCTACTATAACCTATATTGCATCATTCTTCGAAACTGGCTATGGTAGCCCAACCATGAAGTCCATAGTAATGTGCTCTCTTTTTCATTCAAGAATAGGGAGTGGTTGCAGCATCTCTGTCGGTCTCTAACGTTCTACTTTAATACGCTGACAATGCAGGCATTTAGAGATGCGGCTTACTATGTCTTTTTTCATTCCTATCCACCAATAGTGCTCCTTTAGATTATGATACATCTTCGTATTGCCAGGGTGGACCGCAAACCTCGAGCTATGTATGAGTTTATACCAATATCTTCTTTTTGAGTTGTGGAAGGTCGGGTACGCAAATTCAATTTTGAAATTTTGGCATCCCATTGCTTATAGTAAAGTTAGGATCGGGCATACTTCTTTGCTCCTTGTACTTTTCCTTTAAAAGTTTATCTTCACATTGGTGTGCTTTAATTTCTTCAATCAGAGTGGGTTCCATGGTTATATTGACAAGCAAACCATTGATCTGGCGGGAAACTATAGTGCACACCAAACTTCTGGTCATCTTTTGGCTCAGTGCGTCATCCACCATGTTAGCTTTACCTAGATGGTGATGGATATCTACATCGTAGTTTTTCATAAATTCTAGCCACCATCGTTGCCTTATATTCAATTTCTTCTATGTAAACAGATATTTAAGACTTAGTGATCAGTGTAAATCTCGCAGGTTGCACTGTAAAGATAATGGAGCCAGATCTTGAGGGCGAAAATCACTGCAGTCAACTCTAGATCATGAGCTAGGTAGTTCTTCTCGTGAGTCTTTAGTTGTCGCGAGGCATAAGCGATGACTTTTCCGTTTTGCATAAGAACACAACCCAAATCATTATATGAGGCATCACTATAAATGACGAACCCATCTGTTCCTGTAGGGAGTGCTAGTATTGGAGCTAATATAAGTCTACTTTTTAACTCTTGAAAGTAACGTTTTTGTTTGTCTGTCCATTCAAAGGGTACGTTCTTCTAAATTAGTTGAGTTAAGGGTGATGCTATCTTCAAGAAATCTTGAACGAAGCGTCGGTAATAGCTAGCTAGACCCAAGAAACTTCAAATTTCTAACACATTAGTAGGTCGCGGCCAGTCCACGATTGCTATAACTTTTGGGGGGTCGACTGAGATGCCATCCTTGTTAGTGACGTGACTGAGGAAGTGTACACTAGTGATCCAGAATTCGTATTTCTTCAAGTTGGCATAAAGTTTGTGATTATGTAGTGTTTGTAAAACCGTTCGCAAGTGCTGCTCATGATCCTCTGGTGACTTGGAGTATATGAGGATGTCATCAATAAAGATAAAGATGAACTCATCAAGATAGGGTTTGAACACCCGATTCATGAGGTCCATAAAGGTCGCTGGAGCATTTGTGACGCCAAATGACATGACGAGAAACTTATAGTGCTCGTAACGGGTTTTGAAGGCAGTCTTTTCGATGCGTTCTGCTTTGACTTTTATTTTCGAGAATACTTGGTTGCCTTGAAGTTAATCGAACAAGTCATCGATTCGTGACAGAGGGTACCGATTCTTGATGGTGACTTTGTTCAGCCCCTGGTAATCAATGCATAACCTCATTGTGCCATCCTTTTTCTTTATGAATAGTATTGGAGCTCTCTAGGGTGAAGTACTAGGTTGAATAAAACCTTTGTCCAGGATTTCCTGGAGTTGAGTCTTCAATTCTTTCAATTCCGTTATTGACATACGGTTAAGGGCTTTTGATATTGATTGGGTACCAGGCTGAGTTTTAATGGTAAATTCGATTTTCCGGTCAACCGGTTACTAGGTAAATCTTTAGGAAAGACATCCGGGAATTCTTTAACCAAGGGGATTGCATCAATGGTGGGGGCTTCTTTTTGTGTATTAATCACATAACAAATATAACTACAACAACCCTCTCTTAGAAGTCGTTGGGCTGTCAGGAAGGATATAAGACAGGGAGGGGTGGAAATTTCGATTCCATCAAAGACAAGCTCGAGTTAGTTTGGTAGCCAGAGGGAGACTTTTTTGGCTTTGCAATCAATAGAAGCGTGATTGGCAGCCAGCCAATCCATTCCTAAGATCACATCAAATTGAACAATGCGGAGAGGAATCAAGTCTACGTATAAGGTTTCACTTTTTAAGGATATAGTACAAGATTTATACACATCAGTACTAATGACAGAACTACCAAAAGGAAAAGACATAGACAATATATATCCTAAGGGTTCGGGTATTGATGCTAATTTGAAAGCAAAATATGGTGCAACAAAAGAATGAGTTGAACCAAAGTCAATGAGAACATGAGCTGAATGACCACAAACAGAAAGTGTACCTGACACAACGTTCTCGATAACTTCCGATTTTCCAAGTACCAAGGCAAAAGCCTTTCCTTGGCCTTTTTGGTCTTTCCTCACTCTTCCAGGTCCTGCAGGTTTTCTGATTGGTTTAGAGGGGCTGGCTGTAGGATTGGCGAGCTTTGGACAATCCCTTAGCAGGTGGCCAACTTGACCACATTTAAAGTATGCTCCCGTGTCTCGATGGCATTGTCCCCAATGAGCCTTCCCACAAGTACGACAAGTTGGAATAGTGCCACCTCGGGGATTAGTAGGACCTTAATTACCTGAACTGGTTGTGCCCATATTTACCCTCTTAGGAGGCGCAACACCGGATCTTCTACTGTCTCTTTTCCAAAATCATTTTTTTTGGCTTGGTTCCCCGGAATGCGAGCTTTTAATCCTTTTTGCCACAATGTATGCTCGATTTACCACTTCTGCATAGGTTGGTAGTTTCAAAACCTCAAGTCTATCTTTGATTTCAGCATCTAATCCTGTTTCAAAATTCCTTGCTTTTCGAGCTTCAGTGGAGATGACATATGTCGGAAATCGAGCAAGTTGTGTGAACTTGCTCTCATATTCGGCCACCATCATTGTTCTTTACTTTAGATGTATGAATTCTGACGCCTTTTGTTCCCATAGCGAATCTGGGAAGTGTTTTTCATAAAATACTTCCAAGAATCTTGCCCAAGTCATGATTTCTTCTTTTTCCAAGGCAAGAAGCCACCATTCCTGCGCATTATCTTTGAAAGTGAAAGTGGTGAAAGTTGCCTTATGTCTTTCGGTGCAGGGTAAGGTGTAAAAAATCTTTTCCATGTCTTTAACCAAAGCGACTGCTACCATTGGGTTTGGATCGCCGGAAAATGTGGTGGGTTTCAGATCCTGGAATTGCTTTATGGTAACCAGCTCTTCTCGCCATTCTGACATTCCATTGTTTATGTTGGTTTGCAAGGCCTGAAAAAGCTAGTAACTGCTCTTTCCATGATTCTTTCTATTGACTTAGTTCCGCTGATAGATGACCTGGTTCCATTACTATCATTGGCCATTGCTATAAGGTAAACTTAGTAGAAATAATTTAATAAACATGGCATCACATTTATAAAGCATTATAAAGCATCATATATATATAATTCTAGCTTGACTATTTATACTAATATAGTATTGGCATTACATCCTTATCCCAAAAGTTAAAAGTGATGTTAGTGTCGAATCCCTTTGGTATAAAAACAAAAGAGGGATCAGAACCAATCTTGGATAGCTCACAAAAAGAATTCTTTTTTACAAAATCGGCAACTCAAATAACCACGGAAAGTATATTGCATAAGAAGCTCAAATTCCCATCCTAGCTGTACTACGCCAAAACAAACCCAAGTTGCTTGAACTATGTAAATGAGGACGAGCTGTATGTATCCCCAAAATGCTCGGTCGACAATCCATTCGGGCATCTCAACATATATTAAGTCATTGCTAAAATCAACATTCTGGCCATTAATAATTTCCAAAGGGTTAGACATGTTGGTGAATATGTAATCTTCGGGGTAAACATTTCCCCTCCTCTCAGCAAAATCTGGGGGCAAAAGGCCAACTATATGATGAGGGCGGTCAAATTCTGGGGCAAGGCCGAGTACGCAGGTAGGTCCAAGATATCATTCGCACATGTAGGCATGGTTCTGCTTCCACGATAAGTATGCTACCTCGTTAGGATCGACCTATACATATATTGGCCGACCCATCAATTGGGCAAGGCCTGGATGTAGTCGCCTGGCTATGTCTTTAGAGTCTCTCCATCCCTCAAGCGAAGCGGGGGCATAGTGTTTTGCCAAGATTTCCTCCAAATTCATAGCCCCAAGCTCATCCCAGAATGCCTCATTAAAGATAACCTCGGACATTCCTACATCACCAAAATCAGTCATCGTACAAACGTGAGATTCTACATAGAAGGTTAAAACCATTGCTCTGATACCACCTTTGTCATGACCCAACCCAAGGCTTAAGACTGGAATCGCGACTTACTAATTAATTCTTAATCTTTAACTAAGTAGTGCATGCAGAGGCAGAGCGGCAATAAGAAAATAATGAAACAGAAAATTAACTTCATTCTACTATTTTGATAAAAGAAAATAAATCCACAGAGCTTTTAGTATTTTATTATTCAGTGGCAGACTATCAGAAAAAAAAACAAAAAAGAGAGAAAGAAAAGAAAAACAAAATAATAGAGTTGCATCAAAATCTTGTGCGGGTCCCACTACATGAGATTACAGGTCTTCGTTACATCTCATCAGCTGAAAGGATAACAGCTATAACCATACAGCATAGTAAGGAATATTATGCCAAGAGTATAGGGGACACAAATAACCATGGATAGCTATTTAAGGTGAAACGTTAACATAACTTAATTTGAATAAATAAATTATTTAAAGTGACAGAAACTGAAATATAGAAATTATGTAAATAAATAATTATAATCACGGTACAGAACAGAACAGAATAGAACAAAACAGAGGTCACAAGAGTGACAGTCAGAACAGAAGTCAATAGATCTATGACAAACAGAGGGCCACAAGGTAACCAATCAGAGGCCCATGGTTTATTTAAGTCCCTCAAGGTATGGGACTCCCGTGGTGATACTTACAAAAAAATAATTGTTTACAAAATCATTGTCAAATAATTATTAAAATTTAAACAGGCATATCTATGAGTTTTAATTTAAGCAAATAAAATTCAGAAAATAATTAACGAAATATTAATATAATTATAAATTATGGTAACTCAAAATATACGTAAAATATATTATGGTGACTCAATGTATAAATTACAAATACATCTTTTGAAGTTTGCTTAAAATATAGATTGTCACATGTGATTTAAAAAATTACAAATATTTCCTTGTCAGAATTTTTTATTTAACAAAATTAACTAAAAAATTGAAATCATAATTACTCTCATATATAATAATAAAATTACTTAAATTATTAATTAAAATATGTTTCTAATATCATTAAAAATTATTAATTGACTTGATGATTTATTAATAAAATGGCGATTTAGGCCTAGTTTGGGAAGATTGAAAAAAGACAAAAAGTCAAAAAGTTACTATCCTATTTAAGTCACATCATCTTATTTAAGTCACATCACCTCTCTAACACATCACTTCAAACCCAACCCAAACCCAACCCATATTTCATAAAAAGTCAAAAAGTGCACTTATTTAGTCTTCTCAAACTAGGCCTATAAAATTAAAAACCTCAGAAGTGAAATATAATTTCTAGAATCACATGGACGATTCGTATTTTAATTAAATTTCAGGATATGTTTTATAATTTACTTAAAAAACAAGTGTGATAAAGTTTTAACAACTTAATTGTACCCCAAGATCGGTTTTGATTAATATAATTAATAGTGAATAATTAATCAGATTAATTATGTGATTGCCCAATTGAAAAAGAGTTTTGGAAAGAATTTTAGTTTTGAATTTTGAAAATCATTTTGAATTAAATTTTGAATTATGTGTTTGGTTATCAATTTTAAAATTAAATTTTGAATGATTTTAAATTATATATTTAATTATAAATTTTAAAAAATATTTGAAAAATTTTAAGAGTCGACACTCAAACCAAACGCAGCCTTCGTTTTTTTTCTTTTGGTGCAATTTACCAGTTAGAATGTGGACACTTGCAATAATTAAAGCAAAAAAGAAACACACTTTCCTCGGCAATATCATGAGAGACAATACACGTGGCTTGCAGGCAGATCAGGCGGGCCTACCTTATAGGGGTGTGTTTGTAAGTGTGTGGGGTCACATGTAAAGTCATGAGGGTCCCACCCTATTTGATATTGGTAACTCTCCTCTTATCTCGTGTAATTATGTGTTTTGAGAATTTTATAATGACGAAATATTTAATTAATAGTAAAATCATAGATAAATAAAAATAGTATTATTAAAGTCTTGTTTGGCATAATTTATATTTTTTTATCTTTTTTAGGTCACATCAATCAACATCTGTTCTCTACTTTTCTACACATCTTTTTATAAAAAGTCAAAAAGTACACTTATTTAGGACATCCCAAACCACCCCTAAATAAGTATATAGTCATGCGATTTTTTTCTTCCTTTTATTTCAAAATAATAATTTTTTTTAGAGAATTTAACTTTTTTTAATAGTAAAATTATTATAGTTTAAAATATTAATTTTTTAAAATTACTCTTTGATACTACATTTATTAGGGAATATAAATTGTCATAATTATATATTTTATATTATTAATGAATTTAAAAGGAGGACAAAGTAATAAATTCATATTATTATTTTACTTTTTGATTTTTCAAAAGGATCTAATATTTTGAGATAATAAAAAATATAATAATAGAATAATATTTTGAGACAAATTGAGTAATTCATGTAATAATTTTTGCATTTCATGGATATGGTTAACAAGAAAAGGGTTTCAAAAGTGTTGATGTGAGAAAATGTGATTTGTTTGGCATCATTAAGAAAAATGTGGGATTCTGATGTTTTCTAATCCCTTATCCATTATAATGATGTTTTTGATTAGGGATGGCAATGGGGGTTAATGGGGTGGATATTAATTCCCCATCCCCATTCCCCTATAATAAATTTTCCCCATTCCCCATTCCCCATTCCCCATGGGTACCACCCTCCACATATCCTAATGGGTTTGGATTTTCCCCAACCCACTTTAATCCCCATTTTTATTTTATTTTTATTTTTAATATTTAATGTTAACAATCACCTTTTTTTTTTTTTTTTTTTTTTTTTTTTTTTTTTTTTTTTTTTAAGGTTCACAACAAAAGCTATATATACCTTCAAATTTTTTTCTTTTTTTTAATATATTTAATGTTAACATTTTTTTTTTTTTTTTTTTTTTTAAGGTTCACAACAAAAGCTAAATATACCTTCAATCTTTTTTTCTTTCTTTTTTAATATATTTAATGTTAACAACCTCTTTTTTTTTTTTTTTTTTTTTTTTTTTTTTAAAGGTTCACAACAAAAGCTAAATATACTTTCAAATTTTATTTTTTTTTTTTAAATATATTTAATGTTAACAACTTTTTTTTTTCTTTTTTTTTTCTTTTTTTTTTTTAAGGTTCACAACAAAAGCTAAATATACCTTCAACTTTTTTTCTTTTTTTTTTAATATATTTAATGTTAACAACTCCTCTCTCTTTTTTTTTTTTTTTTTTTTTTTTTTTTTTTTTTTTTGAAGGTTCACAACAAAAGCTAAATATACCTTCAAATTTTTTTCTTTTTTTTTTTAATATATTTAATGTTAACAACTCCTTTTTTTTATTATTATCATTTTTTTTAAGGTTCACAACAAAAGCTAAATATACCTTCAACTTTTTTTCTTTTTTTTTTAATATATTTAATGTTAACAACTCCTCTCTCTTTTTTTTTTCTTTTTTTTTTTTTTTTTTTTTTTTGAAGGTTCACAACAAAAGCTAAATATACCTTCAAATTTTTTTCTTTTTTTTTTAATATATTTAATGTTAACAACTCCTTTTTTTTATTATTATCATTTTTTTTAAGGTTCACAACAAAAGCTAAATATACCTTCAATCTTTTTTCTTTCTTTTTTAATAT
This sequence comes from Camellia granthamiana, assembly GCA_036172215.1. Lineage (NCBI taxonomy): Eukaryota > Viridiplantae > Streptophyta > Magnoliopsida > Ericales > Theaceae > Camellia > Camellia granthamiana. Next base: position 43,880,098 of record CM069913.1, on the reverse strand, counting down.
ATTTAATGTTAACAATTTTTTTATTTATTTATTTTTTTTTAAGGTTCACAACAAAAGCTAAATATACCTTCAATCTTTTTTCTTTCTTTTTTAATATATTTAATGTTAACAAATTTTATTTTTTTTTAAGGTTTTAGCTAAATATACCTTCAATCTTTTTTCTTTCTTTTTTAATATATTTAATGTTAACAACTTATTTTTTTATTTTTTTTAAGGTTCACAACAAAAGCTAAATATACATTCAATCTTATTTTATTTTATTTGGTTCAACAACAAAATCAAATACACATTAATTAATTAATTAAAAAGTTTGTTTTACAATAATCAAATATATAATTTTGAGACAATCAAATAAGTTTTAGTAAATTAAAAAAAATGTGGAAGAACGTGGAAGATTAAAAAAAAATTGCAACCATCTCTCTCTCTCACTCTCACTCTCTCCCCTACATGTTATAAGAACCTGTTTACAATGTTATAAGAACCTGTTTGAAGAAATAAAATGTGAAAGAACCTGTTTGAAGAAAGTGTTATAAGACCCATATTAAATTGCATCCAGGCATAAACAAGGAATTGTTTGTTGATCTCTTAACCACAGACATTTTAGACATTAAACCATCTTTTTTTTAGCAATTTGAGCCATTCATTTTAATTTATCCAAAATCTAATTATACCTTTTAACAAATCTGAACCATTCATTTTAAGATATTTATGCGTTACCATACCCAATCCATCCTCCATCTTCTTCCTTTAGTCCCCCACGAATTTTGTTGTTTGTTACTTTTAAAAAACAAAAAATGTTTTTTTCAATTAAATTTTTATTAATTTCACAACACCATCACCACTATTCTCACCTTCACTATCACACTACCATCACCATAGCCACTACCATCATCCACTACCGCCATCACCCCACCACTATGTCACAATCTCTACTTTCACTTCGTTCCATCACCACCACCACCCAATATAAAAAAATATATTTTTAATTTTTTTTATAAAAAATATTTTTCATTAAAAAATATTTTCTATCTAAATAAATGAAGCATAACATTGGGAAACAAGCTGATTTCAGTTAAATCTGTTCATAACTAAGAAAAAAATTTTTATTTTAAAAAAAATTATTTAGTAAGACTTTGTATCCCCTTTTTGTTTTTCCAGCAAATAAATCTTTGTACTCATCATTTTCTAACCAATCACGACTCATGCTTGTTTCGATTCTCTACAATTTCCTTATTTTCAAATACATTCATATATATATATATATATATTGTATAAATTGTGTGATAACATGAAACAAATAGATTCATATTCGTTAATTGAAATTTCAGAACAAGCAAACCATTTTGAAAATTACAATACATAACAAAATAAAATAACATAGAAAAGCAAACCGAAACCTGCACTAGACAGCGTCCTTAATTTTTTTAAATAAATTTAAAAAATTCTAGATATGCATAAAATTTGGCAAGAATAATGTGACAATGTTAATTAATGTGTATTTGATTTTATTGTTGAGCCAAATAAAATAAAATAAGATTGAATGTATATTTAGTTTTGGTTGTGAATCTTAAAAAAAAAAAATGGTTGTGAACCTTAAAAAATAAAAAAAAAAAAGGAAACAAAAGAAAAAAGATTGAATGTATATTTAGCTTTGGTTGTGAATCTTAAAAATAAAATAAAAAATGATTGTGAACCTTAAAAATAAAAAAAAAAGATTGGAGATATATTTAGCTTTGGTTGTGGATCTTAAAAATAAAAAAAAATAAAAAAAAAAGAGTTTTTTGTGAACCTGAAAAAATAAATAAATAAATAAAAGAAAAAAGATTGAATGTATATTTAGTTTTGGTTGTGAATCTTAAAAAAAAAAAAAAAGTTTTTTGTAAACCTAAAAAAATAAATAAATAAATAAAAGAAAAAAGATTGAATGTATATTTAGTTTTGGTTGTGAATCTTTAAAAAAAAAAATAAATAAAAATTTATGAACCTGAAAAAATAAATAAATTAATAAAAAAAAAAGATTGAATGTATATTTAGTTTTAGTTGTGAATCTAAAAAAAAAAAAAAAAAAAAAAAAAAAAAAAAAAGCGTTTTTTGTGAACCTGGAAAAAAAAAATAATAAAAATAAAAAAGATTAAATGTATATTTAGTTTTGGTTGTGAATCTTTAAAAAAAATAAATAAATAAAAATTTATGAACCTGAAAAAATAAATAAATTAATAAAAAAAAAAAGATTGAATGTATATTTAGTTTTAGTTGTGAATCTAAAAAAAAAAAAAAAAAAAAAAAAAAGAGTTTTTTGTGAACCTGGAAAAAAATAATAATAAAAATAAAAAAATTGAATGTATATTTAGTTTTGGTTGTGAATCTTAAAAAAAAAAAAAAAAAAAAAAAAAGGGGAAATTAGTGGGTACCCATCCCCAACCCATCACAAGTGGATATTTAAAGAATATCACCTACCCTACCCAATGGATAAGAAAAAAGGGAAAAACCCATATATTTGGGTTGGGTCTCCATGGATACCCACAGGGTAGGTTATCCATTGCCATCCCTATTTTTGATTGGGCGAGAGAAATGATAAAAATTTACAATTTAAGTCTTATAATATATTTAAAACGACATAATAAATAAGTTAAGTGAATTTATAAGGGATAAAAAATTAACACATAAATTGTCATTTCATTGTTAGTAAAATTGTATGATTTCAATCTTTTCTAATTGAGCTAACACGAGAGGATTAGTTGTTTGATCACAGTATTAATCTGCTATTTTTACAAAATAACTAATACTAGAGGAAAGATTATTATGTGCACTTTGGTTTTGGGTTTTTTTGGTTAAAAAAGTATCAAAGACAAAGGGTTCGTTTGGAAAATGGGTTGGCTTTTTAGTTTTTTGACTTTTTGGTTATTTTAGCCTGGCGTTAAAAAGTCTCGATTGGGAAGGACTTTTTGGTTTTTTTGATTTTTTGTGAGAAAAAAAATGTAATGATTATGGATTGAATGTGATGTTTTGTCTTATTAGACTAAGAATCTTATTTTATCTTTTTGTGGTTAAAATAGCTCCAAACTCAACCCAACCCTTCTTCCCAAACAAAGCCATAAGCCAATAAGATAAAATGTTACATCCAAACCATAATTATTATACTTTTTCTCTCACAAAGTCAAAAAAGCCAAAAATAAAAACTAAACGAGGCTAAAAAAAACTAGGCTATTTTAGCTATTTCCAAACGAAGACTAAAAAAAAATAAAAATGATGCGCACCTTATAAAATGTATAACTTTTACTGCAAAATAATAATAATAATAAATAACTTTAGAGATATGGCGTCACTATTCATAATTTTCACATGAAAATCATAACTCCTATTACAAAAGTTTATAATTTTCATCACCCAACACATTTTTAAGAGTGCACATTGTAACTTTTTCCCGCTTTGAAGATTAGTATCCTTCAAATTATATATCATTCTCTATTTAACCATAAAAAATAATTATTGAAATTTCATTTCATCTTTTATCTCACTAAAAAAAAAACATTATTGATAATGTCAATACTTATTCCTTATCTCATCAATCAACACTATCTTTTAGGCCTGTTTGGTAGAGCTTCTAAGCTGTTTATTTCAGCTTTTAGTTTAATTTAAGCTGAAATATTGTATTTGGTGCAACTTAAATTAATCAGCTTATAGCATAAATCAAGGTATTTCTCAGTTTATCTCAAAAGCTGGTCAGAAGGTGCTTAAATTTTTGACTTAAGCACGCAGCTGGTGTGAGGGGCTAAAATTACTTAAATGCCCTCGTCAATACCCAAATATTAATATTAATAGTAATTAAAAAATAAAAAATTGTATATTTCTGAAGAAAAAGAAAAAAATAAATATTAATTGAAAAATAAATATTAATTGGTATTAATTATTAATAAATTCATATTGTATATTTTTATATTAATTAAAAAATAAAAAATTGTATATTTCTGAAGAAAAAGAAAAAAATCAATATTAATTAAAAAAATCAATATTAATGGGTATTAATAATTAAGAAATTAATATTGTATACTTTTGTAATGAATTAATTATTAATTGATACTAATTAATAAATAACAATTGTTGATTATTAATAGTAATTGATACTAATAAAAATTAAATATTAATATTAATTTAAACTAATTAATAATTTTAATATTAATTGAGACTAATTAAGCCATTAATTGATACTAATTAATAATTTTAGTATTAATTGATACTAATTAAGCAATTAATTGATACTAATTAATTTATAATGGAAAATAATTGCGACAATAATACTTCCATTACATTTTTAACAAATGTATCAATTTTTATATTAATTGATACTAATTAATACTAGTTATATTAATTCTTATTAATGAATTTTTTTTTTAAATTAAAACTGAAAAAAATGACAAAATAATCATTTTTATATCATATAAGGGTAGAAAGGACAATTATACAGTAAAAAACTATTTTACAGCTTATTAACCAAACATTATTTTGCTACTTAAATCCATAATCCCACAGTTGTACCAAACAGGTTAACAGCTTATACTCACAGCAATATCATAATCACTTTTCCACAGCTCTACCAAACAGGGCCTTTATCTCGTTTGGCAAGTGGCTTTTTTAGCCAAAAGTCAAAAAGTTACTAAAAAAAAGTCAAAAAGCCAACAACTTATACAAAAAAGTTAAAGATTCCTTTTTCTCTTTACTTTTTGCACATTTTTTCATAAAAAGTCAAAAAGTCATCCCAAACATACTAGCTTTTTTAGGGGTTGTTTGGGGTGTCCTAAATAAGTGTACTTTTTGTCTTTTTGGACTAAAAAATTGAGGTTGAAAATAGGGGTACTTACCAATTAGTCCTATTCACTAGACTTATTTACCTACAGGTCCTAACTAATAAATTTAACACTATAAAAATAAGAGAGTGATAAATTTATCACTAAAAATTTATTCATAAAAATAAAGATACTGATAAATTTATCACTATAAATTTATTCATAAAAAAAAAAGACTGATAAATTTATCTTTATCACTTAATAAATTTATTAAATAGGACTTAATGGGTATTAAGTCTCCAAAATATGACCTATTGAGTAATAAGTCTCCAAAATAGGACCTATTGGTAGTTTACCCTTGAAAATATGGATGTTTGGGTTAACTTTTTGACTTTTTATGAAAAAATGTGTAATAAAAAATTATAAAAATTGATTTGTAGGGAAAAATTCGAATTGGGAGTTGTGTAACCGTAATTATTGACTTTTGGTGAATAGTGTTAACTTTTTAACTTTTTAAATAACTTTTTATCTTTTTATCTTTTTTTGAAAGATCTCAAACTTGCCCTTACATCATATTTTAGCCAAAAAGTCAAAAAATTACTAAAAAAGTCTGTTCTCAAGCGAGGCTAATCTATTAACTTGAAAGTTGTGATACATTTTTCTCATAATTTTGAATTTAAATTTTTTTTAAATTCACAAGGCACTATCTTATTAAGTCAAATAATAATTTTAATATTGCCAAAAATATATTTCAATTAATAATTTTGGTAATTTTATTATTGTATAGTATACAAGTTCAAAAAATTATTTTTTTTGCTAATTTTGTTAAATAAAAAATTCTGACAAGAAAATATTTGTAATTTTTAGAATCACAAGGAACAATCCGTATTTTAAGCAAATCTCAAAAGATGTATTTATAAGTTACCAATTAATTTAAGACAACAATTTTAAATTCACTTAAATAATGACCTTTCAACATTTAACTAAAGAAATAAATAATAACTCTCTTTTTTTTTTTTTTTAAATAGTTAGGGGGCTGTTTGGCATGAAGGATTTTGACTAAAATAGTAAATAAAAATTAAAAAAAACTAAAATAGTCAATAATACAAAATGTTACATCCTACACATCAATCAATTAATCGCTTTTTCTCTCACAATCATCTATCTAACTACAAAAAAAAAAAAAAAAAAAAATCACAAATCATCCAAAACATTTTTTTTTTTTTTTCATCTCATAAAATATTTAAAAAGTCAAAAATTTAGCTAAAATAGCCAAATTTTCAAACGGGTCAATGTAAATAATAACTTTAAACTTTTAAAAAATCTTGTGTCAAGCTTCTTTTTAATATATATGGCAATATTTTTTAAACAAATTATGCTTTCACTTATTTAAAAAATATTTTTTTATTCTCCTCTCTTTCCTAATCCCATCCCTTTCACCCCTTCTGGCCACCCTTCCGACAAAATTGTACTTTCTTCATCCAAAAATATTAATCATTTATTCTATTTTTATTATCTCAAAATATTAGTCTATTTTCAAAAATTAAGGACTAAAATGACATGAATGTCCTACGTTTTCCTTTTTTTAAATTCATACACAAAAAATATAATTATGACAATTAATAATTTAAAATAATAAAAAAAAGGGTCAAAGGGTAGTTTTGAAAAGTTAGTATTTTTGAAATATAATAATTGTATTACCAAAAAATGTTGAATTTCCAAAAAATGACTAATATTTTAGGACAGATAGAGTATATGTATTTATGAAGTTGTCTTGATAATCTGTTCTGTTCATCTTTGAAGTCTTTATGTATATATCTTTCGTCATTTTTTTATTTTTATTTTTTGGTTAGTTTGATAATCTTAGTCACATGATTTCATCATATTTAATTTATAAAACATAAAAAATAAAAAATAATAAAAAACGACAAGTATGATTTTAAAAAAAGAACTTTTTTATTAACACAAATTTGATGATTTCATGTGATTATAATTATTGAATTAATGTGAATTATTTTTTCTATGATCTATACACAAGTCTAAAAATGAACAAATACAAATCATTAAAAGAGAAATCGTAATGGACTCACAAGACCAAACTATGTTGTTCAGGCGTCTTCGAGGAATAAAGTGAAATTTTTTCTTTATAACATGCACAAATGTGGGCAGGGCAACAAGCTGCCTCTCATGGGTCAATGTATATGCGAGATATGTTGAGTCATGGGCTTAACCCATTGATCCGGACGGATTTTAAATCCCAAGTCCAACCTCATTCGAACTGCCTATGATGAAGCCTTGGACCAAGTACAAGCCCATAAAAGCCCGCAGGCCATTAGTTCAAATGATAACCCTTGCTTGTTTAGCTTGCCATTTGTACTATTTGAGCAAGCCAATGACATACGCCCGTTTATTTTCCCCTATCACAGTCTGGAGCGGACTAGGAATGGCAACGGGGCGGGGCGGGGCGGGGCCGGGGATCGCCCTCCCCGTCCCCGATCCCCGACGGTAAAAATTTCCCCATCCCCGGCCCCGATCCCCGACGGGGACCCTGTCACCACCCCCGTCCCCGTCCCCTAACGGGGATCGGGTTTCCCCGACCCCGAAGAGTCCCCGGCCAAAAAAAAAAAAGAAAAAGAGGTTCAATAACAAATTCCATAACAGATTCAACAACACAACACTCAGATTTAATAACTTCAACAACAGATTCAACAACACGGAACTCAGATTTTAATACCAAATGCCAAAAAAAAAAAAAAAGCTTCAAATAACCTAAACACACCCAGATCTTCAGATTTAATACCAAAAAAGAGCTTCAGATTTAACAACACACACCCAGATTCAACAACACACATCCAGATCTGATCATTTTATCCCTATATTCATCAAATAGAAAATAAAAAATAAAAAATAAAAAATAAAATCTAACAAATCTTTTTCTTCATCTTCATTAGAGGCTCAGATGGTTGAATGAGGCGACAGAAGCGAGGCAGATCGGAGGGACGACGATGGCGATCTGAGCTCAGACGGAATGGAGGGAGAGAGATCGTCGTGAACAGATCTGAGGGAGGGAGAGAGATCGTCGTGAACAGATCTGAGGGAGGGAGAGAGATCGGCGACGGCGTGAGGCAGATCGGCGACGGCGTGAGGCAGATCGGGACGGAGACAGTGATGGAGGTCGGGGTGAGGAGTGAGATCGGAAGGAGGGACGGAGATCGGAGGGAAGTACGTCGGAAGGAGGGATGGAGATCGGAGGGTTTGACAGAGAGAGAGAGAGAGGCGAGGGTTTGACAGAGAGAGAGAGGGGTTTGAGACTCAGAATATTTGGTATCTTCAATAGGAAACATATATATATAGGGAGGGTCATATCTGTAATTTCCTATCGGGGAAACGGGGACGGGGCCGGGGCCGGGGCGGGTCCGGGGCTGAAATCTGTATCCCCGTCCCCGGCCCGTATATCATCGGGGATGAAATTTTGAATACCGTCCCCGTCCCCACGGGGATATTTTTCGGGGAATCACCACTTAATTCGGGGTCGGGGGGTCGGGTCCCCGTCGGGCCGGGTCCCCATTGCCATCTCTAGAGCGGACTGTAAATGATGAATTGTAACTCACTTTTATGTTTATTTTGGTTTTGGAATTTTAGATTCGTAATTCCTTCTGGACTACGAAAAGTCTTGGCGAGGGTATTAGGAGTCTGAATTGGAAAATGATATTAGCAAAATAGTCTATTCAGCTTAGGGGTGACCAGTTGTTTGGGAGGACGTCCGGCCGATCAACCGGCCAAGTATATATTTTTTTTACATGTTCGATATTTTTTTTTGAACATTAATGTTTAATATTTTTGTATTTTTTATTCAGTAAAAATCATAATTTTATTTATTTTATATAAAAATAATTTAACAATCTCCACCACACTAACAACTATTATCAAAATAAACATAATTTTACCTAATTTTCTCACTAAAAATTCTCTCTATTCCATCTTTAAAAACAAAGGCCCATCGAACCAAGGGACCACAATGAATGGGATGCTTTAATTTCTCCTTTTAAAAAAAAAAGGAAAAATGAAAAAAAAGAAGAAAAGAATAAAGAGATTTGGTTACAGTTCCGTCATTTCAAGTTTATACTAATATAAGGACACATCAAAAATATTTCTTAGATGTAGACCTCTAACATTATGGGAACCAATTTTGGAACAAAATATCTTTTACTCCCATATTATCATTACTAAGAGTATCTCCATCTAAATTTTTAAATTTGATATGTTAAATTTTTTAAGACTTGGGTGGTAAATTAGTATATATCAATTTGACATGAAAACTCTCAATTTGATATGTCAAATATATTATTTTATTATTTTTTTAAATTTGAATTCTTTTATTTTACATAAAAACTCTTTTATTTAAAAAAAAATGCATGAAATAGGAACATGTCAAAATTGGCATGAAGGGATGATGTCAAATGCCACATCAACTTTTGGCATACCGAGTGGAGTTGATACTTGATGCCAAAATATGATTGTTGGAGTACCACATCAAATTTGAAGTATCGGGAGGTGCTCTAATATTCTTTAAATCATTTCAAAATTTTAAAATTCAACAAGTTTTATATAGATTTTTGTTTTTTATTTATCTATATAAAATTTGTCTTTTTAAAATTTTCTTATTAAGATTTTTTACACAAAATCTGTGATGAATATGAAATTTTAATTCTTAATTTTTTTATTGAATTGATGTTAATCAAATATCAAAATTTACTGTTTTAGACCATCTCCAACTGTGTACCAAATCCATCACCAAATTCAAATTTAGTAAAAAGTATCTTTTTTTCAACTCCAATGATTTTATCAAATAGATATCAAATTGAGAATATAAAAAATGTTTCACCAAATTGAGGATGCTTTGTGTCTTTTATCAAATCACTGTTCATTGCCGTTGTATTTTCACCACCAGATGCCCTCCCAGATTTCCTCTCGGATGACCACCTCAAGGCAAAATTTTGTGAAAATTTTATACTGGCCAGTCAACCTCCTGGTCGACCCCCAGGATGACTCCTCAATTGGAGTCATAGCAGCAGTTGCAACAGTTAAGCAAATAAGTCTTGATACCAAAACTTAGAAGTACTGTACTATTTGAATAGGGTTCATCAATGGCATTAGACAATCAATAAATTGGAGATAATGTGAAATATACCGAATCAAAATGGTTTTAGGAATTAATTTTCTATATAGTGCATACACACACAAAAAAATTTACTGCAACCTTTTGTCTAAAAGGGTTTGTGAAATTAATAACAATCAAACATAGATAACAACAAATATTTAGGTTCCAAAAATTTATAAAAGCAGTAGTAAAAATATACTTTAACTATTGTCAAAGCTACCACCACTCTCTTAAAGTATTGAATGTTTCACCTAATAACATGAAAAAGAAAGAAAGTCGTCCCCCAGTATCATTTCAATTGAAAGAGAACATACCTCAACGTTTACATCTCAATAACATTACCATTGATGTCAGACATACTCTCGTCTAACATGTGCTCTGATGGTTGTGAAGGGGAGCTTCTATCTACACACACCAAATACCCTCTTTGCACACACTTAATGATATTTAATTTTATTACAATTGTATCCCTAAGTGAAATTACTATTTTAGACACCATTGTTAATTCAAAACATCTCAATGCACACTTCCCTCTAGAGTTCACATCTGTTGCATCATGTTTGTAGCTTCATTGAGCTAGAAGTGAAAGCAGAGTCATTCATAGCTTCTTCCAAGTTCATTGAGCTAGAAGTGAAACCAAAGGGCTTTGGCATTTCCGTATTGCACATGCACTGCAGCTTCTCAATGCACTCATTCATCAACCTTTGTCATTCGTAGGGAAAACATCATTGTTATGGAGGATTTGCCTTCTGAAAATCAGCAAATAAGTGTTCGTGTGAAACAGAGCGAAGGAAATGTGAGTTTAATTTATTTATTTTTCCCAGCGTCGTTCGGATAACTAGAGCCGAATTGTGTTATTTGGTTCAGAAATCTACTACCGAAATAATTATTTATTTTCGGAAGTTGTTATCCGAACAAAGTAATAAATTTTGGAAGTTGTTGTCCGAACAAAGTTAACTTTTACAACATTCAACTTCCGAAATTTGAAAATAAATTTGGACAACTACTTCCGAATGAAGTAAATTTTTTTTTTTCCCATTTATATTCCAAATTTGCAAACTGCATACCAAATTTACAGTTTCAAATTGCAAATTAATTTTTATAATGCCATTAAAATTTTGTAATGTTATACAAAACATGCAGGAATATGTGTCAACTCAAGGAAGCCAGGTTTGCGCGGATTTTGTGTTAGATTACACCACTCAATTCACAACTGAACAGGTTCACTCTACGAAATTATAACGATTATGTTTCGAATTGCTCACCAAATGTAAATGTTTGATAATATTTATTTAACTTCGTAGGTATTCAAAAGTAAGGATGAATTCCTCAACTGGGTACGTGAAGTTGGAAAGAGAAATGGTTTGGTCATTGTAATCAAAACATCAGACTATGGTGGAGGGAAAAAAAGACCCAGGATGTATCTTGCTTGTGAGAGGAGTGGCCAATATAGAGCAACAAAGAAGTTAAAACATGATGGCAACAATACATCAAGAATAACCGGTATGAAGAAGTGTGGTTGTCCTTTTAATATGAGGGCTCACAGGTTTACCACACATGATGAATGGACATTGACCGTAGTATGCGGATTGCATAATCATCCACCTGCGGAGCACCTCGAGGGACATTCATATGCGGGGAGGCTATCAAAGGATGAGAAAGCATTGTTAATGGATATGTCAAAGAGCATGGTTCAGCCAAAAGAAATCCTAGTAACCTTGAAACAGCGAGATGCCCTCAATGTAAGCACACTTAAAACCATTTACAATGTACGCCATCGAAACAAGGTGGTACAGAGAGCTGGAAGATCACAGATGCAACATTTATTGGGTGAATTGGCCAAGTATAATTACATTGAGCGCCATCGGTCTGAAGAGTCCACGATGACTGTGATAGACTTGTTTTGGGCACATCCTACCAGTTTGGACTTATTTCAGTCTTTCCCACGTATATTAATTATGGATTGCACATATAAAACCAACAGATATCGGCTTTCTCTTCTTGATATTGTGGGAGTGACATCAACTGCAATGACATTCTCTGTAGCTTTCGCATACTTACAGTATGAGAGGGTCCATAACTATGCGTGGGTGTTAGCTACATTGCGTGATGTCATGGATGGGTTTGTTGTGCCAACAGTTATTGTTACTGACAGAGAGCTAGCCTTGATGAATGCCATACAGAAGATATTCCCGAGTGCCAGACATTTATTATGTCGTTGGCATATCAGTAAGAATGTGTTGACCAAATGCAAGAAAATGTTTGAGACACAGCAGAAACGGGAGAAGTTCAACCATGAGTGGAACTCTGTAGTGTATTCATCTTCTGAAAATCAATACGATGAGCGTCTTAAATCATTACTTAAGGAATTCAGTAGTTATCCTGATGCAGTCAAATACGTCATGGATACTTGGTTGGTTCCTTACAAGGACAAATTTGTGGCGGCATGGACAGACACGTGTATGCATTGTGGCAATGTTACAACGAACCGGTAAGATTACTTTTCTTCAATATGTTATTAATAAGTGCCATGTACTTGATTTTAACTTGACTTACATTGAATTGAACAGGGCTGAGAGTGCACATGCAAAACTTAAAAGACAATTGGGTTCATGTCAAGTCTTATTTCAAGCATCATTTGAGAAAATACACAGTCTGCTTAAGTTGCAACACACTAATATCAAGGCTTCATTTGAGAAAAGTCTAACTGTTGTGCAACATCAATTTAAACCTTATCAATTCAGGGAGCTACGGGGTAATGTGCCTATATCTGCACTGGAGTATTTGCTTGTAGAGAGTAAGAGAGCCAATTCCATTGGTATTGATGTTGAAGCTTGTGGATGCGTCCTTCGCCACACTCATGGTTTACCTTGCGCCCATGAGATTGCTGACTACATCAGACAAGATCGTCCTATACTACTTGCTACCATACACTCATAGTGGAGGCAACTTCATATCTCCATATGCAAGAAAGAAAAGGAAACGGAGGTGACTTGTCATGCAAAAGTAGAGTTGTTTGTGAACAAGTTTAATGAAAGTGATAGAACCATGCGGTTGGAGCTTTTGAAGAAGTTGAAAGAGATTATATATCCGGGAAGCACTTTTCTTGTTGAGCCGGAGGTGAAGCCCAAAACACGTCCTCGGGATCATAAGAAGATCAATGTTTCTACCCGTCGTGACCCGTGTGCATTTGAGTTAGTGCAATCTGGACATGATTCCTTCTCACCTAGGGACACTTAAATCACTACATTAGCTTCTACTCTGCAAACCAAGAAGAAGCGACATGTTAAGGGAAAGGAGAAGGTGAATCCGAAAGGGAAGGCATACATTACTAGAACAGTGAAACCTGATGCATATGTTGATGCTTTCCCTACTGGGTTGAAACCATACATTAAGTTTGTGAAGGATGTAGCTGCAGATGGGAATTGTGGCTTTGGGGCTATAGCTGCTTCAATTGATCATACAGAAGATGATTGGGCTCAGGTTAGGCGTGATCTATTGGGTGAGCTGCACACACATAAAGAGGAATACATTACACTTTATGGGTCCTATGAAAGGTTTGAAGAATTGACAAGCATATTGTCATACTTTGAAGACAGTCCTGGATACTCACATTGGATGACTATGCCAGACATGGGGCATCTTGTTGCATCGTGCTACAATGTTGTGTTATATCACTTGTCTTTACAGCAATGTCTCACCTTTTTACCTCTTAAAACAGTGCCAGTACCTCAACTTGATAGACGTGAGATTGCCATTGGGTTTGTCAACGGAAATCATTTCGTCCAGGTATAACAGAAACTTATCAATTGGGTTTGTGCATGTACAAGAAGTTATAAGGTATGACCACTAAGTCAATTGATATTTGGTGCAGGTTTTGTTGCAGCCAGGCCATCCAGTTCCTCCTATTGCCACTAATTGGAGAAAATACCGTCACCCTTGCGCTGTCGACTGGGATGATGCATATGTGCGTCGCATTCAACATTTCAAGGACATTATTCATGATAATGTAGCTACTCGAGAGACTTTTGATGTTGTTGATGTCGCATGACACATGTATGCATTTGACAATGTTAGAATTATGGAAGAAATTAATGGATGTGTTTTTGATGTTAATGTGTTATGTTTTGCAATGTGGATTGAATGTTATTGACCATTGTTACCATTCCATTGTAATATGAAAATATCATTTACAAAATCAACGACCATTGTTACCATTCCATTCTAATAATAAAATGTCATTACAATACCATTGTTGCCATTCCATTCTAATAAGAAAATATTAATCACTGTTACCATTACAACAATGTCATCTTACAAAAAACACCAAAAAAAATTCATCAACTAACAAAATAACATGTAACAAAATAACTTGTCACGAATCAGCTGTATGCCTACGCCTAGGCCTACGACTGTATGTCAATGTCGAAGATGGAAAGCGACCTCCAACAGAACTAGGTCCAGCTTCGTCAATGTGCTGACCTTCAAGGACATGCGTCATACTCTCGATAGCCTGATAAAGTCGATAAGGATGTTGAATCCCCTCCTGATAACCAGCATCAATAATAGGATGTAAAATCTACAGTGCATGTGCAACACGCTGCATTTGAAAAGAATATCACATTTTAGGGAACATATCAGAAGAAAAAAAAAAAAAAAAAAAAAAAAAAAAAAGAGTAAGTTACATATGCATAAGAGAGGATAATAGATTACATCCGCATGTTCGCTGAAATCCTGATGGTCATGGACACGCGGTTCATCAGTGTGCTCGACATATAGGTGCGTGATATTCTTATACCAATCCATGTAACCCGGTACACATTGCCAAGGCTGACGAACTGGTGTGCTCCTCCGTTGCTCAGATAACACGTGGCTATCCCAAGCCTCCCAGATCCTATCCAAGTATCTGTACATGACTGTATATCATGCAGATATGTTGCCTCGCGCACCACGACTGGGAGCTAGCGGTGCATCTGGGATGGTTTGAACCCTGCCAAACTGCCACAAAACTCTATCTGGATGATAGGGTTCGACAACGTCTAAGCACTTTAAGCATCCATGGTAGAACGTAACCGGGTTACATGGATGCCGGTCTCTGCAGCTGTGGTATGGATCCCAAATAACCTGTAAACGTAAAGTGTTTTTGAATTAAAGTACATAAAGGGTAAGATAAATGGAAGTGTTAAAATTATCGCAGGATGAGTAAACTTACATCAGTAGCTACCAAACTGTCAAGCTCGGCTCGAAAAGATTTCAAATGCTCAATGGAGGAACCCGCCTCTCTCCTAGATACCCAATGGTACATGTGTGGCATGTCTTCATTGTAGCCCATGTTCTGATGAGGTCAGAATGCTCGGAAGTGCTCATAAATCCACGCCTCCAAAAGAGTCATATAACCACCCATCTGCTTAACCCCAGACCGGCTAGCATACCCTAACTGTCTGTATAAAAATGCTAATACAGCAGCACCCTAGGCGTAAGTATGTATGGATCCCAAATCCATCAATAAGCCAAGGAAAACAATGGGAACCCTGCCGCCACTCTTGTCACTGAAGAGTGTACATCCCAAAAGAAACAACAAATAAGCTCTAGCAGCGCACTGTATAGCCTCCTCGGGGTCTAAATCTGTGACACCAGCAAACTGACTTCACAACCATTCAAGCCTGACTGAATTGCCACCAGCAGAAGAACCTCTTCATGTGCTGCACGTTCAGTAATCCCCAAGCCATAAACGAGTAATGTAACTCCATGATGATCTGTCATATCTGGTATGCTGACTGATTTGCCTACAATGGAAAGGCCAAGAATAGTGCCAACATCATCCAGGGTCAAGGTCATCTCACCAACTGTCATGTGAAATGTGTTCGTCTCAGGTTGCCATCTCTCAACAAATCTGGAGATTAGAAGCTTGTTGACGAACCGATAAGTGCAATGAGCTAACTGTGACAGTCCAGACTGCTCAATAATGGCTTTGAATCTGGTGTTGTTCTCTACTAACCACCATGGCCATGCAAGGATCTTGGAAGAGTGATTATAACACTTTAGGGGCCCTCGTTCCTACAACACATATCTCATTACAAACTACCATACAACACAAAAAAAAAAAAAAAAAAAAAAAAAAAAACGCATATACAAATGAATTTCACTTTTACTGAGGAATGTTTACCTTCTCGTGCCAAATAGCTGCAGCCACACGACTATTGAAACTCCGCAGTATTGATGGATCAGTCGGTCCACCTGGAAAAGCATGAGTAAGGTACTCTTCCTGGACAGGAGGAGAATCAGGTAAAGAGGTATCCTCCACAGCAATGTTAGGCATATCATAACCTTCAACTCGTCTTTGGCTTCGGCTCCGACTTTGACTGGCACTGGGAATATCATATTCTACCGAAACTGGATCATGACCTCGACCACGACCTTGACCTCATCCTCGCCCACGCCCTCGTCCCCGTTCATGGTTTACATCCAATTCACGACATCGTCTATTTGAAGCAGTAGGTGGGACACGTTGTTGATATTCAGAATCCATATTATTTGCAAAAATAATAAGTGTATATAATGAGTGTGTGTAAATAAAGAGAGTGTGTGTAAAATTAATGAGAGTGTGTGTAAAATTATAATAAGTGTTTTAAATTATAATAAGTGTTTTAATTAAGTGTTTTAATTAAGAAGGGAAAAAAAAAAAAAACCTGTTCGGAAGTTCACAACCGAAAATACATATTATGTTCGGAAGTTGAAATCCGAAACAAAAACATAATTTCGAAGGTTGAGTGTTGTCCAAATTCAATTTGTTCGGAAGTTGACTATCGAAACAATGTAACATTTTCGGAAATCTACTGATGAAATTATTGATTATTTTCGGATTCCTACGTCCGAACACATTGTTATATTTCGGTTAACCAGTTCCGAACGACGATTCCAAATCAAAAACTTTACATTCCAAGTGAAAAACTCTACATTACAGATGAAAATGAGGATTGAATAGGAATGATAATTCAAAAGTAAACTCACCTAATGAGGATTGAAAATCTGATGGAATGCTTCAATGGGATGCAGCTTCGTGGATGAAATGTTTCAATGTATTTGCACACCTGGGTTGCACACAGTAATGAGATGGAATGCTTCAATGTATTTGACACGGTTGAACATGTGCTTCTGTTTCAATAGGTGCTTCAGCTTGTATGTGATGGAATGCTTCAAGGTTGAAGATGTGCTTCAGATTCAATAGGTGTGTGTATTTGGGGTCGGGTGTGTATGTGTGTGTGTGTGTATGAGGGTACATTTGGAACTCACCGTGTGTGTAGTGAGGAAACTAATTAGGAATTAATTTTTTTGGTGTGTGTAGTGAGAAGGATGTGCAAAGAGGGGATTAGGTGTGTGTATATAGAAGCTCCCGTTGTGAAGCCTCCTGATTGAAGAGAAAATTACCATTTTGGTCATTGATGTTGTTCCTTGTCCCATTGTAAAAATTCTACATTGGCCGGTCGACTAGCCGATCGTTCGCCCGGTCGACCAGTAGTTTGATGAAAAGCAAAAATCCTCCATTGGAACAAATGATATCAAAAAAAACTTTTACTCAAATTTGATCAAAAAATTAATGCACCGTTGGCGATGCTCATAGAGCAAGGCAATGAACCTATTTTCAAAATAGTGAAATTTTCAATTAAGGGCTAAAAGTATAAATCAAAGTTGATTGCAAAAATTAGATACCTGATTTCAAATTTAGGGCTAACAATGTCAAATTGAGGTCTCCAACGTAGAACATGGATCTCGTCTTTCATAGTATAAAAACTGAAGGACCTCAATTTTGAACACTTTTTCACATGGATTGGAATACCAACTTATGTTGGAGAAGTAGTAACTAATTTTCTTAAATAAAAAATAAAATTGAAGGTTTAAAATGTTGTATGGACATCATCAACCAGGTTGGATTCACAGCAGACTTGGACTAGATACTAAAAATAAATGTTCAATTCAAAACTTTGCTCAATATTAGGTCCCTCCTAGTGGTACGGTATGAAAAAAAAAAAAATTCTAAATTTCAAATTCACATGCATAACTCGATATTAATATTTTATAGATGACTTGTTTGGTTGTGTGTGTGTGTGTGTGTGTGTTTTTTTTTTAAATAATTTAATTTCATTATTTGAAAACACTACATTCTATGTTAAATTTTGTTAATCCAAGCCTAATTTGAAAAATAAATTAACTTTTAATTTCAACTCAGTCCGATTTTATAGTTGATAATATTTAGCAAAATGATATGTAAATTAATAATTCTTGTAGTTTTTTTTCTTAATAACTAATATATTATACAATAATAAAATTTAAAATCTAAAACATGATTTACTTTGATAACACAACAAGCGTGACATTAAAAAATTATAAAAAGTACTAAGTTATACATTATTACTGTAACATTTAGCTCAAATTGCCACCTCCACTGAACATGTTAGAAATCCAAAACTAAGAATAAAAATATTTTTAAAAATGGTAATATTACGTGGAGTGTCATTATTCAATAAAAAATCTTATAAACTATAATAATATTGAATTATTGGAAGATAAAATTTGTCCACTTAATCTAATTTTGGGTCGATTACACCAAGTAAATTTAGGGGATTTGGGAACACAAAAACAAGCCACATCTTTTTTTGAATTTTTTTTTTTTTATCTTTAATGATTTTTTAAAAATTTATGTCAATTTTGTTTACTTCTCCGATCCGTCTTGGTAGACAAATTTAAAAGATAAATTTTTTGAAAAAAATAAAAATAAAATAAGAAAATCAAAAAAAAATCTATTGCTTTTTTGTTTATCTTTATCTTTTCTGGACTTCTGTTGGAATTCTTAGATTTTATTTTTTCATTTTTTGGTTCATAATAAAATTTAAAAGCCTAAATTTTTTTTTATTTATAAAAATTCACTAAAAATAAAACAATAAAATAAAATAAGAAAAAAACCACTAGAGCAACAAACTCCAAACAATAAAATATATTTTTTCCAAAGTTAGCTAAACTCTTGAAAGGGTGGAATGAGTCAAGTCTTTCTTTGTTTCTTTCTTTGTGATTGTCGACATGAACTTTTTACAGCAGTGTGTGGGGGGGTTTTGTTTGGACTCGACTCACAGTGACAAATATCATGAAAGCTTCTCCCCCCACTACAAGAATGGTCAAGGAGAGGGACTCACTCACACAGTCAGCCCAGAGAGAGAGAGAGAGAGAGAGGAGAGAGAAAAGTGGGGGACATACCACTTTCTTTAATAAACTCCCTCGAATAATTGAGTGAATGACAGAAAAGAAAAGAAAAGAAAGGAAAAGAAAAGAAAAGAAAACAGGCAGGCCCCCCCTTCTTCCTCTCCCTCTTCCTCTCTCTCTTCTCCACTGTTACTAAATTTTAGTACTGCATGGCCCAATTTGAAGACTGGAGACTACAGAGAGTCAGGAGTAGCCAAGCAAAAGCATTAAGCAACCACAACTCTTCTTCAATTGCGTTCTCATTGTAGAAACAGAGTGCCCTGTTCTCTCTCTCTCTCTCTCTCTGGTTCTTCTCTGTTCTCAGTCGTTGAAGATGCCTAGACCAGGTCCAAGACCCTATTGGCATGTTTGATTGGGTGGATTAGAGCATGGGATTAGGATTATTAATCCGTGGGCCCAATTATCTTATGTTTGTTTTAACATTTTGGTTTAGGATTATTAATCCATTGGATAATTAATCCAAAAATTTGTAGGATTATTAGTAATGGGGTAGGGGTGGGATTATTAATCCAATGAATATTAATCCAATTGGATAATGAATACCACACTAATTTAATAGGATTATTAATACTTCACTATTAATCTTGTGAATCAAACATGACCTATGAGTGTGTTAGAAGAGCTTGGCACAGTGATAAACACCAACCCATCAGAGGCTGTCTCATCCAAGAAATTTTCAGGTTCTCTCTCTCTCTCTCCATTTACATATATACAAATCTCTGTTTCTCTATTTCTGTTTTTTTTTTTTTTAATATCTATGAAGTGTTTGATTAGGGTTGTGAATGAGATTCATAACTCAGCAACTAAAAAGAACAAAGAATGGCAAGAGAAGCTCCCTATTGTGGTCTTGAAAGCTGAAGAAATCATCTACTCCAAAGCCAATTCTGAGGTTTTGCTTTTGTTCTTCACTTTCCTACTCCAAAATTTCCACTCAATACCTACTTTTTTTTTTGTTCTTTCCATTTTCATGTTGTGTGAACTTTTGAAAACACTTGTTATTAGGCTGAATACATGGATCTTAAAACCATTTGGGGTAGAACAAATGATGCCATTGACACAATCATTCGACATGACAAGAGTTCCGAAACCGGGACAGCTTCTTCGGCCTTGCATTGAAGGTATCCATTATTCAATTTTCTTTTGTTCTTTGCCAATTTTCAATCTTTGAATATAAATCAGCATTTCTAAAAATTGTTTGTAGTCATTTTAGTCATATGCTATTCGTCAAGTTTTAAATATCAGCCATTACGGGTTGTATCGCTGGTTACACCGGTTACATAACAGGATTTTAGACTTTCGATATTGTTATTTATTAATTTATCAGTATATCAGCGGATCAATAATCGTATTACTAATACTGATACATATTTATGATATTATTATATATAATCATGCTAGATATATAATACAGCAACATATGCATTTTAAGATGCTTTAAAATGTAATAGCTTCAAGTAAATGTTTGATTTCAATTATCAAATGGATTGTTTTCGAAGTCTAACATGTGTAATTTTCTGTTCTAATTTGGCTTAGCTGCTCTCAATTTGGGCTGCACTCCAAGAAGAGCATCAAGGAGCCAACGAAATAACAATCCGCGATCCTACCTTACTACAACCTTTCCTTCGGAGCCTACCCATGTTCCTCCCAACAATCTAGAGAACATAATTCAGGGAAATCATACGATGAAATCGCCATTCGTGTCTCATAATAATTCAAACTTTATAAAATCTACTACCATGAATGCCAACCTTTTAGGCTCCGAATCTCAATGTTCTATCCCCCAAAAGGATAATCCAATTTGTAGCAAGTACCACTTTTATCCCTTGTACTATGGAAACCAGCTTCAATCTCAAGTATCCGAGTTTAGTTTTGAAATCCCTCCCAACTCGAACTCTGACAATGCAATGCTTTCTGAGATTGGTTGTGATTTAGCAAATTTGAGGAAAAATACTGAGAACCCATTTGGAATCAGATGTGATTTGTCGTTGCGGTTAGGTCCTCTATCGGTTCCATGCATAAGTGT
Source organism: Camellia granthamiana (assembly GCA_036172215.1). Taxonomy (NCBI): domain Eukaryota; kingdom Viridiplantae; phylum Streptophyta; class Magnoliopsida; order Ericales; family Theaceae; genus Camellia; species Camellia granthamiana. The sequence continues at coordinate 43,858,875 of CM069913.1, read as the reverse complement.
TGAGAATAGTTGGCCACAGGAGGTTGAAGATGTCGGTTCAAATACTTCTCCAGAGAATAGAGAGTTCTCTTTCTTCCCCAAGGCCAATGGTCATGATCCGTTGGACTCATGTTCGAGTAAATGGAGTTCTGTGACTGAGAATATGAATATAGAGACGACAATGAGAAAGCGAAAGGCAACTAGTGACCTATCAGAGGATAGGCAATTTTGTTGAGCAATGCAGGTTTGTAGACTAACTTCTATGTCATTAGTTATCTTTGAAACATTGAATTGGTGAGTAGCTCGCTTCATGCAATTTTGCAGCAAAAGTGTATGTTTGGTTGCTTTTTCGTTTTCTGTTTTTGTTTTTTGGAAAACCCATTTCCACTTGGTTGTGCTTGGAATATTTGACAAGATTATGTGGAAAGAGGGCAAAAAATTATTCACTTGACCTTTAATTGTTTTAACTGAGAATGTTGAGTCAATTGGTTTATATGAGTGGGAAGCAAGAGTTTCATATATGCTTTTTTTTTTATACAGCGGAAATGAAAGGGTCTGTTTGAAAGGACTTTGAAAATAAAATTCTACCCACATATTCTAATTTCATGTTTGGTTCTTACTCTCAAATTATATTTCTACAATCAAGAGAAAATTCCTGTCTTAGGCGCGATTTTCAATTTTTTTTTTTTTTTTCAAATTTGGCCTAACCGGTTGTCCCACCAGACGTTCCACCGATCGTCCGGCCGGACGTTCCACCGTTGTGAGAAAAAGAATGTAATAATTATGAGTTGGATGTGATATTTTATCTTATTAAATTAAAAAAATTATTTTACCTTTTTATGAGTAAAATAGTCCCAAAACTAATCCAATCCAATCCAATCCAAATTGCCAAAGGAAGACATAATGAGTGGATGGCTTAGTGGAATTTAAAGTAGAAAATATAAAAATAAAAATGAAAAAACAATCATTGCTTCCCCACAAGGATGCAACATTTGGAAACTTATATGGAATCATCAAGAATGACAAGAAAATAAAAGTTAAATGGACCCCTAAGAAGTAGTTATTAGAAAACTAGATTTTATATATAATTCACTTTATGGTGCCTGGGATTTCATCTTATTTTTGTCGGTTGATGAGATTATTGACGACATGTACTTTAGATTGTTTGTACCTTTTCTTTTAATCTTTTGTTTTTCTTTCTCTGTATATCAGAACATGTCTCAAACCCACTTTGGTGAATGGATAGAAGATCAAAAAGTGATATTTTGCTAAGGGGGTGTGGTATTTTGCTAAGGGAGTGTGGTATGTGGAAGAAGAAATAACAAATGAGTGGAATAATGAAAAAATAATTGTACTATAAATGAAATCTTTTTTTTTGTATGACTCTATCCCACAAGGACTTTGTACCAAACATAAGAAGGGTTTGCACCATATACAAGGAAAATTTGTACCATCATAAAAATATAATAAATATTTTTTCACTGTTTCACTGATCTGTAATTTTTCATATGTTAAAACACTTTCTTATCATTAGATGATTGCTTTTTTATTTGGGATTAATTTTTAAAGTAATATTTATGAATAGTTGAAATTTTCTTGTCAAAATCTCTATGATAACAAAAGAGAGCTTTTTGAAGGACTTCAATTTGAGTTTATTTTTTGTTTTTATTTTATTTTCATTTTTCTCTACAAATCCTTGATACGCACATAACCAATCAAAGGATAAAGAATCCAAATTCCAATGAAAAATTTCTCATTCAAAACAGCTATTTGAAAGGAGCCATTGGCCTATGTTTTTTAGAAGAAAGTAGTAAATGATAAGATTTTGATGTGGTTACGGGATCAGTCAGATTTGTGGGAGGCCGAGATTGTCCATTGAACGAATATTATACAACCCCAATTCGAATACAATGGATTTAAATACAATATAAAAAACACACTTCAAATTAATCAGTTATTTTATTTTTTTATTATTAGCTTAATAAAGATTGATACAACCAGCCCAACTTACCCGCCCAATTGGCCCAACTCAACATCTATGGGCCCAACCCAACTGATTAAACACCCACTACCTCTTGGCCCAACACTCAGCCTAAGGGCCCAACCATCAAGGGTTTGACTTAGTACAGTGACCCAACAGCAAAAGAAGTGGCGGACAGGAAGGACCGAGGGCTCTACCAAGGTTTTAAAAATCGGATCAGGCCAACCGGTTCGATCGGTTGAATCGTTGACCGGTCGATGTTCCGGTCCGGACATACCCTCTGAACCGGCCAAAACTAAAAACCGGCGTATTTAGTGAGAATCGGGAAAACCGGCGGTTGAACCGGTGCCGGTTCACTTGGTTGTCCGGCTCGATTTTTTTTTTTTTTTTTTTTAGTTTTAGTTTTTTTTTTTCTTTCTTTCTTTTTATATATATATATATAATATAAGAATATAAGAAAATTTTAATTTGAAACTCTTTTTCAAGGGTTTCCTCTTGTGAGGAATCCCATTAAGAGCTTGATGAAATTATTGTGAAAATCTTCACCTATTTATAAGAAAAAAAAATTTCAAAAAGACTTAAGAAATCCATATGGGATTCAATCAAATGTATTGGAGGGAATATTAAAATTTTGATATCCCTCCAAAATTTTTGCTCTCCTTTCAATCAAATTATTTGAATTAAAATCATATGAAGGGAATATTAAATATTTGATTTCATCTTCCAAAATTGAAATTAATAATATTTTAAAATATATTATTATATTTTTCAGTAAAAAAAATATAAGGACAAATATTTAAGATAATTTAATATTTTTAATATTTTTAATTTATAATTTTATTACTTATATTTTTATTTAAATATAATTTTAATATATTTATTACGTCACGGTTCGATTCCGGTTCAATCCAACGGTTGAACCGATGACCCGTCCACCCGATCCCTTTTTCGGTTCACTCACCAGTTCGATTTTTAAAACATTGGCCTCTACCTACCACCTCATACACCAAACAAGTCAAGGGGAAGCCCTCAAGAAGGATAGATCACGTAGCATCCCTCAAGCCGTAACCAAGGCAATCTGCATGAGCTAAGCAGGGGAAAACATATCAAAAACCCTAACCATGCATACGCACCACCTCATTTTATTCTAATCTAGCAAGATAACAAACTTGTCCACCGGAGGGCCAAAAGGGTAGACACCCACTGGCAGTGGCAGAGGAACGTTGGAGCGAGGGGGGTCACGTGCCCTCCTGACTTTTCAAATTTTTTTTTTTTTGGTGGAGTCTTGTTTACACTTACATACAATGTCCTTTTCTATACATAATACAAACACACTGACACACCACACCACACCAGACACACCCATGTTTTTGTTTTTGTGATTTTTTTTTAATCCCAACCAAACACTCACATACAACTTTTTTTTTTGGATGAGTACACACAATTCCAATTATGACAAGGCTAAAACCCTAAAAGTATATGAAATTCTTTATTTTTTTTTATTTATTCACAATACTTGTTAAGTATCTTCGTTTTTTCTTTGTCTCTTTGTCTCCCTTTGTTGCTTTACAATTTACTAACTTACGATTCACCAGATTAGTATCACACAACATAGATTTGGGATCATACTACAACTTTGGTATATTCTCATCATTGTTTACAGGCAACTTTATTTATTTTTTTAATTAAGAATATTAATTTATAGTTATTTGTCAAGTTTTGATTTGTAAAAAAAATTTATTTGTTATTATTTATGTTAAAATAAGAGATTTTGATATTCTAAAATTATGAATCTTAATTGGTGGTAATTTATATTAAAATTAGAGATTTTGGTCTGTTGTTGTTTGTGCTAAAATTAGGGATTTGATTTATGCTAAAATTAAAAATATTAATTTGCAGTGATTAATATTTAAATTAGGGATTTTGATTTGTTATAATTTGTGCTAAAATTAAAAATTTTGATTTGGTGTGATTTGTGCTAAATTTAAATTTTTTGTTTTGTATTAAAATTGGAGATTTTAATTTGTGAGGGTTTGTGATTTTAATTATAAATTTTTATTTTGATTTTTAATTTTTTCAAATAGTCATGGAGAAATATTTCAAAAGAAAATTAAAATTGGAATAATTTCTTCCTCAAAAAGAAGATAATAATTATTCTTCTACAAAATAAAATCGCATAGAAATCAATAAGTGTCCCTATATTAAGGCTTGGATCGGCATCTTCAAAAAAAAATTAAAAGTCAAAAAGTCACTATCTTATTTAAGTCACATCATCTTATTTAAGTTACACCACCTCTCTACCACATCACTTCAAACCCAACCCATATTTCATAAAAAACTAAAAAATATACTTATTTAGATCATTCCAAATCACCCTTAAATTTCTAACTCTACCCCTGTCCATTGCTGAAACCCTTAAGGCTTGTTTTAAAGTCATTCTTGGACAATAGGTTGGACCAAAGACTATTAGGCTAGCTCACGACCTGAACCACCAACGTCAAATTTAGGGGTTGTTTGAGATGATCTAAATAAGTATATTTTTTGTCTTTTTACGAAAAGATATGAAGAAAAATAGAGAGGTGATATGATTAAAAAAAGATAAAAAGATGAATTATTTTGCAATTGCCAAACTCGACCTTATTAAAATCTCCCGTGCTATCATTGCATTGGTGCAATAAGCTCCACGATTAATACATTGTACCAATGCATGAATTACAGGTAAAAATTAGCATGTCAAATGACAAACAAATTTAGCCTGCGTTTGGTTGTGTTTTGTAAATGTAATTTGAGAGTATGAGTTGTATTTTCAGTTTGTGTGTTGTAGAATTATGATTTGAGTGTAGAAAATTTGTTTGGTAAAGAGTTTTGAAAATAGTTTTGGAAAAGAGGTTTGATTTGAGTGGAGAATTGTTGATGTGACATTTGATATGTGATACAAAAATTTACAACTCATAACTAAACATACAATTCAAAATTATTTTAAAGCACATAAAAAATTTAAAAATTTTCAGAAAATATTTTTCCCGATTATATAAATGAATTGCAAAAAAAAAAAAATCTGTACAGCAGAGGACATCCGGGTGGATGTCCCTAGGGATGTCCAGGCGGAAGACCCCATGGACATCCGGGTGGATGTCCCTGAGGCAAAAAAATCACAAAAAACGTTGCTGATGCACAGAGCTCTCGACAGAGATTTTCAAAATTGATTCCAAACACTCAACCAAACATCATATTAAAATACACCTGTAGAATTACATTTTCAATTCACAACCAAACAGAGCCTTAGTTATTCTAACACTACTCAAATAAATGTACATATATATATATATATATTTAAAGCAACAGTGTGAGAATTCTAGTGGGGTGACTCCCAACACCTTTACTTTCACGTGGGACTCTGTGATAATATTAATAAGACGACAAAAAATTAATAATAATAATAATTCAGCCAATAAAAAAACAGCGGAGGCAGTGGAGTCAGCCCCACTGGGACCTCAGTCATTTTCCATTTTTAAAAGTAACCACCAATTTGACGCACCATAACCAACCTAATGACGTGGTGGTGGTCACGTGATAGACCACGTTTCAGCACACCCTCCCTTCTATTTCTCTCTCCTCATTCTCAGAATTTTTGAAATCAAGTTCAGAGTTGTTTTTCTCTCTCATTTTATTACTAAACTCCACTCTCTCTCCCTCCCTCGACTCCAACAATTCCGATGACCACCAGCGACTGACGTGACTCCGACGAAGGAGGCGACCCGATCTGTACTCCGACGACATATGCTACGCCGACGATACCCGATCTGTAGCTGTGTATATATGTATCTTGTATATATATATATTTTGTGTATATATATGTATAATTGACAAATTGATTTAGGGATTGTGATAATCAATTTGAATGTTTGGATTTAGGGCTTTTGATTTGGGAGTAGTGTTCTTGGTTTAAAAAATTAGAGCTTATGATTTGGATTGAATTTGCTGAAACTTGCACTTGTTCTCTTTTCTTTACCGCTCTCTTCCATCTCATTGCTAGTTAGTTTACTGTTAATTGGGATGTATAAACTTCCATCCCTTTCATGATTGTATAATTACTAATCAGGAAAATAAGTAATGCCCAATAATGGACTGCTAAGCTATTATGAGTATAATGTATCGTGCTATGTAAATGAGGATATTTAGTACAAGAACTTGTTCAAGTATGATCAAATCTCAGTGCAAAAAGCAGTGATAAGAAAGTGTGAGATTGTGTGTGGATCAACGTGGTCACAAAAACAAAAGATTGAATTACGCAAAAATGGTGGTCTGTAGCAAAACTCTTTTAATACTAACATATCACTTAACAATTAACAGAGATGAAAAATTAAAGAAACCGCCTAGAGTAGAATAAGAAAAAAATAATATCACGCCATCATGAGAGGTAATTATTCAGTACTTTTGGAATATAGATACGTATTATTTTATAAAATTTTGATTGGTGGAGAGGCGTAAGGGCTCACTATTTATGTTGGAAATGGGAAAATAATATGAGGTTAAGTAATTAGTGTTTGGCTTGAAGTATGGTTACATAGTGTTCCGAAAGTATTAAATAAATGGTGTTCTGAAAGTATTGAATAATTTCCTGTCATGAGCAAGTTAAGAATTCAACAAATATTGGATGAAGTGGCCCAATAGCAATAGTCGTTAATTTTTACAACATTTTGTTGGTATTATATAAATTTTTACTAACCGGCTCAACTATGTGATTTTACTTTAAATATGTATATTTTATGATTAGGTGTCCGGTCAATATATCGACTAATCTTGGAATTTATGCAAAGCATCCTTTTTACGTAGATCAGATCAGATAAATCTTAGATAGAGCATACATTCAGATCTTAAGCTGCACCACTAGACCAACCTTTTTGGAGTTTTCAAATATTTATCTTTGATCTTCTCTGTACATAATTTTTTTTTTAAAATATAGTGTTAAAATTGATTAAATTATAAATTAATTAAAATTATAGAGACTATTAATGTAAGTTTTCGGACAACCAACTCAGGATGGCTGCAAACCGAAGCTAAGTCGCCTAGCACATTGGTTTGATTTTTGAGAAACTATTTTTAAACGGGTTTTTATTTGTTTTTAGAGTTTTTTTTTTTTTAAAAAAAATAAAAATAAATACACCTGATATATATTTATCTAAAAAATAAAATAAATTTATTAAAATATAAAAAAAATTTACTAAAAACAAATGAAAATCTGTCTAAAAATAGTTTTTAAAAATCCAAACTAAACATTGTCCGAGATGACTAAGAACAACCCACAAAATTGGGCCATATGAACTTGAATGGGCTTCCCAACTCTACCTCTCAGGTTTGGGCCAGCTGTACTTGAATTTTGACATACAGGGATGAGATTATATTTTTAGGACTTGTATATCTCATTTCATGTTTGGATTAACCTACAATTATGGGGAGGGATTAATAAAATTACAAGTTATACTTTTTATTAATTTAGCTAGTTAGTCCTAATTTCTTGTTAATCTCTCAATTTGTATTCTAGTCCCTCTACTATTTAATAATTTTTCATATGAAGAATACTATACTTGAATTATTAGTCCAAACCTCAATTTTCTTAGCTAAATTTAAAATTATGTATTTTGCTATTAGTTCAAATCCTGTTTCTAGTCTTTTTCGAGTAAATAGAGGGTTATGTCTTTAATGATATTTTAGCAAAAATTGAAAGAAGGATTTGATTGTCTTTTTACTCTTAATAAGATACGAGAAAATAATGTATATATATATATGATTATTACTGGAGTTTCTAGAAATGTACTTCCTATTGTTACATCAAATAGCTTTGCATTTCTATGTCAAAATCCTCTTCATACCCCAAGTGCCCTTAATCCATTGACTAACTATGTGAACACAAATTCTGAATTGGTATCTACATTCAAAAAATGTAAACTTCCATGGATATAATTTTAAATTTCTTATACCAAATACCACTCAACTTACCCTCCCATGGGTGACCAAAAACTCATCACCCTTGCAATCTTTCTCATATACATTGACACTAACAATAAATGTTAGTTGAATTATGAGACTTTCTTGTTGAAATTGCTAAAGTTTACATATGGTCACCTAATGCTTATTTTAATTGAAGTTTGATGAATGTTTTTCAAAAAAGTCCTTGCTCTTGAGGAGTGTCCATTAAGCAAAAGTAACCTTTTGATAGTATATTTTATATTTCCATACATTTTTCAACGCCTAGCCCAAATAACTTTGCTCCTTCATTGGTCCATCTTATATAAATTGTCACATATGATATCATTATATTATATAAAGTCAAGAACTCAGTAAAATTTTATCTCAACTTTATTATTTCCAAATTGTCTTGCAATATCTCACTTCTAATTTTTAATTAAATTTTTTATGACTTTTTTAGTTTTTTTTTTTTTTTTTGGCCAATAAGTAAACAATCAATCGATCGATTTTCATAGCACATAGCACACCCATCAGCTGTGGACACCCACACCTTCTAAAAAATATATGTCTATTTTATATTGTTTAGTTTTCTTAAGCCTTTCCCTATTATTGTGACTTCTCTTAAATAAAAACTTATTGATTTTCCTATTTTAATGAGGCCACTAATCCTATGTACTTTTTGCATAGTATATTGATTGATGAATGAGTGAAATTATATGTTATATATGTAGCAAGTTGCTTAATAAAAGACAAAAAATAGTAAATAAATAAATATTAAACTTGGTAATCTAGCTTCAATTAAGCAAAAATTGAGGATGACAAAGCAAATAAAGTAATGCCATATAAATAGATTATTCATAAAATAAATATAAACAGGAATGCTACAAACACTAATTAATATATCAACTAATACACTAAGGACTAATACACCAAGACATAAGACGTACATGTAAGTTCTACCACTTAACGTGGGTCTCACCTAATATTGTATCTAGTTAGTGTGTTAGTTTGGTACACTAGTTAGTGTTCCTAACTTTACTCAATATCAAATTAGGTCGATTTGATAATCATTTTATTGTGTTAGCCTCCAAAAAATGAATAATTCATTTTCCAAAAATATACTTGTTGTCTATATTTTTAGAGATAAATAAGATAAAATAAAAATGTTAATTATCGAATCGACCTAATTTTTTTTATGAATAATATACACTAAAGGCTCTACAATATGAATGGATCATTGAAACAGAACCTGTAATGGTCCATAGGTCCCTCAAATAATCTCAAATTTAAATTTAAACTCAAATGAAACCCAACTCAATATATTTTTATTAAAATTCTACTTGTATACCATTTGTCAAGCAACTATACATATTTTTTGGGGGTAAGTGGACCTTGTTGGCATATTCTAAAATTTCTTTAATCAAACTTGTGTTCATTTGCTTATTGTGGGATTCAATGCCTTATTTTATGCATCATAAGGACTTTTTTTTGTTTTTTTTGGACGCTAAGGACTTGATAAATCATTTTTCTAGTCATTCGCGGCCCACTAACGAGGTGCTATTTTTTTAATTTATATATAAGTAATAGAAATTAAGCTCAAGAAATGATTAGTTGTTTATGCTTAGACTTCTAGAAGAATATAATCATGCTAAACAAGTGCTTACTTAATAATTATTATTTGTTTTCTAAATTTAAAATAAAATTTAAAAATATTGTTTGAGCCCGTACCATGTTATCTCTTGCTCCAATATTAATTATTATATATATACATGCTGGTACCTACTTTTTGAAATTTTAATTCTTTTTCACACTTTATGAAAAATTATTTTTAATTTATGGATTAATTACATTTCAGTTGTCAAAGTATCAGTCTTGTATCATTTTGATTCATAAGTTTAAATTATATCAATTTGGTACCCGAGATTGACATAATTTAAACAAAAATTGACGCGGGACCAAATTGAAATATTTTTATTTATTAAAGATCAAATTGATACAATTTAAATATTAAATAATCAAAATGACATATGACTGAAACTTTGGAGAAATTATTCAATGCTTTAAGAGCAATTCCTAGTGATGTTTCAAAGTAGTAATCATTGGTCTAATTTATAGGATCCACTACTTTTGTGTTAGAATTTTAGAATTAGGTATCAACTTGTAAATGGAATAAAGTTTTATAAATTGAATAATTTCTCCAAACTTTGACAACAAAAAAAATGTAATTAACCCTTAATTGGTGGAAAATGCAAGCCACGTCATAACCAAGCGCCTACTGTCATTTTCTATTTCAAGTTCTCACTCACTCACTCTCTCTCTCTCTCTCTCTCTCTCTCTCTCTCTAAAAAAAAATCTTTTTCTGGAGGAACAAATCTCAATGTTCAATAAACAACATTAAATGGAGGAAGATTATTTATTTAACAAAAAATAATGAAAAAACTCATCCCAAGATAAATCTTTGAAGAAATCATTCACATTCTTATAAAATTATAAAAAAAAAAATTTAGGTGGATTATACTAACCGTCTCTATAGTTTTAGGTTTATGTCACTTTGATCCGTAACTTTTCAATTGTAACATATTTAACCCTGTATTTTAAATCTTGTTCTAAATAAGAACAATTAAATATACTATTACTTAATTTTAAAAGTAAAATCGTCAATTTGATAGAATATAAACTAATTTAACAAAAATAAATATCAACAGAAAATATTTTTAAATTTTTAAAAATTATTTCTACCCACCAAAAATAAAATTATCTAAAATTAATAAATCTTTTAGACAATTATTTATTTATTTATTTTTATGAAATTAATTTTTATTATGTGTTTGTATGATAATCATGTAATGGGTGGTTGTTAATATTTTTAAGGGTAAACTACTCCTAATAGTTAGACTTAATTCGCATCAAGTCCTATTGAAAATAAGTCTAGGTAAAGTTGTCGCTAAAAATAATTTTTTTGTGACAATGTTTTACATATGTCGCTAAAAATTGATAATTAGTAACTTTTTTTGTCATGATTTTTATAAATTGTTGCTAAAACTTACAATTAGTGACTTTTTTTATGACAAATTTTTTACATATGACCTATTAGACAATAAATCCACTTATTAGGACCTACATGTAAGTATCTCATATTTTAATGTGTAATCAATATATTTAATATATGAAATGCTTTTAATTTTGGATTTTTTTGATTTAATGGATTAGTTTAATAATGATATCAAAGTTATTGCCATATTTGACTTTTGAAAAAATAAAAACTAATTTAATGAAAATAAAAATAACTACTCATTACATGATTATCATCCAAACACATAATAAAAATTAATTTGGTAAAAAAAAATAAGTAAATAAATGTCTAAAATATTTATCAATTGTACATAATTTTATTTTTAGTGGATAAAATAATTTTTAAAAATTCAAAAATATTTTTTTAATATTTATTTTCGTCAAATTAATTTATATTTTATCAAATTAACGATTTTGCCATTGAAATTAAGAAACGGTATTTTTAGTTGTCCTTATTTAGAACAAGATTCAAAATTCAGGATCCAATGTGTCACAATTAAAAAGTTAAAAACCAAAATGACATAAGTCCCAAACTATAAGGACCGTTAGTGTAATTTTTCCAATTTTTTTGATTAATTATGTAAATGATCCCCCAAAGTATATCTTATGTTATACTTTAATCTCTAATTTTTTAATTGTTCTACTTTTGTCCTTAAAATTTTGCAATTTGTTTCACTATTCACGATAATATATCAATAATATTTTGTAATTATAATTCGCAATAATAAGAACACAAAACACCCACATAATTCTGTAAAATCTCTCTACAAAAATTGCATTTATATAACATTATCCTAGCCATATTTAGCTTTTCCATTTTCATTATTGTGACTTTTCTACACCAAGTTAATATTTTCACCTATAATTTCCACTAATTAATTTCTTGTATTTTTTGTTAAGTTAATTTCCAACAATTATTACTAAATCTAAGAATCTTATTGAACAACTATACTACGTACTAAAAAAATGTTATCTAAATAAGTATCAAAATTTTAAAATTGGTAGATCAAATTCATCTTGTATATAACCCCAACCACACAAACTTTAATATATTGGCTTGGAGCACTCAAGTATATAATTGATCTGATGGTCTAAAATTGTCAATAAATTTATATTTGTTGTCACTGGGCCAATGACTCTTATCAATAAATTTCTCTAATAAAAAATAAATGAAAACTTCAGTATCATACTAATATTTTGACCAAAAATATATATATATATATATAAATTTCATAAACTTCTTTAATTATCCTCAATGAGTTTTCATAATTTAAAATTCTTTCGTAATCATCTCATTGTTATTACTATTAAATACTTTATTTTTAAAATATATGATAAAACAATTATTAATCAACTGATCTCCCACTTGGCAGTATAATTAATTCTAATCTCCCATGTATTGGGTTTAACACTTAGGCCATGTTTGTTTGGGTAAACATGAGTTTGGGATTGGACTAATAGTCTAATAAAATTATTAATTCGATATTTGGTTAAACAATAGAAGTACGGATTAACAATCCTTCCGGATATGATATCCCACATATGATGGACTATTCAATCCTACAGAAGGAGGCGGGATATAAATTGGAGAACTAAGCTAAAGTCTGGACTATTAGTCATTCTTTATAATCCTACCTCAATTTAAACATAGGATAGGATATACAATCCAAAGAGATTCGTAATTTTAAAACTATTAGTTATAGGAATGCTAATCCAACCTAACTCAATCCGTCCAAACAAACATGGCCTTAGCGACATAAGTAGCTGGACTTCTTATTTGAAGTAATTATATCCTAACCAAAAATTAACCATACTTTTATGTTTCTTAATGCCCACCAGCGTGTGTGCTAGTTGATGACTGAAATAAAATTTCTTAAAAAAAAGGAATAAAATTTTGAGGTCATTGGGACATTTTGGAATTAAATGAAATTTATTTACTTTTTTTTTAAAAAAAAGGCTGGATAATATGAAAAATATTATGTATTGTCATGTGATAAAATAACTAGAAGGGTTCACTAACACTAATCATGTTCCACTCTATTAGCTTATTGAGAGGAATCTTTCAACAGTATAATTAATTCCTTAGGTTATGTTTGGCATGGGCTTTTTTTGGCTATTTTAGCCACAAAAAGACAAAATAAGCTAAAAAGCCAATAAAACAAAATATCACATCCAAATTATAATCATTTCATTTTTTTCTCCCATAAAAGTAAAAAAAGTTAAAAAACCGATTCTATGAGATTTTTTAGTTTCAAACTAAAATAGTCAAAAAGTCAATCCACATCCGAAACAAAGGCTTAATCTTATGATTCTAACTACTTGAGTCGATTCCCTTTCCCATGGAACGCTGTCGAGATAATCCACTCGTTGAAGGGAATAATGATGAGTGAGTGCATTGGATTAGATTAATCATCTCTAACTAAAATATCAACATTGTTGTTGTTAATGAATGATTCTTTGATTATTCTAACAAAGAAAATAAATCATGACCATGATAATCTCTCTTCACTTTGTATAATATTGTTTCGTCTTTGTCTAGGACACTTTTGTTAGGACAATTTGAGAAAAGAATAATTGATCTTTATGTTGTCTAATTAAGCTTGTTCTATGTCCATCAATAGAGCATCCCTTCTAGCAACACACCTAATTTTCTAATACAATGTAACAAGTTCTATAAATTTTAAATTATAAAGATAAGACTCATTGTTTACTTGCTAAGCTCATTTTATATCAGGAAAAAGTTCTTTGATGCCTATATAAAGAAGAAACTAAAATTGCTTTATGCTCAATCACGGTTTAATAATCAAGGCACTTATAGGCATCTTCACATGATTTCATATTCATCACTAACGATTCCATGACTAAAATAAAGATTATTTAATACTGTGTTTGGTTGGGAGATTTTGGGAGGGATTTAGAAAGGAAAATGGAAAAGGTTTGTGAAATGTGAATAAAACATACCTATATTTCACATAGTTTCACACATATTTTCCCTTTCTCTTTCCAAATCCCTCTCTAAATCCTCAAACTAAACACAGCATAAGGGAAAGCTTTACCTTGAAATTTGTTTGAGTAGTAGAAAACATGGTAGCAAAGGTTATTCTAATTCACACAAAAAAATAAAAAATAAAAAAAAATCGTACATCATGCTTAATTGAGGATCAAAAAAATTTCGTACATTATGTTTAATAGAGGAAAACCATAGTGATGGTGTGTAGTCCTTTACATTCACCTAATAAACATAAAAAGATACAAAATAAAAAGGATAATTTGGAAAGAAAAACATTTTCAATCAAGGGAGTGTGACTTTTAAATATAAAGATTTCAATTTTTAAACCCCTAATTCTAGGTTTTTTCCTTAAGCAGGGATCAAATTCGCTTCCTTTTGAAGCATTTTTTTCCTGGACAAAATTTTTTTATTATTATTTTGTTGGTTGTACTTTCTAATCTTTTCTATGTTTTCTTTAAATTTAAGGGTAAATTACACTAACCCCTGCAATTTGGAGAAAATGCATCAAGATCCACAATTTTAAAATAATTACACTAGACTCCCTTAATGTTTTAATTTACAATTAACTTCCTTTGCATCAGTAACTCATTGTATTTATGAAAAAAATTATGTTTTCATATATGTTACATTGAAACATATATTTTACTCTTGTTTATCGATGTGTTTACATATCATATGCATTTGTTTCAATCACTTTAATTTTACTAAAAAATATATCACTATAATTATGTCAAATTTATATAATTTATTATATATATTTTTAAATCTCAAGAGTGATAAGTGTAATTTACTCTAAATTTAATCGAGACAATTGTATTTCTACCCATTATGTGTTCCATAGCAGAAAAAGTTGATTTAACAATTTGCATGCCATCACCCAACAATAAACAAACAGTAATTCAAATGTGCAATATAGATCAAGGCTTGAAATAGGGTGCTTGCAGTTCGGTTGCGGTTAGAAAATCTCTCAGTCGCTATCCGTCTGTCGGATTGACAGATTGAAAAAAATCAATCTATATCCGTCTGCCGGATTGGTGGATGCGGATTGAGCGAATTGGTTGATTGGCGGATGGATGCGAATCGGTTTTGCGATTTAAACTTTTACGAATTTTGAACATAATACACAACACTACTAGAAAATTGACTTTTTGCGTCTACTTTTTTGCGACCGTCTATTTAACCGTAGCAAAAAATATACTTATGACAATATTTTTCAAGGTTTTTATTTTCCCTATTTTCTTTTATTTATATTTGCCCTAGTCTGGCACTGGCTCGCTCAAACTCTTGACATCGTTCTCTTTCTCTCGCTCGCCCATCGTCGTCTGAAGAACAACGGTATGAATCTCTCTCTCTGTCTCTCTCTCTCTCTCTCTCTCGATCTGTCAATATCTCTTGATCTCTCTCGCATACTTTCTGTATATACATTTGCTAGGATTTGGATCGATGCATTCATCTGCCCTTCGCGATTTATGTTCTTTGCGATTTCTTCTTATGATCGACACCTTCAATATCATTTGGAATTCTGTTCTTTGCGATTTCTGTTTTTCACGATTTCATGTCCTTTAGTTTCAATTTCTAGCATAGAATCGCTCTGCTCGCACTCTCTTCTTCTCTTCGATCATTGTGTTTACTCTTTCTATTTACTTCTTATATTTCAATTGTTGTTCATTGAGGCCATATTTATATTTCAATTTTTGATAATTTTTATTGTGATTTATGAGCATCAATACCTTTTTCAACATATACAAAAATTGCTACATATATAGGTCAATGGTGATATATATAGAATTGTGGACCTTTTATTTATTTGATTTTCTTTTTTTAGCATTAACTGTCTTCACATGTCTTTAAGTTTTGAATTTTCTTAGGTATTCTTCATAGTTTTGATGTTAAATCACCTTGTAATATGCTTATCTAAACATTTGTGCTACAATTAAATTTCTTTGTCCTATTGTTGAACTGATGTAACCTGATTGACATTGCAAGGTGCTGACATGAGCTTACAAGAATTTATTTCATTTCAACTACAGGAAATACTCTAGAGTTAGGAAATGGACTGTTGGTTTTTCAGGTGGTAAAGATCAAATTGTCATAATCAGAGCCTCCGGAAGCATTAGTAGGGTACGGGGTCCATTCAGTGTATCTGGTTTGGGTATTACTAGTGAGCAATTTATTGAGAAGATCCGTAGTGTAAGAGGTTGGTTTTATCTGCTACTATGATCTTGAATTTGGCATGTTCACATCTTTGAAAATAAAAATTCCTTAAAATAGGCATGCAGAAATGCTATTAGACCTGATTCGAGTAATCGATGGGAAGGTGACTTTAGTACGGTGGTTGATATGTATGGGTTCTTTGTATAGTTTACACCTACCAATGGCTTTGTTTTTCTAATAAAACAACTATAATTAGTTGGGGTGACTTAATTTTACTTACTGATGTGGATTTGCAACATCATAATTCATAAAATGATTCAGTTTTTGAGTTGAGAGATGCATGTAGGCAGTAGCCCTTTAGATACTCTAATTCCCTCAGTTACATGAGAAAGATATGGATCTAATAATTACTGGTTTCACTGCAAAATTGTGATAATTGAAGGCAAAACTTTTGGAGTCCCCCCTTTCTGGAAGGAAGACAGGAACATATGTATGTTGTTGTAAAAATTTCCCTAATGGTACAATACATGTCAAACATATTATTTGATAATCACAACCTTTCTTTGTGTTCTCTTTCATTCTACTAAATTTCTCTTCTTTTCTATTTTGAAAATAAAATTTCTTCCCTTACCATTTCTCATAAAATATTATTTTGAACAGGTTGCACCTCTGGAGATCCATGAAGAAAACCTGATTGACATTGAAGAGCAACTTCGGTTTCTTATTCATGCCGTACAAGCAGCAAAGATTAGTTACTTGCTTCCTCTTTTAAAGGGCTCATTTTCTTCTTGGATATGGAACAGTTTAGGAATCTTGGTATGTCCATGCACCTTCATTCTACAAATGCAATATTAATATTTCTAGATAGTATAATAACCAACAAAAGACGTTGGGTAAAGAATTTCGCTACTTGTCATCTCAACTTTGTATGGATAAAAGTTTAAGCTCTTTCCTTGTTATATAGCCAGGCTCAATCTTTCCAAGTGTCAGATGTGGTTTGGAAATGGCAATCCTTAATGCTATAGCAGCAAGTGAAGGTTCCAGTTTATTGAATATACTCCATCGTGAGACAGCTACGCAAGAAGAGTTATCGGAAAGGTCATCTATTGTTCAGATTTGTGCTCTTATTGACTCCAATGGGACTCCTAAGGATGTTGTTGATATTGCTGCTGCACTTGTTGGAGAAGGTTTCACTGCAATGAAGCTAAAAGCTAGAAATCTTTCCCAAATTATACTGTTTCTAGATTACTTTGTTCTAGATGAAATTTCCTAAAGCAACTTGGTAATTTGGGCTCTTATTTCTGGAAAACTATTAGTTCACTGAAGGTTTTTAAATTACAAACTATCTCAAATACTAGCTGGCTAAGTAATGGTTCTTCCAATAACAGGTAGCACGTCGGCCAGATCCCATTGAAGATGCCATGGTTATACAAGAAGTTAGAAAGAAGGTTGGCCACCAGATTAACCTCCGTGCTGATGCAAATCGGAAAAGGACCTATGAAGAAACAGTTCTATTTGGTTCTTCTGTGATGAATTGTGGCCTACAGTATATTGAGGTATACTTCAAGTTCAATTGGCTATTAATCCTTGTTGGTCAACAGAATGGATTGTGTTAGGTTTATTTGCTAGTAAGCAGATTTTCTTTTGATAGGAATTGCATAGAGATTTTTGGTACTTCACAATACTAAATTGTGGTAATCACATATTACTAGATTGACTATTTATTCTCGTGGTTCATTTTCATTTGAGTGTTTATTTAACTACTTTTAGTGCATTGATCCCTATTAGTAGTTCATTGACATAGTTATGAATAACTTGTTGCAGGTTTCTGGTTATTTAGCTGTCTTTGTGCAACTCTGTTTCAGGAACCTGTTCAGGATGAAAAAGATATAATTAAATTCTATGAAGAAACTGGGTTACCTGTAACACTGGATGAAACCATTGAAAATATCCAAGAAAATTCTCTAGAAATGCTGGCAACGTTTACTCACTCAGGAGTAGTTGCTGTTGTAAGTGATAGTTTGTTTTCTTATGTTAGTTATTGGGACAAGCAGTATGTAATACGTATCATCGTGCATGCCTCATCAGAGAGTACACTAGTCACTGTCAATCCAAAGAGTTCACTTTCTACACCTCATGAAAAAATCCAACCATATGTTTTAAACCACATATAATTGAATGAAAATTTTGTTTTGGAGGTTTTCTTGCATACCTCAATCAGGACAAGATGCATAAAAACACTTCAGTAATTAAACTCATCTCAACTCATGTTATGCTTACGATAGTGTGCCTTTCATTTCTTTTCTATCTGTGAAACATGAAAACCATGACCACGATCAGAACTTACAAACTGCAGTATCTGTTAAAATTCTTCAGTCACAATTTCCCCCTCATTATTTATTCATGATTTGATATGAATTATATTCATTGGGGAAAAAGTCAGAAACATGAACCTAATTTGGTTAATTATTATTCTACTGAGGTACGTTTACAAAGAACACCAATTGTCTTTTCATCATTTTGATTTTTATTATTATTATGACCAATCATTTTTCAAAATCTAATACTAATATATTGACACGGTTTTTGAGCTACGTGTTTCACTTTTAGTAGATTCTCATGTACCTGTTTTGAGTCATATTAGTGATTCTGTGAGCATCGCCAACCAGTGAAGCCTTTTGCAGGAGCTATCTACAGAACTTTTTCAGATTTGCAGGGCAAAGTGATTTTCAAATAATTCATTTCAAATCTGAGTCTCTTTTTATTGGAACTCCCATGATCTCAAAGGTGCACTCTTTTCTCTTCTTTCTTCACTTTTCTTTAATGGGTATTTGATAGTTTTTGTGCTGTTGTTTTGGATACTGTGAGTTTCTGTGCTGTTGTTGTTGTATAAAAAAATCCTAGATGTTCAATTGGAACGGAGATTGAAGAATCTACTGTAATTTATAGGTTTTTGATGATGGGTTGTGGAAATTTTGAATTTTTGAAGAATCTACTGTATCATATTGTCTCTGTTCTAGTTTTCTACTGGATTTACTCCTGCAGACTACCATCTTAGAGATTGTGGATCACCCTGCAAAAATTATACTTTTAAATACAAAATGAAGGAATTTGAAAAATATATATTTAATTAAATTATTACAGCTTTTTGACGAGTCTATTTGGTTTCAAAAGATTTAGTAACTTTTTATTTTCAGTTTGCCCCCAATAAACTCAACTCATATATTATTTTATTTTCAGAATTTTAATAGTTGGGATTTCACACTTTGAAGAATGACTCTGTCTTTCTGAATTTATAATTGTGTTTAACTACATAGCATTTTATAGTATGAAGGCACCTGGTTGAGTTTGATATATGTTTTTGCAGATTTTGTTGAGAGAATAGTTGATATAATCGAGCGGGTGATGTTGGGAGCCAAAGATTATGTTGCTCTTTTTTTTTTTTTTTTGAAGACTTGAATTTTTTAGTACAGTGTATTTAAGGATGGTTAATGGATAATGTCTATTGTAAATTTAATTAATTTGTTAATTTTGTTATTTTTCATTAACAAAAAATTGTTTGGTGCTTGTAATTGATTTTTTTTGTTGTAGCAAACCCGTATATGATTTTTTTTGAAGAAATAATTATTTGCGACAGTAAAACAATAGCCGCTAAAAGTGTTTTTTATTTTTTTTTATTTTTTTGCGACGGCAAAATAGCTGTCGTAAAAAGTAGTTTATGTGGTCGCTTTGCCGTCGCAAAAAGTATTTGCCACCCCCACATTTGCGTCCCCCATTTGCGGTCGCATAGGCCGTCGCAAAAAGTCTTTTGCGACTGTATTTTTATTATTTGCGACGGCTTGTGGCGGTCGCAAAAAGTGTTTTTTTAGTAGTGCAACTTATCAATTTTTTTTTTGGATAACAATCCAACTCAACATAACCAAAAGATTATCAAGTAAATTGTCAAATATCAATAATAAATACATATAAGAAAACCATGCATTATCAAAATTATTTCATTATTTTTTTATTCAAAAACTATTTAATTTGTTTTTTAAAAAAATGACAAAATTAAGCCTTATATTTTCTACACAAAAATACCAAATATCAACACTTGTCATTTGATAAAAAGATTTTCAAATTGAAAACATAACAAAATATCTAAACTTTTTTTCAATTGAAAACATAAACAGAATATCTAAACAAATTGCAAACATAAAATTTTACAAATTATTAGAGGTGCTCACAGTTTGGCGGTTCGATTGTGATCAAAGGAACCTCAAATCCGCCATCCGTCCAAAACTAGGTGTTTAAAAAAAAATTAATTCGTAACCATCCGCTCATCATCATGCATCAACCCAAAATGCAGTGGATCGGTTCGTTTCGATCGGTTTGAACGAATCGAAATATCTACTGAACATTTCTAGCTTGAAATATAGATGGTAACAGAAAGAAATAGGTGAGATTACATTTTTTTTTTTTATCTATATAAAAAGTCATAAAAATGAATAATTACATCACTATAAATCTATAACAAACGGTAATTACATGTCAATCCTAGTCAGTAAACCGAAAAAAAGTCCTCTCTCTCTTTTCTCTAATTATAAGGTAGACTTAGCCCTGGTTTGGCAATTGAAGTGGGGCTACGGTAGACACATATGGACAAAACAGGCTACAAAAGCACATAAGGACAAAACACTATCACGTGAGTGCTGAACCACGTGAGGTCAAATGTAAAATTATCAAACTGCCCAGCAAAGCAGATAAAGCAATTCATAGCTGTATAGGCAAAGGACTAGGGCACACAACACAAGTTCACAACAGAGATGAAGCAGACGGCAAAGAAGAAGAACGGAAGAGGGGGAAGTCGGTACACGAAGTTGATTGGACCACAGACCCAGGCCAACATCGCTCCCTCAACGCCGCGAGCATCGTCTAGTCGTAATATTGTTGCCCATTTGCATCTCTGGTACGCATAACTCGATTTCTTTTGGGGTTTTCCTCTCCTTGCACCAAATCGTACTTGTGTGTTGCATGTATATTGAAAACCCATCCTTGTTGTGACACCTTTGTTGGAATATGCTTTTGTTGGTGTCAATGGAGTCATGAAATCCGAATTAATGGCTTCAAGTTTGAACTCCTTTTGTATGCTTGCATAACAACCAGTTTGTCGACCAGGATGTTCAAAAATCAACAAGCAATTTCTCCACACAAACCTTTTTTTTTCCCTATTTTTTTGGGTGTTGTCTCTATACAGATTGCCTTAACTATTATTATAGGTTTTGTTTTTGTTTTTGTTTTTTTTTTTTTGACCCGGGGGGGGGGGGGGGGAGGGGGTTTCTCACTGCGGAATGCAACGAAGAACAAAACAAATTTCACTATACCAACAACAAATATTTGCTTCCTGTTAAGTTGTGTTTTCATATGCATTCAATTCTTCCATAATCCATACAACAGGTTTTCTTGTGCAGGGTAGAACATGAACTATTATTTTTCCTTCTTTTTTTTTTTCACTGCAGTTCGTAATGCAACCAACGCGTCTTGGTATTCTTTTTGTTTTTTCTTTCTGTGATATGCTTATTTGTATGTTGTCAATTTTTTTTTACATGAGTTTTTTTCCAATTGAAATTGGAACATTTAAACATGGCTGAAGTTTGTATTTCAAAGCAAAATTTGTTTTTTTTAATTATTTATACAATTGTTGTCTCTCCTAATATTTTAGTTATTTCTTGTATTTGTTTCAGCTGAATTATAGTAATCTGCTTTCTATTCCAAATATGAGGCATTAAAACCCATAAATTTGTTCCAATTGGTGGATAAAGTTGTTCACTAACACACCCCAGGAAATGGGGGTGTTTTGCATACTAATTTCATGACAATTCACTAAGTTTTGGGTAATGCAACTTTAGTTCTAACAAATTCATGTACTTCTAGATTGGTCGATGAGAAAACAGAGGAAAAGAAAAAAAAACATAGAGCATTTTGTTAATCGCACTACTGAAATTTATTTTAACTACTCTGGGAAAATCTCATCACAATATTAATCTGTTGTCAGACAACCTAACTTGATTAGGACTAGTTGAGTGGATTTTGTTTTCTCAGATTTTAAGTAATAGAAGTTTAAACAAATAGTTTTCATTTCCTACACATGCATTTTGGCCAACAGAGGTTGCAGGTTTTGACTTTCAAGTTATTTACGTTATGTTTTAAGATTTTAGTTTCATGGATGACATTATAATCACTTCATTTGATGACTTTTCCAATTTGAGGGACATTTTTCTTACTACTTTCCGTGACCCTGATGTTGTTGGATTAGTTTTTTTTTATACTGTGCATACTACTTTCACAAAATAGCATGACAGAACGACAACCATATATTTTTGTAACATTGGAAACCAGTGTTACCTTACAAACAATAATTCATTTACCACTTTTCATACGTTCATATGACTTATGGTTACGACAATCATATATACATACTACGTCTATGTTCGTTTTTCATGTTTCCTTCCTTATTTTTATAGACACATATCACAAGAAATTTGTATTTATTTGCCGTCCAATGTCATAAAAAAAAAATTTATTTGGACACGTTGACAATTACAAAACGAAAACACATTGTCTTACACCTTGTCTTGTTCTTCTATTCTTATACGGTACAAAACAAAGCATAACTTCTTTTTATGTCAACTGACACATCCACTACATGGCCATGTTGAATGTGTGCCTGTGGCTATGGTCAATGTCTTGTCAAGATTTTCAGATCTCATAAAAATCTAGGACGTGCTTACTACGCATGTTCCTATCCTGGGGTGAGTACACCTTTATTTTTTGTTATAAATTTCATTTCATCTGGACTAATTAACTAATACCTTTGTAAAAAAATTTGTCAGCCATGTTTAAGTTGCATTGGTTGGTGCGACAAACTCAGGCGACCGAACATCGAGTATGACTTCGCCACTAACGACATTGTCATGCACTTGCAAGATGATGTCATTCACATTCAGCAAACGCTGCGTATCTTGAAAACCATTGTTTCTGTGTTGTGCATTATAGTTGTAATTTATTGTTGCGTATGTAAAATTGTTCCAAGTTTAGTAACACAGGTGCAAAGCTACTAATGTAATGACTTATATTTGTTGTGGACTTGATAGCAATAGCTTTATGCATAGCATATAATGTTGGATGGTTTGGAACTACATAATTGTTTGTCTTTACTAGTACGTAATATTTTTTGTGTTATGTCACAATGCCTAATCTATTTTATTAAGCAAATTAGGTTGGGTGAGTAGTACGCATACATGTATAAGGTACTTAGCTTTCATGTATCCATGCATAGTCATTATGGCTGCCACACGTACTTCACCACGTACCCCGTCGAAAAATAAAGGGATTGCAAGGGGTGGACCAATCGTTATTGAGGATACAGGCCATGTTTACAAAGTTGTGTGGGATACTGAATCCCCAAGGCTTTTCTTAGAGCTTATTGTCGATGAGATTATTGGGGGAAATTGGTCATTCATGGTATTGAGCAATGCTGGGTACAAGTCATTGCCGAAAAAGTTTGAAAAAAAAAAATCGGCAGAAAACATGATGCCAAATGGTTAAAGAACAAGTATGCGAGCATGAAAAGAGATTGGACTACTTGGATGAAGTTGATGGATAGTTCGAAAGGAATTATAGGAATTGGATTTGATAATGAAGCTGGCTTGTTTCAGGCTTCTGATGAATGGTGGGAGAGGATGAAATAGTGTAGTATGCAAACATTTTTTTTTTTTTTTTTTTGAGCTTATTGCTTTTAATTTCGGTTCCTAACTTAGTTTTCTAATTATGTTGTGTTTCCTGTTCTGCAAATAAACAAGAATTGTGCAAAGTTTAGGATGAAAACTTTAGAGCATTGGAATTTGATAGAGATTGTCTTTACAGGGGCTGCTGCAACTCACAAACATCATTGGACACTGGGGGAGAAGACTATCGAAGATAACGAGGGCTCTTCTGATTCGGTTCAGAGCCTTGATATGCGGCCATTTGCAGATCTAATCCCTTCAGTTGGTATTGACCTGGAGATTGAATAGTCAATGAAAGATGTTGAAACAATGAGGGAAAAGGAAAAGGAATACAACCGCAAGTTCTGGAAAGTTGCGGAAGTCGACTAGTGGAGCATTTGCCAGAGCTGAAAGCATGAACAATCTCACCAATGTCATGCAGAGTCAATACCAGCAAGTCACTATTATGCACTTAACTAGTAATGAGTCATTATATACCATTTCGAAGTGCATGGAGAGGCTGAAATCCATTCCTACCCTTATTGGTACACTGTTGTTCCACTTTGCATCGTCGCTGATGGACAACGCCGATTAATGCGAGGTTATAATGTGCCAGCCCGATGATGAGCATATTATAGGATGGCTTACGCAGAAACAACTACAAAGCTGCGCTGGAGCCCCTTTTGCAAACTGTAAACGTCTCCGAACATCTCGGGAGGGAAATCCCGATTCTGTTCATTTGGGCTCGCTACAGTTCGGACTCAAATTGTCACGGTTCTTAATCTGAACCAAAGAGTCCAAATCCGGCAAATCATTTTGGAAAACAGATTTTTGTAAAGAAGTGTCAAACATGGACTGCTTTGCCAGATACAGAGTCGCCACCTAAATATTTTATTTTGAGGGAATTTAGGAAACCCTGATTCGTTTGCCTAAGGCCACGCGTCCGTCATCACCAAAGTTGCCTCGGCTCGGGAACTTGGGTACGATTGGGGAAGGTCAGCTATGAGCACCCCCTCTCGCCCGATCAAAGATCAGCCTCTACTAACCATGATATCTTGTTTTAAAAACATTATGCGTTCTTATTCCGGTTATTAGCCTAGATTTACTATGTGATGCGCACAGCATAACAAGTATAGACTGAGTCGCCTGAATTGGTACAAAGCATTTCATGTTTGTTTTAAAAAACGGTTTGCTACTCGCAAGTAGGCTAAAATGCAGGTTTTGACACCCTCAAGTGGGCTTTAGAAAAGATGGTTTTGCCACTGTCTAGTGGGCTTAAAATTCATAGTCAATGCATTATTCCAATTCAGATAACCCAACCTTCACCCACAAGCATTCAGGCAGATATATCACATAAGCATATAGCCTCATGGTAAGCATGCTAATGTGGCAATACTCGCACGCATGCAAGATGCTAAAGCATAAGAGCTTACCTAGTACTCCAAGTCAAAACAGAAACTAATTAGTAATCAAATGTATGATCCTATTTCATGTTAAGATGGCTAATACAACACACACAAAATGCAACTAGAATAGGCACGACTAATCTAAAAATGGCATGTGAAATGCGACAATTCGATACACGTATTCAAGTTGGAATGGAAATACTATGCAGTTAGTATGATGCGCCGAGCCCGGTGCGTGCATTACGAATGAATGTATGTAAACATGCTATCATAAGTATGCTAATCAAAACATGCCCTAAACTAACCTTCAAAAGCTAGTAAATAAAAGGGAAGAAAGACGTGGAGTTGGAAGACATACACACACTCACGCACACTTATTACACAATTGCCCTCACTCGGAGGGTCCGAATAAATAATACAGATTTAACTAATTAACTAGCTGACTAACTAATTAATTAATTACAAAACTTCTAATTAATCAACAAATTAATTACAAAAAGAAGGTGGCCGCAGCCCCACCTCGGAATGATGGGATGATGCATACTCGATTTGCCGCGCCCGGAAACCCGGTACCATGCCACTATTGCCTCTGTTTACACTGCCTTGCTCCTCTGAAAGTTATGAAAGTTTCCAGAACTGCTTTAAACTTCCTTCTGAGTGTTTTGGATGTCCACCGGCCAGGACAAAATGCCACCGGCCATGGGAATGGGATTATCGACCAAATCTTGTGTCATCAGCTGGACAATGATGGTCGGTCGGCACCAAAAGTGGTCGACCGGCCATTTCTTCCTGCAGGGCCCTGTTTTGACAGTAGCAGAGGACAGACAGTGTATGGTATGGAATTTTCAAAGCAATGTGTGCATGGCCACTCTCCCAATCATGCTATAGACTCAAGTGAGTATGGCCCTCGATACTTGGGCCACCAATCACGCACTTCGATGCATGATGGCCAAAGGCACCAAGTTTGCAATTCAATGTAAACGCATGCAACAAAACAAATGAGTGCTAACGCCCTATCATGTTGAGATCAAGGGGATCGGCGACCGAGGAGTGAGACGCGTTTCGTCACTTTAAGTACGAACACGCCTCATTCCTCATGCTTGGTTTGACACCCCAAACCAAGCAAAAATGCAATGCATGTGTGAGATGTGACTCAAGTATGCACATGAGGCTAAGGTACCAAAACATGCCAAATGTAATGTGACCTATAACGCAAGTATGCAATGTGCCAAACATGTGATGCAAACATGATGTGCAATTAGCTAAGCAACAATGCAAACATGCAAAGATGATATGATGCAAACATGAGACCAAAGTAATGCAACATGTCAAAACATGCAATGGTGGACTTAAACTAAAATGGGAGGCCTCAGCTATGCCCCAAAACAGTGGCCATAGATGATGCATAAGGACACAAATCATGCATGCAAGCATGCACATGCCAAGGCCTATCACCTAAGCATGGAAGGGGCAACTTTCAAGGACACTTAAAGGTGATAAGTATGGACATTAAACACTCATGTTAAACTCTGAAAAGCATGCGAAGGATGATGCCAAGACATGCTAGGAAATGGATGCGAAATGGAAGGCATTCAAGGCCACAAAAGAGGGCATTACTCAACACCTACCCCAAGCAAACATGGCATGAATTTTTCAATGCAAAACAGAGTTTTATCATGCAAAAATGAGCCCCAAAACCCACTGATATGGCAACCCAAAGCCTCAAACACATAGGCATGCATAATGCTTCATTTCAAGGCACAAAAGGACACCTCTTCAAGGCAAGGAAAGAACGATGAATGTAAGCATACAAGCATAGATTATGGACTGAAATATGATCTCCAATGATGCCAAATCATGAGAATAAGCTAAGCTAAGCATACTAGTGACCCACACACTCAAGGCTTACAAGCCAAAATGCAAAGAGGCTATACCAAACATGGCAAATATGATTAAATCAGTACCCAACAGACCTCAAGCATGATGAAATATGACCAAAAGCTTCATGAAGTCAAGCTAGAACATGCAAGCATGGAGGCCTAAATGCATGGCACCCTTTTAGGCAAAATGGAGGAATGCAAGGCAAGTATATTGTGCATGCAAAGGGCCATAAATCCGACCAAAGATAGAGATATAATATGACCATATAACACCCAAAAAACTCTGAAATGGAGCCAAAAACAACTAAGCATGCATGCTACCCTTGTAAGCCAAAAACATGAACAAATAACACACAAAGGGAGAGGGGTGTCCCTCCCCTATGCAAGACCTTAAAACCTCTTCTTCACCACTGAGAATACACTAGATTTCAGTGGTGAGAAGGCCAATACACAAAAGGTTCCAAAGCTCAACAAAGAAGGCACAAAAGGGGCCAAACAAGGCCCAAGAGGGGGAAGTCGACCCCAAACACAAAAGAGGCCTTAATGAAAGATCTTAAGCATGCAAATACAAGACTTTTTTCAGTTATACACAAAGCTTAAATCAGTATGCAAGATAGGTTAAAAACTAGTGCAAGAATGGGGAATATAAAGCAACTATACTCACTCTTGAAGAACACTTGAAGAACAGCAAGTCCATCCCCTTTTTCTGATCAAAACCAACCCAAAACCTCCAAGAACAATCTCTCAACACTTCAAGAACCGAAGTATGGTGTAATACTATGTGTCCTAGTGCAAAACTAAGAACAAAACACACTTTTGAACTCTCAAACACACACAAATGAAGAGAGAGAGGGAGATATAGAGAGAGAGTGGTTTATATATCAGATATATATGTATTATCTCTGGTTTTGCTGAACCTCTTCAAAGGAGAGGGGGGGCCCTCTTATATAGACAAGGCAAAGGCTAAGCTTCCAAGACAAGCTAAACAAAAGAGGTCAAGGCTTCTTAAAGAAGCTAAGGCAAAGGGTCTGAGCTTCTTGAGGAAGCTAAGACAAAGGGTCAAGCTTCCTCAAGAAGCTTGAGCAAAGGGTGCAAGCTTCTCTAAGAAGCTT
Organism: Camellia granthamiana; assembly: GCA_036172215.1. Taxonomy (NCBI): domain Eukaryota; kingdom Viridiplantae; phylum Streptophyta; class Magnoliopsida; order Ericales; family Theaceae; genus Camellia; species Camellia granthamiana. The sequence continues at coordinate 43,830,566 of CM069913.1, read as the reverse complement.
AAGCAAAAAGGTGCAAAGGGTGTAATGGAGGACAAGTCCGTGCACTCCAGCTGGCATAGCTGGCATGCACAATGCCTGAAAAAGGCAAAAAAGGGGCACCGGCCAGAAAAGAAGACCATCGGCCAACTAAATGGCCGACTGGCCAAAGGTTTGAGCCGACTGGCCAAACAAATGGTCGGTAGAGAGAAAGAAAGGCCGGTGATCTCATTCCACGGCCGGTGGGTTTAAGGTATGGCTGACAAGCCACCTCTTACCCTCAGGTGCAAAAACAAACAAACCTTGGCGCAAAACCAAGCACTGAACAGGTAAGTTAAGAGATCCTGAGGCAAGGCGCGTAGCCGAAACCTCCGAGAACTCAAAACGAACACAAATATGGATGATCACCGAGTGTTCAAACGGTGACGTCCAAATCTTGAGGACAATCAAAAATGGGGTGTCTACACAAACCTTTTTGGTGCACGACGGGTTTGATGGCTATTGGGATGAGGCCACAGTTTGGGCTGTTGTTGTTCGCTAATGTTTGTTCATGTTGGATGTGTTATGATGTTTTTAGGAGAACCTGTTTGGTGTGTTGGATCATTAGGACATGTTTAAGTTTTTTTTTTTTTTTTTTGGGGGTGTTTTTTGTTTGCCGTATGTTGTATGTCATGAATAACATACTTGTGTTGCACTATTGTTGGATGGTTGCCTTGGACTAATTTTCCATTTTTTCTTCTTCTTCTTCTTCTTCTTCTTTTTTTTTTTTTTAATGCAGTATGGAATGGATGGTTTATGCATGTTCAATTAATAGATTGCACATTTTTATAATGTCTATTATTCGTTGGTCACATGTATATCTTTCATGTTTGTCAAATGGTTCAACAAGTTGATAGTTACATTAATGATTTTAACGTTGGATTTATGTGTTATAGGCCTTACCGAAGTCGTGGCCATGTCGAACGAGGAAGGTAGTAACAACGATGACTTCATTGAGCAAATAAATCAAATGGCTATACAGATACAACAACAAAATAATTGGACATACGTTCAAGCATATCGGTATGTACAAGAGTATTATGAAATATATGTTAAAAACTCCATGTCGAACATCAATATTGACTGGGCATGCATGGATATGTGAATTATTTGATGCCCACATTGGTCATTTTGAAGAAAATGTATGTATGCCAAAGGAAGTATTTTCTTCGTTGTGTGACACGTTAGTTGCAGAATTCGGTTTATGTGTTAACCAACGTAGCCATGGAAGAAAGCATGGAAATATTCATCTATGTGTTGAGAGGGTTTAAGAATAGAGCCATCCAAGAACGGTTTCAACATTCGGATGAAACTGTATCACGCCACGTTCATAACGTTTTGAAGGCAATGAAGAAGTTTACGATTGTGCATTGTAGGCCAACTACAAATCAAAATGTTCAACATCCTCACTTGTGGTCAAAAATGAAATACCTACCATTCAACATACAACTTTCATATCTGCACAATAACAAACGGTTTGTTTACATCAAAGTTTTGGCATATATTTTGTTTTGCTGTTTAATTTGCACAATAGGATTGCATCAGCGTGTTGGATGGCATGTACGTTGTTACGAAAGTGACGGGGCCTGATGCAGCGACATATTTTGGATGTAAATACTGTCACATCCAAAATATCATTGCTGTGGTTGATTTCGACATGTGTTTTACGTTTGTATTAGTTGGATGGGAAGACAGTATGCATGACAGTCGAATTTTCGTTAAAATAATCAACAATGAAAATGTGTCGTTTCCGCACTCGGAGGAAGGTATGGATAATTTTTGTAAACAAAATTAAGTATGTAGTTGTATGGAGGGAAAGCTTATAGCGTTATTTGTTCACATTCGACAGGAAAATATTATCTTGTTAATGCTGGCTATCCTAACCAAATGGGTTACCTCGCACCGTTCAAGGGCTGTCGTTACCTCCAACAAGTTTTCGGCAATGTGCAAGGAACGCAGCGAACCTAAGGGAATTATTTAATCAGGCACACTTGTCATTGCAGTTGTGTTGTTGAACAAATGCTCGGGGCATAGAAAAATCGATGGGGGTTTATAGAAATATGTCTTGCTATGATTTTGCGACTGTGCAGGTGCATTTAGTTAGTGAGTCGATGGCATTACATAACTACATATGTAGAAATACTGCTAATCCAACCAATGTTCACCCAATAATAACTGAGGATGACACTGCAACCATAATCAATGCCATACCTTTGGCAGCACATGGAGAGGATGGATTAATGGTTGGAGATGAATC